>OZ026614.1:41940215-42402973 GCA_964020975.1 Hermodice carunculata
TTTTTGTGTGACTGTCCCCCATTGTGTTGTGCCATGTTCAATATGATGCATGATTTGCCGGCTCGAGGTATGTATCGTATTTGGATTTGTAATTGATGATTATAACTGCTTCAGACACAACCAGAAGCCAGATTAAAGTTAAGATAGTAAGTCATGTTTTAAATTATACAAAAAAAAAAAAAACATGACCCATATTCATAAATTCCAAACCAAACAATGACAGCAAAGAGATTCCAGAGTTACCAATGCATCAACATTCATCTGGAACCTAGCGAAATATTACGATAACGATCACCGATCAACCAGGGCTATGCTGTTTCACCGAACAACTGTGGGTATGCCTTATTGAACTTTATGTTGCTATGCTGTTTTCCCGGCCGAAGTTAACCCTCCAGACAAGTTGAAATAAAATGCTGTGTTTGAGTTGACTTAACTGCAAAATAACGGATCATGACGGCCACTTTCTCGATAAAATCTTTCAACCGGGACTATGGCTATGCTGTTTTCCCGAACACCGATGGATATATGCAGCTATGGCATATGCACTTTTCCCGGCCCAAGTTAACCCTCCCCTCCAGACAAATTAAAATAAAATACTGTGTTTGAGTTGACTTAACTGCAAAATAACGGCACACGACGGCCACTTTCTCGACAAAATCTTTCAGCGGGGGTCGATCAAATTTTATTCGGGAATGGCGGGTTAAAACTTTTTTTCTTTTTTTTTTTTTTTTTTTTTATCTTACGTTTCATAAAAATATATTCAGGGTCGGGACTCGGGCCTTTTCAGTGAGGTCGGTCGGGTTATCGGAACCACACACACATAAATATATATATATATATATATATATATATATATATATATATATATATATATAGTATATATATATATATATATATATATATATATATATATATATATATATATATATATATATATATATATATATATATATATATATTTGTTAGGCCTTGGATAACTTGGACATTTGTTGAAACATTTTTGAAATGGATGTTCTTTCCCATTTTACACATTACCTTCTTTGACGTCAGTTTAATTTGTCACCTGGGCACAGCCGAAGGCACTCGTATTTTAAAAGCATTGTAAATTATATTCCAAATTTTTGTCCTCGTACCGAACCGAAAATTGAGACAAGTTTTTTTGTTTTTTTGTTTTATGTATATGAAATGTTTTTGCCTTGTGTTATGTGAATGGAATTTTGAGTTCTGGTGAAAAATGGTATGTAATCTTCTATATTCATCTTATACATGATTAAAAACACCCCCTTTTACGTTCGAAACTTTAAGTAACTTTGAGTCTTTTAGCGTTGCAACGTATGTGCTGTAAAGCCTGAGAAATATATAATTCTTAAAATGTTCCTCTGCGTTATTTCATGGCATTTTAGGCTCGTAGAATATGTGAAACCCCATGTTAAATTATAGTATGTTAGATATGGATAACCAAACACATAATATAAATGTATTCAAGTTCTTGGTAGTATATTTCCGACTTTCAAAATGATCCCAATGGCTTTTCCAAATCTTAAAACTCACATATTTAATATTTGTATAAATCTAGCCTCTTGTCTATCATCTATCAAGACTCCTGCAAATTTAACACAACTCCTTCTACGTAAACGATTCCGCCCACATACATTCCTTCATTTATGTTTGCAGCACCCTGTAAACAAAATAACAGGTAGCCAGTTTTTACATTTACAATTTTACCCTCAAAGATAGATTATTGACTTCAAACCAAAGGGAAACTTTATTAATTTCTGTATTTAATTTGTTAATCAAATTTGTTAATTTTTTCCGCAAAATGAGTTTTAGCATCTGCAAATAAAGAGCACTTTGCATTGAAATGCCTCAGGTAGATCACATATATATGTTAAGAATAAAAGGTAGCATACAATTGATGCCTGGAGCACACCACATTTGATTTCCAAATATTTAGAATGTACACAATTTTACGAAACTGCAAGCAACACTGGGATTTGAAGAAACAAGAAGACCCAAATTCCGACCTAATTTCTGGAGGCTTGTTGCTATTTTACTTGTTCAGCAGGAATCCCCCCCACCACCACCACCACCACCAAATTAGAGAAGTATATGCTTATAAATAAACTACATAGGGAATTCGTATGTGTTAATGGATGGCGGCGAAGAAAGAAGGACAGAAAGAATGAATGAAAGAATGTTTATGAATGATGTATGCTTATCAATAAACTACATAGGAAATTCGTATGTGTAAATGGGGGTGAAGAAAGAGGAGAGAGAGAGAGAGAGAGAGAGAGAGAGAGAGAGAGAGAGAGAGAGAGAGAGAGAGAGAGAGAGAGAGAGAGAGAGAGAGAGAGAGAGAATGTTTATCCGCGTGCCGTGCTCCTGTTCCGAGGTTTTTGTAATCAAGTAGATATTCTACTCAAATCTAGGGATCATGGTTTTATTTCATTTCGTTTCTCAAATGCACACCTCTCACGACCCCAAATGGCGCAATCTGTGACAACTTTCATATTTTCCGCAGTCGTCAACATTAATGACAGTGTACTCTGTACCCTTCTTCTCAAGCAATAACATCAACAAAGATAAGAGGATGCGTTTGAAAAACCGACAACAGGCACAATCGACTGCAAAGGTTATATGAAAATTATAGACGATACGTACAGTCGTAAACAAACTTTTTTGTTCATATATTTCAAAATGAACTTAAACAACACACGGTACATAAAACGAAAAAACAAGAAAGAGTTGTGGTATGGCTATGTTGATATTCATATCTAACCATTCTTGAATTATTCTAAATTTTGTCAGAGAGGAAGGCCGTTCCACCATTTTAAGAACTTTTAGCTCGTGGTTTAATTTGGTCTAATTTGTCACACACCCAACACACCCCTTTTCATTCTGAACAACTTCCAGATATAACCGGTTTTGTAAACAGATAACTTTTCAAGACTGGCTTTTTTATTAAAAATGAAGAGTGGTCCTAGATTAATCTCTCCGGTCACACTCAGAAACTTTTGACTTGGAATGTAATATTGAAATGCCCTTGGCTGAACTTTCGATTACAATTTCGAACTTTCAAATCTTAAACCACCAAATCTTTTAACAGAGTCTCACACTTTTATGAACCCCTCGTGGAGAGAGAAAGCGTAAATACAACAATAATCAGTTAATAAATGTATCTATACCTTAGATTTGTATAAGCTGCCTCAAACCGACTGTGTCTTTCTTCCACATAAATTTACAATTAACACCATGCTGCAAGAAAGAGTGTGTGTATTTTTCAGACATATTTTTGTGTATAAAATATCAAAAAATGCTTCAAGTGTAAAAGCTGTTTGCTGACAGAATATATGCCAAGGTTTCACGTTTCCGCCTTATGGAGAAAGATTACCTTTCGAGTCGGAGATACACTGATTTGTTTATGAATATCATGGACGCAGCCCGTTCAATCAGTTACCTTTTTCGTCCGTCTGTTATGGGTGGCAGCATTTATAGCCTACTGCTTCTTAGAGAGAATCTGGTCGATAATAAGCTTCCAAGTAAAAAGAGCAAGAGTTGGTACCTAAAATCCTCATACTTTAGAACCTTAAATAATGAAAATACATATTAGAGAAAAGGTGGTAGGGCTCACAAACTGAAAGAATGTTACTTTTTGTCAGTGAATTTCCAGACTGGTTTGTGTTCACCGAACAGTCTATTGTCATCTTGCTCATTTGAAGTCAAAATGACAAGAAGTTGTCGTTGTCTACTTAAGTGTCCTGTCTGTCTTTGATAGATTCAGAGTCAAATTGACAACTGCAATGTTATCCTGTCAACAGTAATGTTGCTCTGCATGAATCAGTCATTAGGTTGTCAATTTTGATGATATCCATCTACAACTCTGAAATTGTCATGACAACAATAATGTTTTTAGTGTTTTAGCTTCAAGTATTTGTGGTCATCGATGATGTTATCAAGATATATGTTTATTGCAGAGCTCACAGATCTCAAACCATTGTGCAAAATGTACTTGAAAAACGGTATGACTAAACACGGGAACGGACCCATGGTACGGGAACGGACGGGAATGGACGGGAACGGACGAGAATGGACAGGAACGGACGGGAATGGGGCTGGGAATAGACGGGAACGGACGATACGGAACAAATTAAGAATGAAAACCTGGGTTCGTTGACGGGATATACATAACATCAGACAGGAATTATAAAGTAAAGATATATATACGTTTATATCCCAGGCCCTATCATCAACTTCCCTTGGTTCTTGTCACGTCGTTAAGCTTGTACTGACGACAAAAGCCGGGCGAGGGTAGGTTCATTCGCCCGTTTCATTATTGCACTGAAATTTTGTAGTCCATGATGCAAGCACAATAAATAGTGATTTTCATCATTGTAGTTGTTGTTATATTGATACTGCCGCGGATATGAAAATATTGCCACTTATTAAATTTGTTCATTATTTGATATCTTAAATTATACATTTATCTTGAAATCGGAAATATTTTCATTTATCTTAATGTAAATTACTGTGCAAAATATTTCTTTTCTGCAAATTAGCCTTGACGGGATCACGCGATTGTACAATAAAAAACATATTTTTAACACCATTATTATACATGTAAAATATACTTTAATATATCAAAGATCATATAGTATGCATCCGTTTTCCTGAATGATATTGCTCAAAGTATGACCATAATGCCTTAAAGTGGAAATGCTAAGGTAAGGTCCCTGTTTTTTTGTTTTCGTTTTTTTGTTTTTTTTTTTTTTTTTGGGGGGGGGGGTGTTTGTTTTTCCTGTAATTTGTGTAGGGATATCATATCTATACCCACTCATAAATATCCCATGCTTTTTGATAAAATAAACATAACTTTTGAGGCATCAAACATCAGTCTTATATCTACAATATCGTAGATTTTTGTTCATAATTATACATTTTCGTGTCATTAATACACTGTTAATACTATAAGGCAGTACGAATGTCAGCGGCACATGGCACTGAAAGCCGCGCAACAGTGTCTAATCCTGTCATGTATAGGCCTAATTGTTTTACGATGTCGTTTCTTCTGTCTACAGTGTCGATTTTATACATTGTATGAATGGAACATTGACTGTACTAAAATCAAACCAGGCAGGGAAAAAGCCGGGTCAAATTAAAAGAAAACGGTGCGCCCGTACAACAACATTGATGTTTAAGGCTCCACGATTAGACACTGGAAGCAATTACATGTAATCAAAATCATAATTATTGCCACGGGACTTAACTGCTCATGATGCTGTTATACGTTGTATGAATGTATAGTTTACATTGACTGCAATAAACAGTTTTTATTCTCCGCTTTCTCACTTATTCAAATGATTATTGATTAATGTTTTCGATGTGAATATCATTCTTTTGTTCATTCAGCTATAAAAAGCCAGATACAGGTCTAAATATGAGGCCTGAAAGGAACCTAAAATACGTACCAACCTCTAATTTGAAGATTTGAAATTTACACGTCAAATAAAAGTTTTGGAAAGCTGTACGACATTTTTTATTGTGGCCACGCTTGATAAATTACAATGGCAATACATCCATCGGCAGGTCCAATTGATTCAAAAATTATTTTATTAGCCAACTATGATAACTATGAGCTTTTGAAATATTGGCCGTCACGATGACAGAAAACTTCAAAATTCTTATAACAAAATGACAGCCCAGTGATAGCCTATTGGTATCCACATCAACTGTTCGACCTGTTTTTACAATGAGGCTATCTGGCTACAAATATTAAACCTGTGTTTTATCTTATTTACAAGTGCAAAAATACATTTATATATATAAAAAGGGAAAAAATTGCGTGTTCTAGTTTTCCTGAAAATGGCTGTTCGAGTTTTTTTTTATGAAATTTCAGATATAGGGCCTACCCGAACAGTGATCAGTGCTGGTCTTGTAAGAATTAATGTTAAGTCCTGGATTCTAAGAATGTTATTTCATAATAACAACCTTAAGCAGGAAAAGTTGCAACGCTTCCCACTTCCAAAAAACAAGTGACATTGGGAGGGGGTGGGGGGGACATATGTAAAATGCTGCATACCTATTTAATTGAGGACTGTGATTTACTCTTCTCTTGTAACTCTACTGTTTTAAGTCTAGTCTCTAATTGACTATTAATGTTCTTGCATTCAGAAGAGGAATATATATATATATATATATATATATAAAAGAGCAGTAAATGGTTAACCGTTCGAGTTAACCCTGAATCCCCCTAGTGACTAGTCCCTATGGTGTGACAGTGAATTCGACTTAAGTCAAATACAATCGAAAAATAGTTATAGGTAAAAAAAAAAGCAAACGACAATCTACAAAAACAACAGACAAAAGAGAGAGACAAATGAGTTAAAAAAACTTGTTTTACTTATATGTATGTACATAGTAGAATCTCCAATTAAGACCATTTTCTTAAAGAGACCGTTTCTATAATAAGACCACAGTCCCATTTTTGTTTATTCTTATTTAATTTCCTTCCTCATTAAGACCACTCCCCTAATTATCAGTCCCTTGGGTGGTCTTAATAGGGAGATGGGAGATTCAACTGTATATATATATATATATATATATATATATATATATATATATATATATATATATATATATATATATATATATATATATATATGTATATATATAATTAAACACACTCCAGTCACTGCCTGATCACAGTCCGTTCAAGTCTGAGCCAAGTGATCAAAGAACAAAGTAAACTCTGTCCTTAACATTATATATGCAGTAAGTTTATGGGCTTCAAAAACTAATAAGACAGAAGTTGGAATGAGAGTAAGACCAAAGTCAAAGAAAATGTTTGAGACAGTAAAACCGGCTTTCAGATAGAACCCACATTCCGGTGTGTTGCTGGTGTTACAGTGCCTAGATTCACCTAGGCCTAAACTAAAATTTAAACGCAGATTTTTGTCTGTTATAATCTGCGCTAATTGAAAATTAAGTCCGATAAACAAATTGATAATGCATTGTCGGATAAAACAATCAATTCCCGTCAAATACAATCAAGTGTATATTCCCGATAACACTCCATTCCCGTCCATTTCCGTCCGTTCCCGTCCATTCCCGTACCATGGGTCCGTTCCCGTGTTTAGTAACACCCCTTGAAAAATCCTAAATATGTTCTGATATTTACCTGCTGAGTACCTTGCAACGACTTTAAATGACATTATTACTTCGTTTGTTTATCAATTTATTTAAATATATCGGTTATTGCACGTAATAACCCCGACAGGGGAGCCAAGAGGTTGTCACGATATGTTTTCCAATCAAGTTGGGTATCCATGCAAATACCTAAAAAATTTACTTTGGTAACTGGCCAAATATAATTATTGCTGATTTTTATATGTATAATGTCCTGGTCACATTTATAAATCATGAGCTGTGTGTTATCAACATTTACAGATAATTTATTTGCATTCACTGAAATTGTTTAAATTAGCATTTGTGCTCTAAAAATGACAAATGGCACGATGTTATAATCTACTATATCAAAGGCCTCGAACAAATCAAGAAAAACACACAATGCATATTCTTGTTTGCCCAAGGCCTCAGATATTTTACTGTTTAAATAACGAATAGCAAATCCAAACTGAATGGTGAAAGCTTTATACCATGTTTTGCTATTTCGTCTTGAAACACAGCAGCGGTAAAGTCCCCGCCATTGTCACACCTTAGTTCCTAGATCACATGACCAACAGTTTCCGTCTCTACTACAAACTGTTGTAATTTCACAACGGCTTCTCCTTTTGCTTTCAGGAAGTAAATTGAACAATGTTTGGTGAAATCGTCTTTGAAACATATGTAGTACTTTAGTCCAGTAAATGATTCATCAAACGGCCCACACAAATCTACATGCACTATTTCACCTGCCTTCAATGCACATGGCCGTTTTCCAACTGGAAGACGATGACTTTATCCATAGGCACAGCCCTCACAAATGTCAAAGTTTGTGTTAGAGTTAATTCCTCTCTCTTTCAGGAATTTCTGCACATGCCATTTGTCTGATGTCCGAATCTTTCATGCCACAGCTGGAGATCATCTGACTTCTCTGCTGCCGCTAAGTTCACTGACACATTGTTTTATTTACTTTCATGGCCAATTTATACGGTCCACTAGTTTGCTGTCTATAGCCAGCAACCAAAACATTATTATCTGTGTCCAGCAGCTTAATACAGCATTTTGCATCTGATACAAACTGGCTTCCGTGCACTCTATCTTGCGATGACGTCACAGAGAACAGATTTGTTCTCATTTGCAGTATGTGCCACACATCCATCAGTTTATGATCCTCCCAGCACTCATCTACTGACACGCTTATGTTTATTTGTACCCATTCCGAGAGCTTGTGAAAAGTTCCCATCAGCAGTCATTGCACTGTTTCAAACTTTTCAAATGATTCGAATACATCACTATTATTGCAGATATGCTTGGTAGCACCTGTGTCTGCATACCAGGCACACCCGCATTTTCCATACAAGCTCCCAGCACGTTTGCGACCACAAGCATCGTGGTTGTTTTGGGCTTTCCCTTTGGTTTCTCATCTGAACTTTTAGAATTTTGGTTTGTACAGTTCTCTTTTATGCATCCATACTCATGAGTCATAACAGAGTGGTCCCTTTTTTGAAGTTGGGCCCAGGCCACCACAAAGACCACTGTTACCATGGTTACTGTTGTCATATCTCTTCTTACGAGCACCCCTGTTATGATATGCATGCCCTGTCTTCACAACCCGGTGCTCCTCCGAAACGGAGGAAACTGACGCAATCGAATGTTCGACCTGCACCAAATGGGTGCATTCAATCTGCGAAAAGCTGACAAAACAGAAGTTCAAAAAGTTCAAAAGTGACGCATCTCTAACATTTGTATGTAGTGTGTGCCATTCTGAGGAAAGCGACGACGAAAAAACGTTGATAAAACAGAGGTTCAAAAAGGATGCCTTGCCAGACAAGTCGGCAAAATGTGATACAGTTCCTGACTGTCCTGATGTTCATACAGAGGGATCACAGGAAGGAAGCAGTCTTATATCTAATACAGACAGTGAGGGAGAAAGTAGCAATGAACCTGCTGAGGAAATGGACAATCGGGATCACCCCAACACCGTAAGTCTGTTCAGCGGGTTAGAGGAGAAAATCGTCAAGGCCTTATTAGATCAAGGCTGCAAAGCACTTAATGCTGAGAAAGATAAATTAGTGGCTGATATTGCAATGAAAGACAAGCAAATAAAAGGCCTGCAAATATTATTAGAAAGCCAGAATAAAGAGATGCAGGAACTGAGAGAAAGTTAGCTGCAATTAACACAAATGTCAATTCTGAATTATCAAATAAAATCAGTGATCTACAAAACAAGCTGAAGGTAGTTAACACTCTAAAAGACTCATCCAATACCTACATAAAGCTGCTTGAATCAGACCTAGCCTCAAAGTCTGCAGAAGCACAGAAATGGAAAGAAGCATACAGGATCTCTGACGAGAAGCTTGAGGCCTATAAATCAGAGTTAGCCCTTCTAAAAGCCACCAAAGAAGAAAAAGATTTACTGAAAAGAAACAGATTTGTGCCCCTGATAAACACTGCTCCTGACACAGATGCCCAGGTTGACCGCAGTACAGAAAATACCAACCCCAAGCGGCCGGTGAGTTCAGTTACACCCAAGGAAGATACTAGGCCTGGCACAGATATTAATTGTGATGAACAGAACAAGCCTACACTGCCACCACAGACTACTTGCTTGCACACAGGAATTAGTGCGCCCAATAACAACCATAATGCCAAAATTAAGACCGACCTTCTATTAATTGAGTCTTCACACCTCTCACGCATCAATCCAACAAGGACATACAAGAATAAAAGTGTTCAACTGAGAACCCTGTCAAACAAACCTGTCCCCAGTGCTACAGAATTTATTTTGGATATGGACTTGACTGTCCAGTGTATTTTATTCCAGGTAGGATCAAATGACCTTGTAGATAAACCTGTTGAAGACATACAAAGAGTATTTTGACAGCTAGTGGAAATCACTCAGGAAAAGAATTCGCAGACAAAGGTAGTAGCATCTGAACTACTGCCACGAAAGTATGACTCTGAACAACGAACCAGTACCTACAACCAAAAGGTCATCCAATTTAATAACTGGTAATCCACTTTGCCGAATTTGGAAGTAGCCCAGCATAGAAACTTTTAAGCTGGCGATATGAACATGTACCACAGCGACGGCATTCACTTGCAGCCTAAGGGCACAGCAAGACTCGACCAACACACTGCTTGGAATGGTCAGATATGATGAATACACAAGCAGCAGTAATAAGACTCGTATAAACCGAGAAAATTCACGGGTTCGTTTTGACAATGAAAAACCTCGTAGGAAACCAACTTCAAGTTCAGGGGCCAATAAGCATGCCTACCAACACAAAAACAATGTGGCTGACAGTGACAACTATAGATCCATTGTGCCTCCTCCTGAATATGTCAGAGAGCAGTCTCAGTTGCCAAAGTTCTTACCTGGGGACACTTTTTCTATCCCTAGGAGCCAATACCACCCAATCTGGGAACAGCGGTGCTAGGAACAGCCTAGCTTTAGTTTAGGCCAGAACACAAGCTCCCATACCCCCAGTCACCAAACCTACCATAGGCCACAGGAGACGTACCTGTATGGACAGATGGACTCTAAGGTTAATTCCCACCCATTCTCTTCACATGAACTCTATACAGTTATTGAAGATGCGCTGTGGCGTCTCAGACATTAACTTTTAAGGAAGATACTTCCTAAGTGTCTCTAGCTGTATGAGCATCTCATGATACACATAACCTAATAAGACATAGTCTTATATCTGTTTGCAGACTTTTAACCTTTTGATACATATTTAATTTTTAGCTGGTGCTCTATAAACTTGAATGCTTTGATTTACATGAGTACGCAGTACACATTTTCATAACAAACTTTGGTTCTGATATTTATGAGACCGCTCTTTCTATCATTATATACAACATTTGTCCAAGCAGTCACTTAATGTACTTAAAATTGTATGTTTAAATACTTTTATGATGATTATTATGCACATTCATGTGGGACTCTCAACTTATAAGATAAGCAGGAACTTGCCTGCTGGTGCAAAATGTGGCTTATTACCATGTGCATGGTATAGTCTTATCATCACATAGGTTGTTCTTGCCACACATATTGGTGCTGTAAACACATCAGCTCTGCAGTGAAGTATAACTGACACTATATATATATATATATATATATATATATATATATATATATATATATATATATATATATATATATATATATATATATATATATAGTTTTTTGTTTTGGTTAGCCACGAGGTACAATTGATGATCTCATATCTCACATGTGTACAACTGATCTCATTTGTTATAAAGGTACTGGTGTTACAACCACAAGTGTTTTTTTTCTCTAAGTTCATGTAATATAGCTACTTGATTGTCTGATTGTCTTTTCATTTTACTATATGTTTCCAATGAGTTACTTTTACTTAATTAAGGTATTGTGGTATTGATACTGCTTAAGTTACTATATTATACAGTTCTCTACTGGATGCTGTTTGTAAACAGTGTCAAGATTGGGTCTTGGAATATTGATGGTTTGATTCAACACATCGGAGGCCAGAGGCACTGCAAACTTAATGATGCTTATTTCCAGAAAGAAATGTCTAAATTTAACATACTTGGGCTTCTTGAGACACATATTGATGAGAATGAAAACCTACTTTTAGACAACTTCTTTATAAAATCAATTACCCAAGCTAAAACTGACAGGGCAAAAAGGAACTATGGTGGGATTGCCATTTGTATTAGAGATTCTCTGAAACCAGGAGTCACAATTATCCCTGTTGAAAACTCTGAGATTGTTTGGCTAAAGTTGAAACGTGAATTCTTTAAACTAACATCCGATGTCCATATTGCATTTGTTTGTTTGACTCACTAGTGGCACCAATTATCACCTATGGATGTGACGTTTGGGCCCCGTATTTACTACAGGGCCTAAATAATGATAATCTCATGAGTAAATGTGAAAACCTAAGTGTCGAGCAAGTACATACTAAATTTTGCAGATTTATTTTAGGCGTCCACTGTAAGTCCTCCACTGCCGCAGTGAAAGGTGAACTGTGCAGGTACTCAATACTGATTTATGCTTTTGTCACAGTGTTAAATATTGGATTAATTTACACACACGTGATCAAGACAGTCTGGTTGCTCATTGCCTTGGGAAAAATTACTTTTTGCTAAATACGAATTCTGTGTGCTGGACACAATTTTTGAAGAATGTGTTTGTCAAGTTTGATATGACCAGATACTGGGAAAATGTTGGTGGTAACAATGTAACTCGCTGCTTACAAAAAATCAAAGACAAAGTTTGCTCTTCATATGAAAAACAATGGCTAGATCTTATCCGTGGTGTGAACAGAAATAATAACAAGTTAAGGACCTACTTCAAATTTAAAAAGAATTTTGGGAAAGAAGAATATCTGAATTTGAAGTATCCATTGCATAAACATTAAAATTTTACTAAATTAAGAATAAGCTCACATGACCTCAAAATTGAGACTGGAAGGTACAATAATATACCTGTGGAAAATATCCTTTGCTGTCACTGTAACAAATCACAAGTCGAAGATGAATTACATATGTTATTAAACTGTGAAAAGTACGGTGTGTTTAGGAAGGAACTGAATATTCAACTGCAGGCATACAATTTTGGCACACTGACACACGATAAAAAATGTATCTTTCTAATGACAGGCCACAGTGGAGATCACCATGTTCTCAAATATGTAATAAATTACATTAGTACTTGCTTTGTTGCCCGTGGTTAGTGTGAAGCCAGGGGAGGTTTCAGGTTTTTAAAAATTTTATTTCTTTGTTTGTTCTTCCTTGTAAATATTTAAGTTATATGTCTTATTATGCTCAAATTATAATTTTGTTTTGCCCAGACCTGGTGCGAACATCTTGATGTAGCACAGGTTTGAAGCATGTAATCTTTGCCATGCCCACCAGATGGCGGACCTTAAGCAATAAAGATATCCATATATATCTGGCAACTGGACATTTTTTGAAAAATCTTCACTCATGGCTAGTTTTAACTCATTCCTAATATTCTTCAGGTTATGCATGAGTGCCAATCTCGTCCTCACTGGGCTTCACATAGCTGAAAAACTGCATCCATAATATTAAATCGAAGGCACACTCCCCAGCTGACCTATCATACAAGCGAACCAATTCCTGCCAGCGTTCTCTAGCGGTAGTGAATCATGCTGTCTTCTGTACATTCTGATCATTCACCCTATGCAACAATGCAGAAACTGCCTCTACCTCGGCTTTGTCCCATTCTGCTATTTTTTTTTTCTCTGTTCCTGTGAGGGGGAACCGGCAACTACCGGCCGTTGGGTGCGCCCCAACATCACATCTGCAGCCACAGCAGACATGTGAAACTCTATTCTGGCCTTCCGTGTGGGCATTGTTGGCCAATCAGCTTTATCTACCAGCAGACGAATGTTCCACTTGCTAACTGCTGTACCAATAACCATGATTTTTGTCCAAAAATGACATTGCTGCTTCAAAATCCAGCAAGTACACAGAGTTCTGGGCCCATAACCTCTCAAAGTAAACATGCTTTTGTCTGCAAACACAGGATTCCCCCCTTAATGTCAGCCATGCTTCATAATGAGAGAGGGAGACGTGAGTAATTATAAAAGTATTTTAGTAGGCCTATTCCAGTTTCCCGCCACGTGGCTTCATTGTCGACAATGATTCACCATGAACTTCGATAAATACAGACTCATATAAATCACAGAAAACTGATAAATCATCTCTTGTAATGTATTGAATATTTTTATCAATAAATAAAAACGCAGCTCCTCCATCCCTGTCCTGTCTGTACTTTTTTATTACCATTTATATGAAAACCCGCCGGTACTTTTGAACCTGTATTCACTATCTGGGCAACCTTCTCCCCTAAGCTTTTTTCACTCAGCAGAGACCCTTGGCAGGTCCGACTAGTGCTGCTACTGAATTCATAGCTGGGGGCGACTTCGGTGTCTGAAACAATATTCCTATTCTGGGGCCCCCTGCTGCCAACAACTGGTAATTTCAAGTTGTTGTATTTACGTTTTAATGTAATGCTCACACTGGAAAGTCCCATTATATATTTTGTTACATTCATTCGCCAAATTAACGTTCAGTTAACACTAGCCACACATGTATTTCAGATACTTCCTCTTCAAAATATCGGATCGGGACTAACCCACAAACTTGGCTCCAATTTTGAAAATTGTGGATTCCAGGCCCAACGGTTTGTAAATGAGGAAAGTAGTATTCGGAAGATGGGGGGGGGGGGGGTCATAATATATGAAACCAAAAGTATGCACTTTGCAAATATTTCAGAGCATCAATGATAATACAATGTATGTTATATGTTGTGGCCGTGATTCAGTTTGATATCCAAATCAATTGTATTTTTGTGCGACTGTCCCGCCATGCATGGTGCCATGTTCAAAATGGTGCATGATTTGCCGGCTTGAGGTATCCTGTCGCATTGGGATTCGTAACTGATGATGATAACTGCTTCAGACACAACTGAGCAGGCAGATTAAAGTTCAGATAGTAAGTCATGTGTTAAAAGTACTCTCACGACCGCTTGCTCTGCTAACTCGGAGAACAGACACCCGGAACCTAGCGAAATATTATGATAATGGTCACCAAACAACTTTTTCCCTGAATGGCTATGCATGCCTATGAACTTTGTGTTGCTATGCTGTTTCCCTGGCCTAAGTTCACCCTCCAAACAAGTTGAAATAAAATGCTGTGTTTGAGTTGACTTAACTGCAAAACAACGGCACATTACGGCCACCTTCTCGATAAAATCTTTCAACGGGAGCTATGGCTGTGCTGCTTCAGCGAACAACCGTCGCTTATGCAGCTATGCTCTTTCGCCGGCCCAAGTTAACCCTCCACTGCAGACAAGTTGAAATAAAATACTGTGTTTGAGTTGACTTTGTGCAAATAACGGCACACGACGGCCAATTTCTCGATAAATCTTTCAGCCAAGGTCTATCAATTTTCATTAGGGAAGAGCAGCTTGAAACTTCCTTTTTCTATTTTATGTTTCATAAAAATTATTTAATGTCGGGTCTCAGGCCTTTCCAGTGGGGTCAATCGGGTTATTGGAACCACATATATATTTTGTTAGGCCTTAAGTAACTCGGACATCTGTTGAAACATGTTTAAAATGGAAGTTCTTTCCCCTTTTACACATTACCTCCTTTGAAGTCAGTTTAATTTGTAACCTCGGCACAGCCGAAGGCACCTGTATGATTAACATAATCAGGCAAATTTTACACTTCATGATTACTGTCTTTCGCCCATTTTTTTAGTTAATCCCATTATCTTAAATTTATCATTTAACGTGTACAAATAATTTCCAGTTCCTTAATATGAGCTGGAAGACTTCTAATGTTAAGATGAAATAGAGACAGAAAAGATGAATTGACTGAAATATGCTGCATTTTTCGATTGAAAGAATCTTGTGTAAAATACTGACTATCACACAAGTTATTTACGAAATGTGAGAGTTATGTCGAACATGTAGATTTGAATTAAAACGACAAAAGAGGCCATGGCGTCATAAATGACCCATGTCGTCGTCGTCGTCGTCATCATCATCATCATCATCATCACCTCAACCCCCTATGAGAGGCCAATGATATTTAAATACACACCATTTAAAAAGAATACTAATTACTAAGAAATGACAGTGTACTATATACATAACTTATTCGAATTCTGTCCAGTAATTAATAACCTTGATCACCAGAATTATAATTTCATACTTGCTGGGGACTTTAAAATTGATCTACTGAAAGTAAACATAAATGGAAAATATCAAGAATTTTATGACTTTATTACTGAACATAACATGCTGCCAAATATTTTACTACCCACCAGATTATCTAAACGGAATGCCACATTAATTGATAACATTTTTAGTAAAAACTCAAATTCGTGCAATCCTGTTCAAACGGGAATCCTAGTTCATAAACTATCAGATCACTTGCCCACAATGTCAGCTATAAATTTTAATACAAATGTTAATCATATCAATAAAAAGCAAATCCAATTTAGAGCTTTCACAGGTAATGCTACTCGTGATTTCCTTGAAGATTTACACAACACAAACTGGGATTCCATTTTTGATAATAATATAAATGCAGATCCGCAAATAACTTATGATCAGAAATTCTCAATCAAACTAGATGATATGATTAACAAGCACTTTCCTTTAAAAAAGAAAAAATTCAACAAATACAAACATAAGAAAACAAAATGGATCACCCAAGACATCTTAAACAAAATTAAACATAGAGATATGCTCTACAAGAAAGTTCACTCTATTACACAAGAAAATGAAAGGTATAACGATCTGTCTAGAAGGCTCCAAGAGTGTAGTTGTGAAGTCAGATCGATGATTCGTAGGGCAAAATCTGCATATTATCTGGCAGAATTTAATAAAGATAAAGATGATATCAAAAATACATGGAAAACCATAAAAGATGTCCTAAATAAGTCTAACACTTATAAAGAATTTCCCAAATATTTTAATATCAACAATAAACAAATAACAGACACACAGGAAATTGCAGCAAAATTTAATGATTTTTTTGTCAATATTGGGCCAACATTGGCAAAGAAAATAAACACTGAAGGGAAAAAAGCTTTCCAATCCTATTTACAAAACACAAATACAAATTCTACTTTCCATTTCACATATGTGGATGACGATCATATAAAGACCGTAATATCTAAACTAAACCCAAAAAAAGTGCTGGAGCAGACAATATATCCCTCATACTTCTGAAACTCTCCTCAGAGGCCTTAAGTAAACCTCTAACAGCTATCATAAACCAATCATTAAAAAATGGTATCTTCCCTAACAAATTAAAAATAGCCAAAGTAAAACCAATTTTCAAAAAAGATGATCAACATGATTTCAACAATTACAGCCCATATCTCTTCTACCATCTATCTCCAAAGTTTTCGAACGTGTGGTCCATACTCAACTCTTTCAATACTTTACGGATAATATGTTATTCTATAATCATCAATATGACTTTAGAAAAAATCACTCAACGGAAACAGCAGTACTAGAACTCATAGATAGACTAAAGGCTAATCTTGACGAAAACAAAATTCCAATTGCTGTCTTTTTGGACCTTTCCAAAGCCTTTGACACTATAGACCACAATATACTTCTTAAAAAACTTGAACATTACGGAATCCTACATACAGAGCTTCAGTGGTTCAGTAGCTACCTAAGTAATAGAATCCAGTATGTTGAAATTGAAAACATCAAATCACCATTACAGAAAATCTCCACTGGAGTGCCTCAAGGCTCAATCCTGGGCCCACTTCTATTCCTAATATATATAAACGACCTACACACAGCCAGTAACTTTATCTCAATCATGTACGCTGATGACACTAACTTGTTAAGTACAATATGTAATTTCACAGGTGATACATCATCACACTCTTCATTTTCAGATAATGTAAATAAAAAATTAACTAAAGTTAGTGACTGGCTAGCTGTGAATAAACTATCTTTGAATGTTGATAAAACTAAATTTATGATCTTCCATACAAAACAGAAACAATTATCCCATGCACAAATACAAAACATTAAAATTAACAATCAACAAGTAGAGAGAGTAAAAAGTTTTAAATTCTTGGGGGTCTTAATTGACCACAGTCTTACTTGGAATAACCATGTCACTCTTATATCTAACAAATTATCACGGACATGTGGTATACTAGCTAAATTGAAGAATTTACTACCTGAATGCATTCTACAAATAATTTATAACGCTTTATTCCTTTCACACTTGAATTATGGAATTACAGCCTGGGGTTTTCACTCATGTAGTAGACTCATCAAGCTGCAAAAGAAAGCAGTAAGACTAATTAGCAAAAGCAAATACAACGCACATACATCACCGATCTTTAAAAGCCTTGGCTTACTTAAAGTTACAGACATTTTCAAATTATCCTGCATGAAAGTGTATTTCAAATATGAAAATAATATGTTACCAAGTTATTTTAATAACTTATTCAACAATAATCTAGCACAGCAGACTGACAGACCAAGAAGGGTTGCTTCCGCCCCACGAAGATACGATGAAACAGTACATAATATCCCCACTTTAACCCCAACTATACCAATCATAGTCACTAATACTAAAATTAGTCGTTTGTGTATTAGATACATAATACCTGACCTAATCAATGAAAACTACTTACCTGAAATTGTCATGTCAAAAATCCTGACTCATTCCTTCAAAGGTTTTACCCAATATGCAAAGAAGTACATCATTAATAACTATGAAACCAACTGCAATATTGTCAATTGTTATATCTGTATCAGTAACACTAATTAATAATTTACCTTAGTAACCACATGTATGCATTATCATCACTTGGTCTAACAATTGTATAAAACTTTTTATTCCTTCAGCCAACAGCGTATGTATGTATAGCAGTTAACATTAATTAACTCTAGGGTGGCCTGCATGATAGCGATTCTTCAGAATCTTAGTGCAGGTCTCCCGGTTTAAACATGAGTATATTGTACTATGTATATTACTGATGTACTGAAGTTTTAGACCAAATAAAGCTTTCAACTGTCTGTCAAAAAAAAAATTCTTTTTGTGTTTAAAGCAATCAAAGACAAAATAAGCGCTTTTCCTTTTTGGGTGAGTCGATGATGTAATTCAGCTTGACCTCATTCGGTAGGGCTGAAAAGTTAGCAACAAGATTGGCCAAATAATCAAAGCATTTAAATCTCAGTTGGTCATAAGCTGAACGACGAATAAAATGTGTCTCAGATTCCACTGAAGCGGGTTACAAAATTGATATGTTCTTTCATCCCTTTTTTCGTCGAAGTATCTACCAGTTTCGATTCGAAGACAGTGATCACTTATTCTTAATTGTGTTAAAAAGTTACGATGTTCAAAAGTATTTACGTGTTTCCAATGGGTTCGAAATTATAATTAGATTTAAATTTACGATTGAAGCAAAGTGTATTAGAAGTCCCGCTGATGACATCATCATCCCAACTTTTAGCATGAAACAACAGTTTATATTGATCCTTTAGAACTGTAGTTAAATTACTAAGTAAACGATCGATAATGGTTCTGTCGGGGGAAGTCCGGTTTAACCGTATATGATTGAATCATTTTTTTGTTGTTGTAAAATTAAGCCAACAGTCGAGACCCAAGAACAAAATCCGTTATCATCTAAATCAGCGGCTGTTTTGTAGGATTTATATAAAATATTACCTTCCAGCAAAGATGTAATTCGATACCAAAACTTAATATTTTAATTTCAATGTCCAATAAATACTGCGCTAATTCTTCCTAAGTGCTAGAGACTGTGAAACTACGGCAAATGTGCCATTACAGTTAAAAATAACACCAAAATAGCAATAAGAGTACTAGTTTACCAGGTTTAAGAACTGACCGTAAAACGTAAAATGAGGACCACTGGTACCATTAGGGTCATCATAGGCTTTTATAGCCATTTTTTATAAAATATTAATACTTTAGCTTTCTCGGTGTATACTTGCAGACCCCAACAATTACGATATACGGCTTATCTGATCAGACGGCTTTGTAACTCGGTTTCAGTTTCGGATAGTGGTACTAGGCCTACATCGTCAGCGAACATGAGCGACGATGTCTTAAATTTACCTGTTGAAACACCATTTTTGAAATTTTGGTGTTAGATACATCGATATATTATCCCAAATCGTTTATGAAAACATTGAATAACAAAGGACCAAGGGGGCAGCCCTGTTTTAGGCCAACTTCACTTTTAAATTTTGGGGTACAAGCGTCGGATAATTTCACAGATATTTGCGTATTGGTTTACATTTACTTAATAAGTTTTAAAACAGGAAAAGTTACTCCAGCATCTCGTAGTTTAAACGATAAGACGTCAATATTTATTGAGTCAATAATTTGCCATAAGTTCAGATGTAATTACCATAGCAAAAAGATCATTTCCTCAAAAGTATTCCTCAAGTGGGTCAAGGTCATCCATATTATGCAATATAAAACTTCTACGTATGATACACATTTGTGATACATTTAATATCTTTAGCCTTATTCTTTTCCAACATAGGCCTTTCAAATTCAATATGCTTTCAACACTTTTTGGTCCCTATCATTCATAATACAGTAAGTGGCATCGCCGAATGTGAACCCAATCTCTCTCTTTTTTTTTTTTTTTTTTTTGTCTAGTTGACATCCCTGCCAAGTTTCGTGATAATTCGCGAAAAACTGTTTGAAATAGTACAGTAAAACATGATCCATATTCATAAATTCCAAACCCAACAATGACAGCAAAGAGATTCCAGACTTGCCAAAGCATCAACATTTATCTTTCAACACCAATGTGAAGAAACAAATTTCACTCCTGACTTGAGACAGGCAGTTACCCTTAAAAGGCAACTGGTGGTTTTAAACCGGTCCTCTCAACCTTAGAAATATTCATTATTAACTGCAGACACTAGTTCTTTTCGAAAATGTATAGGCCTAACCACCCAAAACACAAATTTTATTACTTCTGCCAGAAATATAAAAGAGACCTGTTAGGCCTATCACCTTTTAGTTCTCCCGACTTTCCAGTCAGCTAAGTTTACAGCAAAATAGTAAAGTAGGCCTACATCGTTTTTGTGATATTTATGAATCTGGAACATTATAAACACACTCTACCACCACTATAACTATGAGTCGGAGAACAAAGCCCACAGCACTATATAGCCAGTGAAGTATTTATCAAATAGTACAGTGAATCATGATCCATATTCATAAATTCCAAACCCAAAAATGAGAGCAAAGAGATTCCAGACGTGCCAAAGGCAAAGCATCAACAATTACAAAGTGTATAAAAATCTAGGTCGAGTTCGATTTTGGTGGTACCACCTGTAGTATTAATAATAATTACGTAAAAATGTGAAAATATTATAAAACATTCTCAATATTTTCGCATTTTTACGTAATTATTATATAATACTACAGGTGGTGCCACAAAAATCGAACTCGACCTAGATTTTTATACACTTTGCAAGTCCTAAAAGTTATATGAGGCTAATTGGAAAATCATGAACTGCATTGCGTTCACAAGTAAAATGTTTGCGGACGGACGGAATATGAGTGATCGCATGAGCTCTGCGACTGTTGGTCAGCAGACTTAATAATAGTGGTAATAATCGTAATATATAACATTAGCATATTATGCGTAAAATAGGCACTAGAAGCAAAGAGCCAATGTTACTTTAATTCTCTCAGTGGTCGATCGTACTGAAATGATTTGCTCGCTTCATGTTTAAGCTCTTTTGTTGATTTGAAATGAGTAGCGTATCCATATGCATGTTTTGACAGGACACAGCCTGCTGTTGAAATTTGTGGCTGGCCAAACAAGACTAAAGAAAAAAATTACCAGCCACAGATGAAGGTAAACCCAATATACTAAATTAAGAAAATAATGACCAAGCATGTGCCATAGAAGCTAAGGTTGTAGCTTTGGTAGTATTCAACACATTTTCCCAATCACATACGATAGATACATTGGCTTTTATTTTACAGGTCTTGTATTTTTAAGCAAGAGCCTATATATTTGGTTTAACATGCTGTTCAAGTACCATTTTATGTTCATTAAATTTATATTCTACACTCCATGTGGATTGTATTGGTTAAATATTAAGCTCAGTCAGGCAAAGAACCGGTACCAGTTACACGTCCTAGGATTGTAGGAACGTGTTTTTTGGTAATTTGATCCTGGGTATTGATAGTTAAGTTTAAACATATTTATTTCACCTGGATTGCCAAGTAGTACAAAAATACTAAGTGAATGCCTCTCCAAACACAGAGAGACACACAACCATATGTGCAAAACACACAAGACAAAATAATATCTGATGACAAATAAATTGATCAGTGTAGTTAACATGATATATATATCGTACCAACACAAGATATGACCCGTCTTGTATGTATAATAAAGGTTTGGACAGCATCAAAAATATCTAAGTTTTCGCTTGATGAAATTCTGTCATTACTATGTGTCAGATAAGTAAGCACTGTATCACCTGCTAAATGAACAACTAGGTTTGCATTGACTCCCGGTGCCAAAATATTGCATGCCGTTTTCAATAAAGATACTCTATGGTATGAAAAGAGGAAGAAATGGATGTTCTCTCATTCGGATATGAGCAATTACATGCAGGAGACGGAAGAATATATAATCCATGAAGATGAGGATTGAGACGAAAACAATCCAAACGTAGTTGCGTATGTATAATATTAGGAAATCTTTTGCCGTGCGAATACCGACCTGGGGCGGGATCAGCGGACCAAAGAGTACTTTTTAGTTTACATTTAAATTGAGCAAATGAAGTAGATTTCCTTATATCGTCCGGAAGGTTGTTCCAAAGTTTATTAGTAGAGGGAATGAGAGAATTACTAAAACGATTGGACGTAAACTTTATTTCTTTCAAACTACGGCGGTTGCGAAGATGGAAGGTTGGCTGAACGGCGTCAAATGCGACAAGATCCGAAAGATAAGGGGGGGGGGGAGGAGGTGTCAACCTGTTGACCATTTTGTAAAGTAGAATCAGTTTTTATAGTAGGCTATTGGCATCTTCTGGCCAAAGCTGGCCAACTTAATTCATTAAGAAGTAAACGATGAAGAGTACGTTTCAGTGTACCCAAACAAATGCGTGCCGCTTCATACTGAACAGATTCAAGTGAATATGTCAGGTCCATCGTGCATTTATCAAATATGACGCTTCCATATTCCACGATAGGGCATGGCTTTATATAGTCTAGCTAAGGTGTTACGCTATAATCTATACTGGAGTCTACAAAATAAAGTTGGGCGTTTCCTCGCTTTGTCAATGATTTTAGTAATGTGACCGTTCTATTTCAAATATTGAGAAAGGGTATTTCCCAGATGGGTATGATTTAAACCTTCGGGGATCATCGTTTCGTCAAGAAATAAGGATGGCTGATAAGGTTTGTTGTCTTTAGCTTTTTTTTTCTTTTTTGGTAATCGCACTGTATGGTGAGAACAACCCATGAGTCACCCATGTATCAAATTTGAATATGGTCAATCAAGAGGACCTTTAATATCAGAAGAGATGCCATTAGTAATATCAATTTTGAAAACTAGGAACAGCAGAGGCCCCAGGATAGAGCCCTGGGGTATTCCTGCCTCAATAGGAAGCATAGAAGATGTTTGGCCCCTGAATGTTACACACTTTTGACGATTGGTCAGATAACTACTGATAAGTTTCAAGAGCGGCTCCTCGATACCGAGCTGCCTTAGTTTAAAAGGTAGACTTTCGTGCCAGACATGGTCAAACCTTTTGCTGATATCAAGGAAGACCATTCTGGCTTCCTTTTGAAGTTCAAGACCATTATATATGTCATTAAGAATTTTGAGAAGTTGATTTATTGCCGAGTCGTTTGACCGAAACCCGAAATGTCTAGAGGTCAAAAGTACATACTACATAAAGTACTCATACAAGACATTATAAATCAAGCGTTCAAAAACTTAAAAGACACTGCAGAGCAATGAAATGGGTCTGTAATAACTCTTTATTTCCTTGTCGATCTTTTGAACACTAATTGCTTCATTCTTGTGCAAATCATTTCACGTTCACTTCTCTATCTCCTATAATGAGAGACAGAAAAGTGAAAGCATTCACTAAGTTATCATGATGACCGGGAGCATGCACAATAATTTTTATCAGACATTTTCGAAGATTATAAGTATCAATGGTTGCTCTATACTGTTGAATGTCAATCGCCATAACAGATGTTTAGAAATACTAAAAAGTAGCATCTAAAGACTAGGAAACATTGAGACAATATACCTGTATGTGAGCAAGACATCCATGTTGTACACTTAATACTGATACCATTGGCACAGTTTGAGACAATAAGTCAACAAACATAGAGCGATAAAGGTAAACAGAGTAACCTCTAGTAGATACAAGAATATAACATGTCCTCAGCAACGCACACACTAACATAACATATAACATCATCAGTACAAAGAAACTGAGATATAAGAATACCAGATACATATTGAGAAAATGTTCTGGGTAAAATAACTGAATAGATGTCAATAAATGATACACAATTGTGGAGAATTACGGCTGCTTGATAAGAATAATAACCAAAGCTGCACTCGACAAGTGCTGGGTACTAGTGGCTTTATGCATATAATTCAATTATAATCCATCGTTTGCATGAGCAAGGATAATTTGAACAAGTGAAAATGCAAAGAATAACATTTGGTTTTCACATCTCTGGTTTCAACACAACACAGGATAGAGATGTTTACTTAGAACCCACGATCAACACCGAGCTGCATTGTTGGAAATTAGTGGATATAACATCTAGAAAGATACACAATATATGTTTCTTGTCATTAGAATATAATCAGAGATAGTAAAATGATTACTTACTTTTAATCACATACTCAGATAACTATGTTATATATGTCACACAGAAATCATTGACTAAGCGGAAAACTGTCAGCAATGTAATAAACACGTATAAAGAACCTGTTAAATATTACTGTCAACTCGGTCATTAAACATACATGTAGGTGGTGATACTTTCTATTTCCTTTGATTTACCGTTTTATGCCCTAACGGGCAGATAAATATACATTTAAATGATTTTAAAAAATCATACATGAGTAACCTCACCATATAATATATTATTATCATCATCATCATCATTGTCATCATCTCTTTATTCGTACAGACATACGTAACTACACATTTCCTGTTGCGAAAAAACAAGCAAACAAACAAAAACAAAACAATTTACGTCAAGGTAACCTTAAAATTACAATATCCAGATTATGGTAGTGATACACATATTACATTGTATTCAGCTGCTCGATGATTGATACGCATTCTGCACTTGTGAGTGTGCGCCGCATCTCTCTATCTGTTATTTAACACAGTTCTTTTATCAGGGAGCCAATGGTACATGTATCTGGGTTTGCAGGTACTCCAGGTATCTGGGTTTGCAGGTACTGAGTAGATGCTGCTTTACATACTACTCAGTTTAATAAGGAAAGTTTGATTCCAACAGGCTCTATTTGGCAAGGACATAATTTAAGGAATTAGTTACAGTGGATTGACTTCCAAGAAATGCCTTTCTGGCTAAGACATTGACAACGTTGTTGTTACTGTGAAAAAGCTTGTGATATTTAAGAAATCGTCTATGAAGCTGTCTTTCAATATCCAGGTCACCACATATTATAGGTAGTGGGGCACAACGACTATTGTATGGTAGTTTCCAAATTAAAGGGATTTTTTTACGCCGTGCTGTAAAGAACATGTCGAAACTTCTTTCTAAAAAGTTCCATAGCTGGCAACAACATTGGGGCATGCAATATGTCTTGAATAGATTGTATTTTGTGGTCGAGAATGTATGTCTGAATTGGGACTTAATTAAATTTACCTCTGTATTGAAGCTGATGATAAAGAACCTATGGTATATGATCCCATATGTTATATGTATTGACATTCACCCCTTTTGTAAGCAACCTAACATATATATATATATATATATATATATATATATATATATATATATATATATATATATATATATATATGATTTACACTCTGGGACAGGTTGTCACCTAAGAATAATGTAGGGGTATCTGTTCTGTTACCGTATATCTAGAAAAGTAATAATACAGCCAACCTCATATGAGAACTACTGGTTTTCTGATACCCGTTCAACGAGGCATCGCGAAAAAGTAAAGCCCGGTTCTCGTGTCTTGAAACGGGGTAACTCTTTCTTTTTTTATTTACTTCTGTCAATTTCAGTGCGTGTTGTTTCCGGCGATATTGTTTTAACTGTAAGTGTAACACATAAAAGAAATTACAACAACAGAAACAAACATAAAAACAACAAAACAAAACATTAATTGTGGATGCATGTATTCTTATCAACGGAACCTAAGATAAAATATTCTATTCTCCATCTGAACATGATTGATTCAGAATGATGAATAGAGTACCTCCATTTTTTCTGAAAACTTATTGTCCACCCTTAATACCAAAAATATACATTATAAAATGTGTAAATAGAAGACAATGATAACATTAACTAGCAAAGCAGGTGGATAGCGATCTGTAATGAAAAATGTCGTCTGCTTCAATCTTCAACCATTTTTTGGCTGTTATGCTTCAGCTGAATGATTACCAGTCAACGAGGGTATCTCTTGAGCATATTTCTGAAAATCCGCTGCTTGATATACATCAGTTTCCGCCTGTAGATACTCTTACTTCTTAAGGGGCTAGAACACTTTACAACAATAAAATTAGAAAATGCTAGTTTTTGTTGAATATGATATTGTTTATTCTACAACTTTCATTTCAGCCCATAAAACTATATATTTCATGAAAGAAGACATCTTGATAAATGTAAAACTAGCAATAGATCTTTTGTAATTGTTCAGTCATTAAATCGTAACTTGTTTTTAAATTACAATTAATTTTTTTATGTTTTGAGTATAAACTAAAAAATAGCTCAAACACATTTCCAGATAAACAATTGGTTTTAATGGGAAAACGAATGAAATAATTACATATTTCTACATGAAAGTCACAAAGCCCCTTAAGTGCAATTTATACGCATTTGCTTAAAGTTACATTAATTTTTATAAACGTCAAAATAATTTATAACACAGACTGTCCGTCATGTTAACATCCATTTCCTATGTGCTTGCTTGTTTTATTCTTGAAACTTTTATTGCATTTATAAAGCCCCGAATAAGAGTGTAAATGTTCTTTGCCTGTGAAGTCTCCAGCACAAATATTCCAGGCCCGGCTTCACAACTGTGCCCGGCTTCAAATGAAAATTTGTTCGTGTTATAAATGTATCTGCGTATGAATGGATACGGCCACACAGCCAACGCGCTTTGAGTGCCAGGTTTTAGCACTGACACTGTGTGCGTTCCAACATGGAGGGTAAAGTTGCCCACTAAATGGCAGTTTTGGGCGATATCAGTTGGACGAATTACCACTGAGTACCGATGAGCTGAAATGAGACAATATATAAAAGAGGACGCATAAATGATCCCAACAGGGAACAGTAAAGACAATGCCCTGTACTGCGCTGCAAATTTTTCTTGATCTGGTTGCTTTACGAGTGGGTGGATGCTTGTAATAAGGTCCTTTAACTTCTCCAGCATATTCAATGTATGAAGCGAGATAATACTGGTAAATGTAATGATAACAAAACAAACAAACGAACGAACAAAGCAAAAGAACAGCATCTGCACGCTCCCACGAATTTGTCACGCAAGATTCTGCTTCAGATGGCAGATGTGCAGATTTTGAGCTACAGCATGCATCTCCCTTCTCCTAGCCCCTGAAACAAGTGTTAATAGAAAACAAGGTTTCCACATGCAGTACTTAAGGGAAACTCGCCTGGGGTCCTCGGGGCACTCAATGGGCCACCTCTTCAGCATGACTTAAACCAGCAGTAGGTCCCACCTGGGCAGGACCTGTTGTGTCATTGGCCTGTCGGTATAAAAGGATGCGCAGACAGATTAGGATCATTACCACTGCACACGTCTAAGATGTTGGCAAGGGATGAGGAGATAGCTGATCGAAACCCCTCGACTGTTCTCGAGTTCTTGTGTAAGACTTCCAACTGATATAACAGGAAGTTGGCAATGTCCCGATACATGGAGCCAAAGGATGACTTTGCCTCCTAGAGCATCAGTCTGAAAACACCTTCCATTGAGCAGAATAAACAACTAGAGAAGAAGATCGAAGATGGACTCTGAGAAGCCTCTGTCGCAGATGTGCTGTGAGATAACCACCAAGTATAGAGGTTGAGCACTTGAGGGTTACAATAGAACAGGTTGGTCCACAGCTGAGCCAGGAGCTTCGGCCATGCCGGTAATTGTAGCAGAGGCTCGATGCTCAGTTCCAGCAGGTCTACCGAGCAATCACTCCGGGGCAACCAGGATCAGATCGCAATCGTGGGACCGAAACTTGTGCAGTACCCTTGGAAGGATCTGGCAAGGGGAAAAGGTGTACGCCCACAGGTTGCTCCAATCAATGGCTACAGCATTCACTGCTAGGGCTTGGGGGTCTAGGACAGGCGAGACATAAACTGGCAGTTTTGTGTTCTTGCGAGTCACAAACAGATCTATATGTGGAGTCCCCCAACATGCCCACATGGCCTGAATGACCCTGGGGAAGAGTGACCACTCCATCCCTACTGGCTGACCTGTCCTCCACAGTTGATCGACCAGGACATTCACATGTCCAGGGACATGCCTCGCATGCATGCAGATGTCGTGGTTGTAACACCATCTGATGATGTGTCTGGCCAACTCCGTCAGCTTCTGGGACCGCACCCACCTTGCCTGTTGAGGTAGGCTACCACAGGTCATTGTCGCACATTATGAGGACATGTTTGTGCTCCACCAGGTCTTGGAAGTTGAGGAGCACCAAGTGTATCGCCTCCAGCTCCAACCAGTTTATGTGGTAAGTTGCAAATGATGCCGGCCGAGGGCCCGACGCTGGCTGACTCACCATGTAGGCTCCACACACACACTGAGAAAAGTCCATGTAAATGGTGAGCTGGGCCTGAAAAGGCTCCAGCATCTGTCCTCTCATGACACTCTCCCTGACTATCCACCACTGAAAATGCAGCTGACCCTCGATGTGGATCGGCACCTGGGTGTGATAGCCCTGGTCTCTTGTCCATCTGCCCGGCAGCCTGAGCTGCATGGGACGATGGTGGAGCCAGCCCATAGAGCCCAGCAAGGCCAGCCATTGTTGTGCAAGCGGACCTTGCCAGTCACAAAGGGCCTGAGCAGAGACTGCAGTCTGTCCCATCTGTCCTCTGAAGGACGACAATTATCTGTGAGTGGGTGCCATCCTCCATCCCGCTTGGGGACCAGGAAGAGTAGGTTGTAGGAGCCAGGAAAACCTTGGTCCTCTACCAGCACTATGGCACACTTGCTTGATAGCATCTAAACCACCTCCAGAAACGTCAGTGCTTTAGGTTCCGAGGTGGGTGGAGTGAACCACCATGGTTCCTGGCTTAACGCAGGGCTGTCTTCACCGAAAGGCAGTGTGTAGCCATATCTCAGGATGTTAAGGAGGAAGGAATCATCAGTGATAGACTCCCATTGCATGCAATATGCCATGAGGCAGCCGCCAACCCTGCTCAGCCCACAGGGAGGGGAGGTTCCAGTGGACCATGTGCAGTGGTCCTGGCAACCACCGACAAGATGTCTGCAGGCCAGATGGATCCTGCTGGGTCTTGGGGAGACTAGTCCCAAGTGCCACAGCTGCCGCCCACTGAGAAATTTGCTGGCAGGAGCACAGGAAGGCAAAGTCTCCGACTGCAAAATCCAACACTGCTGGTGTTCCCCCTGCTTCTCCGTACATTCCGGACTTACAATCTGAGTGCTACGGCTGGCCGAGGTTCCAGAATATCTGGATGGAATACCCTTTGGAATTCTCCTATCTCGAGGACTTGTTCCATGGGCCAGAGCCGCTGACAACTGAGAAATCAGCTTACAGGAGGGGCTGTGAGAGTCCTGGTGCCAAGAGAGAGCTGACACAAGGCAGGAGCAGCGAGTCTGCAACCACAAAAGCTGACACTGCTGGTGGGGGAGCTAAAGGTGTCACTGGAGCCACCACAGGCACCAACATCGTTGGGGCCAAAGGCCCACTAATGGCTGAAGATGCCCTAACAGATGGGGGTGTTTTCCTTCCATCTCCACGGCCTTGGATTACAATCCAAGGTTTTGGTTTCCTGGACCCACCAGACTTATGGTCTGAACGCTTGGACTAGCCAAGATTCTGGAATAGTAGCCCAAAGGCCTCCATTTTGGAGACTCATAACAGGGGCCGCAACCGTGGCTGACTCATAAATCTGCTGGCAGGAGGGGCCCCAAGAGTCTCAGTGCCAAGAAAAACTTGACTATGGTAATGGCAGGAGTGGAGGAAGACAGAGTCTTCCCCGTCAAAGCTCACACTGCTAATGGGGGAGCCGAAGGTGTCACCAAGGTCTCCACAGGTGCCAATACCACCGGGCAGCATGCTTACTAAGGGTGGAAGGTGTCCCTCAAGACCAAGGCATTCAGACCGGCTGATATTACAGAACACCCGAATCGAAACCTGAAGATATGTACTCTTAGGCTCCCCAGCCACTGCTGACTCAGAAACCTGCTGACAGGAGTGGCCCATCCAGGCACCAGTGGTTCTCCAGACCTCCTATACTTCTCAGACTTATAGTTCAAGCACCAGGATCCAAGTGCTGGGACTGACCGAGGTTCCGGAAGACTCAAATGGAAACCCAAAGGTCTCCATTCTTTGGGAACTCAGTGGTTTTCTGGACCTCTCGTACTTAAGATCCTAGAGCTCAGACCCGAATGCTCTGACTGGCCAGCCCAAGGTTCAGGAAGCTTCCCGTACTTATCGGAACTTGTGGTCCCAGCCCTCGGACCCAGGTGCTGGGACTGCCCAAGATTTCAGGATATCCAGATGGGAACTCAAAGGTTCCCACTTTGGACACACCAGTTTATGTGACTTCTGCTCGAGTGCTTGGACCAGAATGGCCGAGAACCCAATGGCTATAGTCAAGGTATGGCTGACTTCTTTGAAGAAATCTCAGAAGAACAAGTGTGGAAAACAGTAGATGGATCAGATCAATAGCATCTGGGTCCCATCAGACATGTCCAAGACTAAGCCTTGGATTTGTGAGCAAGGAGCTATGGTTGTCACCCAAGTAGTGTCAAATGATCAAACTCCCCATAAGGTCATCTCTTGCAAACTGACTTAGGACTGTAGTCACAAGGAAGAAGACAAGTGTCATCTCCTGATCTGACACAAAACCCATATGTGTATTCAGAGAACACATGAAGTCAAGTTAAGTGACAACCAGCAATGATCGTGATCCATGATGCCATGCAGTGGCCATGCAAATCCTACACTTCTGTCAATTTACCTGAAAAGAGCAAAGAGAAGTGGTCTCTTAACCACAAGTGGCTAAGTGAGTCCTACTTCTGTCATTTTACTCTACATTGGCCTCTAAACCACAGCACGTAAACTGTCTTCTCTCTGCCTGTGATTTAATCTGCCCATAACGCCATCTTGGAAAAGAAAAGAATAGAGCCAGCACCTGCCAAGTCCTGGATCCACTTTTCCCACTGGCATCCATAAGGCCAAATTAAGTGATCCGTAAGTCCAGGAATGCTCAGAAATAACTTTGGCAGACCCTGCAAGGCAACAATTATGTGGCAGGCACTGTCCCCCTCTCTGTATGATCTGAAAGTCGAAACACCACCTTGCAAAGTTAGGTTTTAAGCCAAACGACCAGCTCTAGTCCTACTCCCAGGAATTTCAGTGGTATCTGCACCAGAAATCAGCTATCTAAGCAATCGAAGAGTCCCGGACTGCTAAAAAAAAGATTTTCTACAGAAGGGAAAGCATGCGAGGCACTAGAAAAGTGATGGTGAACAAAAGTTCACAGTGCCCCTCAACTTGAACCAGCAAGCCAGTAATGGTGCCCAAAAGAGGAAGGAAGATATGAGGTGCATGTGCGCATGATGTCACCATCAGCTCCACATGGACCGACAGATGGTGGCACAGGACCGTCAAGTTTTCAGGATCAAGCGAGTAAGCAACTTAACTTGATTTCTTGGGCATCATGCCCAGAAACAGAGGTCTTGGCAACAGTGTTCGAGAGGTGATGTTGTGTAACTAATATTACAGAAAGCATTCTATATATAAACATATTGTTCTTGATAAATCATCATAATATAATATATTTTACATGGACTTTTATAGTACAGAAAAGGTCTACTTAGACATCAGGATATTATGTTTGGGTGCCAACCCAGACATTTTGTTTTTCCAAGAATTCTTTTTTCTTTCTTTCTTTCTTTCTTTCTTTCTTTCTTTCTTTCTTTCTTTCTTTCTTTCTTTCTTTCTTTACGACCAAGTTGGTCCAGGGTTTTTTTTCAGACAATATTTTTCCGAACACCACCAAACTTACCATGGTGACTGACATAACCAGTGAAATTAGGCACCTGAATTGGAATAGTCATGCAAGTTTAAAATTATGCCATTTTTAGAGGCAACAAAAATTTTAAAAGTGCCATATCTTCCAAACTATTGCAGATGGACTCCATATTTCAATGTGCATATATACCTTTGTGACACTTGCCACTATAATGGACAGTATAGTTATAGAATTTCAAATTATGCTAATAAGGGGCACTACAAGATTTAAAAAGTGAATATCTCCAAAACTATTGTACATAGAGATGCCATTCCAACTTCAATTTATAGGTTTGTGGCAAAGCCGCATCCAATGAACCATGTACCAAAGTTGTAGGATTTTAATTTAAGCATATTAGGTGAATATGCAAAACGTTAATCTTTAATAGCTTTAAAACTATTATAGAGGTGACATTCCTACTTCAATTTATGGATTTGTGGCATAGCCCCATCCAATGAACAATAGGCCAAAGTTCTTCTAGGCTTATAATTCATGCAAATTAGGCAAATACACAAAATTAAAATGTTGAATAGCTTCAAAACTATAATAGATAGTAGTTTCATTCAACCTTCACTTTTTAAGTTTGGGACATGGCCACATCCCTTGAATCAAGTACCAAAGCTGAGCATTATAATATATAAAATTTAGGCTAATACACGAAATTTAGATTATGTTGAACAATGGCAAAGGGTAGCATTTCAAACTATTCTCATTTTAAGGCACCCGGATAGATTTGCTGTGAAGCAAATCTTCTTTTTTAGTTCTACTCTGGCCGTTATCGCAACAAATAATCTCAAATACGGACTGGTAACAGCTGTCCAGATTGTTACTTGTTTCATTCTTAGAGCATGTGCAAACACAAAATAATTTGATCACGCACGTTTGTGTACCGACTCATACACGCTGTTCTGCGTCGCTGCATCGAAGTCACTGTATCCGGTGCAAAGAGATTCTTTAACGGGATCCAAACTGGGAAATGGTACGGATCTCTGCGTCCATCTGTATGTGTCATCACCGAGGTAATCATTTTTTCCAGACAGTTCTGTGCAAAAAGTACAAGGCTGTGTTTACTTTTTCTTTGTGCTGTTAAATCATGTGGTGCAAAAGGGGCTATAAATAAGGATCTACTCCAACCGAAAGTATAACAAGCTAAAATTCGTACCATTTGGACGACAAGAGTGTCTAAATTTGGAAGGGGATGTTGTAGTTGCAGCTTTGGTATCCAACACGCCAAACTAACCCCTTGTTTGCTAAAAACCACCAAAAATCGTCGCTTTCCATCATAATCTTATTTCTTGAAAACAGCCACGTGAATTTCAACCAACATTAATTATATCTTTGCATTTGGTGTTACAGACTTTCATTAATATAATTAATGTTATTTCAAGGTGTAAATGGAAATTGTAAGGTGACAAATGTACGCAAAATACAATAAATTAAGGGGTTTGGGGGTAAGTTTTTTTTTTTCTATTTGTGCATAGCTTGCCTAATAACCCCTGGTTTGCTAAAGGTGAAAAATCAGGGTTTTTCATTTCCCCCTTTATTATGTTGCAATTAACCTTGCTATTTCATACAAGTGCTCATTATAGCAGATAGCCTGTTTGGTTTAAAAGGAACATTTATATTCATGATCATGATTGGCGGTGTATAGGAATGCAGTGGCCTGCCTAATCCCCAAGGGACCTCCCCACGCTCTGTAAGCAAGCGTACAGAGCGTGGGGAGGTCCCTTGGAGCTATGGCCTACCCATTTTCCGTGAGTTAGCAATCTCTGGCTACTAAAATAATATAGATTGAAATACTCAGTAAAGTCTTGAAAATTCGCCTTTACCGCTAGGCCAAATGTTTGCTTTAAACAATACGCTTTGCTATTAGAGTGGTTTGGATGGTGCACAAGGGTCTATTGATCAGTTGAAATCGAAAGTGAAAGTGGGAAGGCCACAAATTCATGCGAGTAAGTTTGCAAGTACTGCATACTATTGATAGATAATCCAGAGAATACAGTATGGGGTGGAAGTAACACGAATAACAAATAAAATATGCTACATAATTAAAAGGATATATTCTGATATTATTGATCTGTTGCAATGATCATAAGCCCGATACTTTGCAAGCCTGAACTACTTACCAGGGCAGTTGGTAAAATGTGTTTGAATTCCTGTTACTCCACTCGAAGCGAGCATTCCATCCATTGAAAATGACAATTTTTAGAGATTGAAATTCTGCAACTTTTATTCCCTATTCACTGGATCCATCCGTGTCACACCAATTATAGATGTCATGAGAGGATGAGGTGAGGTGAGATCAGATCAGATCAGATAAAATACGGACATAAATAGATGGATGATAGATAGAAAAAGAGAGAATGACATAAAAAAATTTACAGCAATGATAAATGAATAGAAAAATAAATATTTCTTTAACTTCTGATATTTCTGCATGCTTAAAAAAGGTGTTTAGCAGTTAGCATAGATATATTTAAACTATGGGCATTCGTGTTGTAGAAAAAGATAATTGAAAGCACACAAGAAATAACTGGGTCTATTTCCATCCATTTATGCATCTACCAGTCCATTCATTCATCTATTTATTGTACAGGCATACAGCTTTGGGTACATGACTCGCATGTGCAAATATTTTGTCCATTGTGCACAGTTCGGAGGATCTTCATCCCGCCATAATTCAGCCGCTTTCTGTGTGGTACATGCCGCTTTCGTTATTTATTTATTTATTTATTTATTTATTTATTTATTTATTTATTTATTTATTTATTTATTTAGTTAGTTAGTTAGTTAGTTAGTTAGTCATTTATTTATTTACATGTATTTATTCATTTATTTATTTATTTATTTATTTACATGTATTTATTTATTTACTTACTTACTTACTTTTTATTTATTTATTTATTTATTTATTTATTTATTTATTTATTTATTTACTCCCTTATTATTCAAAGGTTGAATGAAACGTGTTCATATAATGATATTAACCTCTTACCCACGTCAATGTCATACACTGAACTCTTTCCGACATGGTAGCTTTCAACTGGTGTCATCCCTACATGTATGGGAGCACCTTCTACTTTTGTCGTCCCTATGTGCGTGCCTTTAATTGCTTTCTTCCCTATGTGTGAGTTTTCAACTGGAGTTCTCCGTATGTATGTGCCGCCATGTATAATCCCCTTAAGTTTGGTATCTTGAATTGGTGTCCTCCATCTGTTGGCTTCTTCAGCTGGACTCCTTTCAATGTCAGTGGCTTCAACTGCGAAGCCCACTTTGCCTTTAATTGCTGGCTTTCTTACACTCCTGAGCCCTTCTGTTCTGGCCATGAGAGACGTTTCATATTTGTCAATAATTCTCATTACGTCTCTTCGATCACCAGTTGCACATTTCAATAGCTGTTTCAGAAAATCTAAATTAGTTGGCGACATTGTTTCCCTCTCCAGAAGAATTTCAAAAAAAGACACTGGAGATGAGATATCCTTTATGTTTCCCTTCGGTATAAAAGGACACATGAACTTCATGGCTTTCAGCTCCTCGGCTTTTATATGATCTGAAACTTCGGCCAACATGGCCCTAAATCCGAATTCATCCATTTTGCAATCGGTTAGCTCGTTTTGAGCGCACATCGCTGACATTTCGTCAAAGTATGGTGTATGTTTAAAACCACGGTAATCCAGTTTCTATGCCCTTAACGTACCCATGCTTGGTCAGAATTAACATACACAATTATCACGGTCACTTCTCTCAAAGAATATACAAGTATGGTGTTATTGTGGCCTATTTGTATGGTGATAGATAATTACCCACTATAAAAGGATATAATTTTGCGCGTTGGCGTCGACCACATGATTATGCAAACTTCCGTATTGTAAATAACGAAACATATATAAGAAGGTTCTAGGTAAACCCCAACACTTTAAACTTCAGCAGAATTCAACAGAATTAAAAAAAAACAAAAAACAAAAACATGAAGGTGAAATTGCGAATGAGCATGGAGCGACCGAGTGGGGGAGGTTTTGGGAGGGGGGGTGTACCCACCTGTCAAGGTAGAAAATTTTCTTTGAATGACACTTAAAATGGTGCATTTTGGTGAGTCCTTTACCAATCTATTTGGCTACATATATGTTTCATTATATCTGGGTGCCAACCCAGACATTTTGTTTTTTTCAAGAATTCTTTCTTTCTTTCCTCTTCTTTACGACCAAATTTGTCTGGAGTTTTTCTCGGACATTATTCTTCCGAAAACCACAAAACTTGCCATGGCAACTGACCTACCCGCGAAATTGTGCATATCGTTTGGAATAGTCAGGCTGTTTAAATCTATGCAAATGAGGGGCAATTAAAACTTGAAAGCTCCATTTCTTCAAAACTGTTGTAGATCAAAGTTTTAACTTACGTCAATTGACAGTGAACAAAAGTTCGAGAAGAGCAATTAAATGTGGCAAGTTTAAAGCTTTTTTGCCCTGTAAATGGTCTGAATATGTTCTTGTGGAAGGGGGAAATGGAGGGGGGCACACTGTGTTGAATATAAAATGGATTGTTACATCGACACAAAATGATTCAGACTGTTATCATGAATTATAAATGATATCAAGTCAGATTTACATGTTGAAGTGTTTCATGGAACAATCATCACTCAATGCTTTTTGTGTTAAAAAGCTCATTATTACCATGCAAACCCTCTTAAGGGAAATGCATGTCTGGGTTTAGTGTGGCAACAAAATAGTTCTGCCTACCCTACGGCCGATTGGCTTGACATCGGGTTTAGTTAGAAAAGGTCCACTGAATATGCAAGTCTGCCTCACAGTGCTCAACTGAGGCTGGTGGAATGGAGTGGTGCAGAGGTAGACAATCCCCATGGGGTCACTGCCTCAGCACCGGACATGCATGTTTACACAGGTGTGTGTGTGTGTAGGGGTGAGGCTGGTCACAGCAGCATTTTCTGCTTGGATAACTGTCCGGACATTTTAGTATGTGGCTGGTGGCCCACGGTCCCTGCCCAAGGGCCCTGGGTCTGTTAAACAGGCAACAATAGCATCACCTTGAACAAGGACCTACATGTGATGAAATATTCTGCTATAAAAATTGGAAAGAGGTGATGACTGGGCTCTCTCTCTCTCTCTCTCTCTCTCTCTCTCTCTCTCTCTCTCTCTCTCTCCTGCTTTTTCTTTCTTTCTTTTTTTCTTTCTTTTGTTTATATGTTTATATTGTGACAGTTTTAGCCTGGGGAACAATTCATGAACATTTTTAGCAAATGTCATTAATGTTTGTACTGTAGATAAGTTTCTAGCAAATATGGTAGTTACTGATTTAATCCTTTAAACTTGACCTTCAGCACAAATTTTGACATATTCTGTAAATTGACTTTATTTTGCAGCAGTGCTACGTGTTTTTTCGCTCGTTTCGCTCATGAAACTAATCCCTTGAAGAAACCACTGTGAGAAAAGAATTTCAACTGAGGTTTAATGGGTCTTTTTATCCAAAAAAGTAAATTTAAAACTTGAGTGAAAACCTATAATAATAAAACTGAAAATATATACTCATGAAAATAAGGCAATTTACAGCATATGCATGTAAAAAAAATGGCGCGCCTCCGGGGCCTTGCCCTTCTTATTTATGCAAAGTAGGTGAATATGCAAATTATAAATCTTGAATAGCTTCACGACTATTACAGATAGAGGTGCCATTCTACCTTCAAATTATTGGTTTTTGACATAACTGAATCCAATGAACTATCGAACAAAATTGTAAAATTTAAATTTATGTAAATAAGGTGAATACACAAAATTTAAATCTAGAATAACTTCAAAACTATTATACGTGGAGGTGCCATTCCAACTTCAATTTGTAGGTTTGTGACATAACCGTATCCAATGAACCATAAACAAAAAGTGTCGGCCTTTAATTCATGCAAGTTAAGGCAAATACAAAAAATGAAAATCTTGAATAGCTTCAAAACTGTTACAGATCGTGGTGTCTTTCAAACATCAGTTTATAAGTTTGTGCCATGGCCACATCCAATAAACCTATAACCAAAGTTGTAGCATTTTAATTTATGCAAATTAGGCTAACACACATTATTTAGAATATGTTGAACAACAGCAAAGTGAACCATTTCAACCTCTTCTCATCTTGAAGGCACCCAAACAGATTTGATGTGAAGCAAATTTTCTGTTCTAGTTCTTTTCTGCAATAAATCTAATGGCCCTGAACAAACGTGTCACTTGTTTGCATGCATTGTTTCATGGCATGTACTGCACTTGCAAGGGTACACCGGAGTCTCTTTGAATAATCATAACTTTTGTATCCTGTCTTAATGATTGTATATTGTGACTCATATTACTTCTGTAAAATAATAATTGTATATTGTGTCATTTCAAAGTAATATACCCATTTTTTTCATTGGTTAATTTGCCAGCCATATAATTCACCCTAATTACACCACATTTGGTACTACCATTTATATATACACATTGCTATATAATGTAATGTTACATTCAAAGATAAAACAATCAATTCCAAGTGCTAGATGAACTTTAAAACAATAAGGTCACATTTTCCCATTATATTACAACTGCCTGTAGCCACACTGACTTAACCAATTTATAAACAAGGCCACCTTTCCCATTATTATATGATATTGATATAAAATCATTTTCAACATTGTTTTCATTATACCTCCAAACCATTGTACCACTTGTACTTACATGTTTCATTTTCCACTTGTGCTTGCATGTTTCATTATACCTCCAAACCATTATACCACTTGTACTTACATGTTTCATTATACCTCCAAACCATTATACCACTTATACTTACATGTTTCATTATACCTCCAAACCATTATACCACTTGTACTTACATGTTTCATTATACCTCCAAACCATTGTACCACTTGTACTTGCATGTGGAAAGAGATATCTTGTGACACAATCGCATATGTTCACACATGCTTTATATTCTGCAAAGTATATTGTCACTCCTCTAAAAATATTAATTAATTAATGAATCAATCAACTTATTTATTCATTTATCTATTCATTTATTATTTGAGGGGGTGGAACTCCTTTTCAAAATACATTATATCCTTTTTAGGGTGGAACTCCTTGGAAAAAATATTAAATTATTACGGTGGAACTCCAGGTTTTTATTTTATTTTTCTATATTTGAGGGCGAAGCTTCTTTACGAAACACATTGTATACTTTTTATAGCGGAACTCCTTGGAAAAATATTAATTAATTAAGGGTGGAACTCCTTGCTTTTTATTTTTTGTGTGTGAGTTTGAGCGAGGTGGCACTTCTTTGCAAAAAAAAATCCTTTTTAGGGTGGAACTCCTTTGGGGGAAATAGAGAACTTTTAAGGGTAGGACTCATTGGTTTTATGTTTCTTTTTTGGGTATGTGTGTGTGGGGGGACCCTTTGCGAAATTAAATTATAGACTAAGTGTGGAACTCCTTGTTTGTAATTTTTTTAGGTGTGGGTGGGTCAGTGTGGAACGCCTTTACGAAATACATTATATTCTTTTTAGGGCGGAGCTCCTTGGGTTTTTTTTTTGGGGGGGGGGGGACTCCTGAGCAGAGCGAGGTGGTTCATTTGAATCACTTGAACCCCCCTTCCCGGTTACACACATGACAGGTATTAAAATGGAAAATTATATCCAGTTAATTTTAGTCTAATTTCCACGGGTAGCGACAACAGGTCGGTGATGTGGGCGTTGGAATAGAACGTAGTTTTGAGCATGGTATACAGGGAATGGTAGGGATTGGTATCTTTTACAATAATTATGTGGTATATGTACATGCATATTGGATCCAATTGCACGCAGTTCATCGTCAGATAGACAGCAAGCCTTGTTAGCACAGTTTTCACGTGCTGGTAAACCTCCTGGCTTCAAGCACTTATCAGGGGAGTTTTTCCTGCAAAAGTAGAACATCATAAGGTCGTAGATACATTCTACAGAACAACAAAATATAACATACATTGGAGACCTAACTGTAGATACTGTGCTGCCCTACCTGCTGGCGATAAAAGGAATTTGAGCAATATTTCCAAGGACAAAAGCATGAACATATAATTTATACTTTTGAGCACACTGAATACACTGGTCTGCACATCTATAAAAGTTCCCACATTGCGCTTGCTCTGGAGCCCCACATCCCTGGAACTTCCCTACACATAATAGTCTATATCTGGGTAAGTTCTAAAATTGCCTAAGAGTGGTGCTGCCCATCCTGTTCATAGTTGACCACCCACATTCTGTGGTCACTTTCCATGACCCTCACTTTTTGTCCATAGATTAACACGGGGAATTAGCAGATATAAATTTAACCTCTCTATCTGTTGCAAAATACGCAATCAACTTTCATTTTATCACACCTGGTTGTATTTGAAATATGATAATATGAACTTCAGGTAGATAAGATGATAATTAAAAAAATCGTCCTCATATGCAGGGAGAAACTTTCAGTTTCACTGTAATGTAATGGGCTTTGCTGACCCTACTGAAGTCAAAGGGTATGGGTTGCTAGGTGTCACAAACATGCATCATGGGAACAAAAGACCGTGTGTCAAGAAATTAAACCAACCAACATCACCCCTATTACACCAACTCATTAACATGATTAACTCTTCCAGTGCCATTCACGTCTAAAGTCAATCTACTAAAGTCAAACTAGTCTGAATTATCATTGGATCTCAGATTCGTATTCCTCGTAAAAAGACCTTTCATTCAAGTACCAGCATGCCCATAGTTCTAGAGAAACTAACCCAGGTTAACAGCTTTTCTCGGTGCGCATTGCGCTCAATGTGCGTGCAGAGAAAAGTTGTTGACTCAGTCCAAAATTTTGCACTTAAAGAGTTATTTTGTTTCTGTGTGTGAACTTAGGAGAATATATAAATATACATATATATATATACATACATACATACATACATACATACACACACACACACACACACACATATATATATATACTCACACACACACACACACAGAGTTATAGGTTATAGTTTGTTAACTTTTGTCCAGTTATCAATCATTATGGTGAAGGGGTGTTCGGTTTGTCTGATGATAATTTTCAGTACTTTGTGCCTCAATTTTGTGGTTTAGCCAAGGCTGAGTGGTGTGTTTCAAGATAATGTTGGACTGGCCTGAGCACTGTGCTGTTTGTGCGTACGTCCTTTGTTGGTAATCATCAGCATCTATGTGTTCCATTATCAATATGTGGATTGTAGCTTACTTTTCGTTTTGGAAGTTTGAATGACCGGTTTTTGCGTTTCCCTCAGGGTTGATGGTTTGCCCCCTCATTGAGTATATCCATTTGTGTCAGTCATACAAATATCTACGCTTACAATGTATCCAAATAGGGGTGTATGTCTAATGAAATATATTTTATCATGTCCATTTGGTTTTCTACAATAATGATATAATATCTGCTGTCTTATAGTGTACTTTATTTATTGGGATCTACCAATCCTAGCCAGATAAATATTCGCAAGCCGGACCATGAATAAACAACATTGGTCAACAAACAGTGTTAGCTCCATCTTTGACCCAGCAAGGTGCGCAAGGCTATCCTGCCCAGCGCTGACGTCAGTTTAATTTGTTACATGGGCACAGCCGGAGGCACCTCTTTAATCAAAGTGCTTTTTTATTCATTCACAGCCACAATAAAACTCCACTTCTGTAAATAGCCCACCATTGATTTCTATTTCACACGTGTCATGATACCATGCGTGGCACGTTTGGCATATTACCCAGGTATCTTTTATCAATGGATCCTCAGGATCGCCATATTTGTAATCACAAAACATTCCGAGGTTTCCTCTTCTTTGCCTTGTTATTTCTTTCTTTCTTTCTTTCTTTCTTGCTTGCTTTCTTTCTCTCTTTCCAGGCAAATTTGTCCGACATTTCATTTGAAAACTATTACACGTAGTAACTCCAAACTTAACATGATTATGCTTCCATACATGAAGTCTTGAGTTTTTGTAAAGTTCAACAATTTTGAAAATTATGCAAATTAGGACCATTTGAAAATTTAAATCTTGAATATTTCCAAAACTATTATAGGTGCAGGAGACTATTCCAAATTCAATTAATATGTCTGTAGCACTGCACATTTTTGTAATTTACATGTGACCTCTAAAGGTCGAAGGTCATGGTGTTTTGGACCTTTGAAATTTTCATCTAGCCATAACTCGGTCAATTTTCATCCAATTTTGATCATGCTGGGCTCAAATAGTAGCAATTGTAACACTACACATGTTTGTAATTTACACGTGACCTCTAGAGTTCAAAGATGAAGGTCATTTCGACCTTTGAAATTCTCATTTTGCCATAACTCAGTCAATTTTTATCCAATTCTAATTATGTCAGACTCAAATCATAGCTATTGTAGCACTGCACATTTTTGTGATTTGCATGTGACCTCTAAAGATCAAATGTCAAGGTCAATTTTCATCCAGCCATAATTTCGTCAATTTTTAGCTTATTTTTATCATATTGGGCTCAAATTGTAGCTATTGTAGCACTGCACATTTTTGTAATTTACATGTGATCTCTAAAAGTCAAGTGTCAAGGTCATCTGGACCTTTGAAATTTTCATCCAGCCATAATTTCGTCAATTTTTATCCACTTTTAATCATGTTGGGCTCAAAATTGTAGCTATTACAACACTGCACCTTTTGGTAATTTATATTTGACCGCTAAATTTCGAAGATCAAGGTCATTTAGACCTTTGGAATTTTCATCTGGCCATAATTTGGTCATTTTTTTCCAATTTTAATCATGTTCGACTCAACTTGTAAGTATTACAAACTGCATACTTTTCGTAATAACATGTAACATCTAAAGGTCTAAGGTCAATGACATTTGGACCTTTGAAAGTTTCATATAGCCATAACGTGGTCAATTTTCATCTGATTTGACTCATGTTGGCCTTAAATTGTAGGCATTGCAACACTGTACATTTTTGTAATTTACATATGACCTCAGGACAAAAGTTGTAGCATTTAATATTTACAACTTTTGAAGGCACACATACAGATTTGCTTTAGGGCAAGTCTTCTTTTCTAGTTTAGATCCCGCCGCCCTGCTGGGATGGGACTTGGCTTTAGTAGGCGCACAGGTTGGTTTTGATTGTTTTCTTCTCTAAATAATCTAATGTTTTGGTGTTAATTAGTAGGCCCATGTGGGTAGCTTTGCCCTCGGTCCACTCAGATGGGATTTCGCGTTTTGGGGACGGATGAAGCTCACTAAATGTGACAACCTTCTCGCTGAAGCTTAGCCTTAGGCTTTGACTCAGCATTGGTGCCTGATGTGCCAGAGTTTACTCCAATGACTCGAGGCAGCTTGACTGGTGGCATTTTGAGTTACAACCTCTGCAGCATCTCCTTCTCTGGGTGCATGTGGTTCTTCTTCGCCAGCAATTAGAGCATTCGTGACAAGCCCTTGAAGTGCAGTACATGTACCTGGAGTGGTCGGTGCATGTGCCGGCGTTGTGGTCGGGATGGCGGGATTAGCGACAGTGGTTGGTTCCACTGTAACTGGCGGTGTTTCTGTTGCTGAGGGACGCAGATTTTGGCCATCATGTAGAGGCTTGTCAGCAGTCTCAGCTGGAAGAAAAGCGTAATTTGGTACACAGTGCTGATATTGACTTGAAAGATTCCTGTGCACCTACATTCTGCTCGACAATGTTATAAAGTTATGGCATCTCTCCAGGTCCGTGCAAATGCTTCAGGAAACTCTATTCTTGCTACCTTTGACCAGCAATGGTTTTTGTCTTTTGCTATCCATACTTGTACATGACTAAATATTTATTTATGTTCGAAAATGTAAGTACTTTTGAGCCTTATAACGTTCCAAAGTAGGCGCTGTAAAGCCTGAGAAATATATAATTCTTAAAATGTCTTGTGCAATATTTCAAGACATTTTAGGCACCTAGAATATGTAGACCCCCATGTTAAATTACAGCATGTTAGATATGGATATCCAAATACATTATATGTAATACATATATTCAGGTTGTTTTGGTAATATATCTGACTTTAAGATCTAGAGTGATCCCAATGGGTTTTGCAAGTTTTTAAACTCAATATTCAATATGTTCAGTTTCAGTGGCGCTCGTCTATCAAGACGCCTGAAAATTTAACACAACTCCTTCTATTTAAAGTATTCTGCCCATGTACATTTCTTCATTCACGTTTACACCACCCTTTAAAAATAACAGGTAGTGTTACACTGACAGATAGATTATTGACTTTAAAGCAAAGGGAAAATTTATCAATTTCTGTATTTAATGTGTGAATCCAATTTGTTCATTTATCTGCAGAGAGAGAGAGAGAGAGAGAGAGAGAGAGAGAGAGAGAGAGAGAGAGAGAGAGAAAATTGTATCATCTGCAACTAAAGAACAGTATGTATTGAGATGCCTCAGGTAGATCTTATACGTATATTAAGAATAAGGGGATCTGAATTGATCCCTGGAACACACCACATTTAATATCCAAATATTCGGAATTTACACATTTGCATGTCATAAACTGTTTCATGTCAGCGAGATACTTTTTAAACCAGGATAGACCTAAATCCGAAATTCCATAAAATTGCAATTTTTGGAGGAGAATTCCTTGATTAAAAGTATCAAATGCTTTGGGGACGTCCAAAAATATTCCCACAACACCCTTGATTATTTGCAGAGGCATTGTTTATGGTGTCACGCATACAAGCGTTAGAGCCATATCTGCTTAATTCCTATTTAAGAGACCAAATTCATAAAGAATTTGATAGTGATTTGAAAAGTGCAATAAACAGTTCTACATTGCTCCCTCAACAATTTTATGAAACTGCAGGCAGAACTTGTATATGAAGAAACGAGAAGACCCAAATTCAGACGTAATTTCATTAATCTGGAGGCTTTTCTGAGTCGCTTTTTTTACATTGTTAGCACGACCCCCCCCCCCCCCAAAAAAAAAAAAACATGTTACAGTATGTGTAATGCTCATACAGATCACCTTTTCAAAAAGCTTAATATTTTAAAGGTGAAAGACATTTTCAGATTAAGGGCGATCAAGTTTTATTTTCTCTATATCCAGGAACAATCATCTTCATATTTCAATGATATATTTGCTACTCCTCTACAACATACCCACCACTATGAAACCAGAAATAGTGAAAATATCCATCTTGCAAAGCCTGACAAAGTTACTTCAGAACCCCGCGTTCGATACTATATCCCTTCCCTTATTCTTGCATCACCGAAAAATTGTATACACACTCATACCATGGCTTATCAAATTATACTAAATCTCATTTCCTACGTCAATATCAAGATGCGTGCAGCGTGCCAATTATTATGTATGTAATAGTTGAATAACTTGTCTCTGTTTTTGCTTAATTATATGTCTACTAATTCAATATCCTGTGTTTATCTTCTGGTCATCTCTCTTTATATATTTAGTACATAAAATCTAGGACTTCATTTGCAGTATAAATACTTTGTAATTGTGTCTCTCTTGATCCAAAGTGGCCCCAGTGTTAGCGGACAAGCCGTCCTTAACTGGGGTCATCCTGACCGTTCTGTTCACATTTCTGCAAACAATAGCACGGAACTTTTATCTATCAATTATTACTTACTGTTTGTAATGTTTATTTACCTGTACTTTCTGTCAAATAAAAGAATTCTGACTCTGACTCTGACTCTGACTCTATATAATCTTTTGGGTTCCTCGCGAAACCATCCTTTGTTTCGCACTTTTCTATAATTCCATTTCATTGTGTTTGGATCAGTGGAACATGTAGTAAATTAAAGACAATTATAATGCTTATCAATAAACTACATAGGAAATCCGCATGTGTTAATGGCGGGGAAGAAAGAAAGAGGCAGGGAGAAAGAAATAACTTGAAGGCCACTATTTATCAACGTGCCACACTCAGTGCTCGTAAGATGGGACACGGCCTGTTCCGAAGCTTCTGTACATACGACAGCGGTTTCCTAATTACTCAGCCATTAACCGGATCTACTAGTAAAAGGCAAGTAGATATTCATTTTCTCAAATTTAGATATCATGTTTTCGTTTTGTTTCTCAAATACACCTCTCACGACTTCAAAGGGCACAATCGGTGATAACGTTCATGTCTTCCACAGTGGTCAACATCAATGAGAGTGTATTCTGTACCCTTCTTCTGAAGCAGTGATAACAATAACTAGAAAAGAAGATTTGCTTTATAGCAAATCTGTCTGGGTGCCTTCAAAATGAAGACAGTTTGAAATGCTACACTTTGCCATTGATCGACATAATCTTAATTTTGTGTATTAGCGTAATTTGTATAAATTTAAGTACTGCAACTTTGGTTCTTGGTTTATTGGATGTGGCCATGTCACAAACATAAACTGAAGCTTGAATGGCACCACTATCTACATTAGTTTTTAATCTATTCAAGATTTTATTTTTGTGTGTTTGCCTAATTTGCATACATTTAAAGTCTACACTTTGGTTCATGCTTCATTGGATGTGGTTATGTCACAAACCTACAAACTAAAGTTGCAATGGCACCTCTATGTGTAATATTATTGAAGTTTTTCAAGATTTAGATTTTGTGTATTCACCTTATTCGCATAAATTAAAATACTACAGCTTTTGTTCATGGTACATTGGATGCACCTCTATCACAAACATATTGGGTGAAATTGAAATTGCACCTCTATTTGTGATAGTTTTGAAGCTATTCAAGATTTAAATTTTGTGTATTCACCTAATTTGCATAAATTAATATTCTACAACTTTGGTTCATGGTTTATTAAATGCAGCTATGTCCCAAACCTACAAATTGAAATTGGAAAGGGACCTCTATGCATAATTGTTTTGAAGTTGTTTAACATTTAAATTTTGTGTTTACCTAATTTGCATAAATTAAAATTTTACAGTTTTGTTTCTTTAGATGCGTCTTTGTTACAAACCTTTGAATTGAAATGGGGATGGTACCTGTAGCTAAAATACTTTTGCAAGTATTCAAGTTATTCATGATTTAATTTTTTTGTGTTCATCTGATTTGCATAAATTAAAATTCTACAACTTTGGGTCATGTTCATTGGATGCGGCTTTGTCACAAACCTATAAATTGAAGTGGAATGGCATCTCGTTCTATAATAGTTTTGGAGATATTAAACTTTCAAATGTTTCAATGCCCCCTTATTAGCATAAGTTGAGATTTTACAACTTTCATTTACTGTCCATTATATTGGCAGGTGTCACAAACCTAACCATTACAACTGTGTGTCTATCTGCAATAGTTTGGAAGAAATGGAGCGTATGAAATTTAGAAAGGCCCTAATTTGCATACTTTTAAACATGTCTATCATCCCAAATCAGAGAGTCAACTTCCCTACTTGCTCTGTTGCCATGCCAAGCTTAAACATTGTAGCTTTCACGGTGTCTGAGAAAAGCTTCGGACAAATTATGTGGCAGAAAGAAGAAGAAAGAAAGAAAGAAAGAAAGAAAGAAAGAAAGAAAGAAAGAAAGAAAGAAAGAAAGAAAGAAAGAAAGAAAGAAAGAAAGAAAGAACTTTGAGAAAACAGTATGCCTGGATTGGCACCCAGACATAATGACTAAACAGACCTTGTATTTTTTCAATGTATTTTGAGCTATTTGCTCTGGTACATAGTGTACAACATATCCCTATCTAGCCTGCTACAATAATTGTCAGTATCTTGCCATTGTGATGCTAGAAAATATATAGCCTGATACAACAACTCTCAGTATCCTGCAACAACAGTGCTAAATATATGTGGTGCTAGAATATATTGCCTCATACAGCAGTGCTCAATATATATAGCCTGATACAATGGTGGTTAGTGTTTCACAACAACTCTCCATAGTGCTTGGCAGTACTCAACAAAACTCGCAATATAATTTCTCAATAGCTCTTAAACAAGTTTCCAATGTGCTCAATTGTACTCAATTTTTCATTTCTGTTCTCTAAGTACCGGGTATCAAAAGTTTAGAACAGAGGAGTATGTAAAACGGAAGAGTCAGTACAGAACATATCCTTTTGTTAGTTTTCTCGCACAGCCAGTCAGTGAGTGAAGCCTCTGGGATCAATTGACCTTCATGAATGATAAATGAGTTGATCTGTATCGAACCATCAAAGAGCAGTCCGTGATTACATAATGCATCACTCTGTGAACTTTTCTCACAAGACTCACAGGCCAAGTGCAACCAGTGGTCTGGCTTTCACAAAAGGTTGCCACTGGCAGTGAATGCTCAAGTAGAGCACTATCTGTAGCTATTGTCTGGTGTTGGAGAAATGTTTCGGCAAAGACTGGTACCAACTGAGACCACAAGTAGTGGTCTCAGTAGTAGTGGTCTCAGGTACCAGGAATGTACACAAAGCAGGCTTGGGTAATATATACATAAGGAGCTGTCAAAGAAGGCCCCATATATTCTTGGAAAATGACACCACTTTTTCCTTGGTCAAGCTAAAAAAAGGTCCCTATTTAACATAATTTGAAATTGAACAACTTTCATTTTCTGTCCATTATATTGGCAGGTGTCACAAGCCTATACATGCATATTGAAATGTTGTGTTTATCTCCAACAGCACAAGGTGCTGTCCAAGAAGGCCCCATATATCCTTTAAAATGGCACCACTTGTTCCTGAGCCAAGCTGAAATTATCTGTAATTAGCATAATTTGAAATTCCCCAACTTTTATTTACTGTCCATTGTATTGGCAGGTGTCACCAACCTAGACATGAACATTGAAATTTTGTGTCTGTCTGCAATAGTTTGGAAGATATGGAACTTTTAAAAATTTAAATTGAGGCATTTTGCAGGCAGAGGTGAGATCTGCAATAAACGGATATCTTGATAACATCATCGATTACCACAATCAGTTGCATAAAGTGTTTCTGTGGCACAAGCATAAGTTATCACAACTACGTTTCCTAGAAATGTAAGTACAATTTGCAGTCAATTGTCTTCCAGGATGTTAATTGTTTCATAAAAGCTAACCTCTGTGTCAAGCATGTAGATTTGACTTAAAACAACAAAGAGGGTTTTGATGACCTTTTTCGTGAATAAAAACGACGAAAAAGGTCATCGATGGCGGGGATTGGCGCGGGGCGAGTTGAGGATGGTCTTGTTTACGCTTTACATAACCTGATTAACTCGGACAATTACCGCTGCAGTAGTTCATTGGAGTACAGACTAGTGAGCCTCCTGACCAAGTCATTTTAACGACTACCTGCGAATATGAGCTTTTAAAAGGGTAATTATGTACTGAGCAATTATTTTATCCATGCTATTTTACTCTTATTATTTGTATGCTTGAGTTATTTATGTTCTTTGAATTTTGTTATTGTATTTGTGTCTTTTTTGTTATCTGTATATTTGAGTTTTGTACTGATTTATTTGTATCTTTAAGTTTTGTATTGAGTCATGTAATTCATATGCTTGATTTTTTTCATTTGTGTAAATGTAATTGTATTTGGTTGATATGATTTGACTTCTGTATGTGTAATTTTTTTTGACGTGTTAAAATTTTTTCCTGACTATTAGGGGTTGAATAAAAATTTTATTATTATTATTATTATCATCATCATCATCATCATCATCATCATCATCATCATCATTATTATTATTATTATTATTATTTTTATTTTTAAAGCGCCACAAATGACCCGTATCATCATCAACGTTGTCGTCTGCATCGTCGTCATCAGCATTTCAGAAGAGGAATTCACACAAGCCCCGCCTGCTCCCCAATCGCTTTTCAAATATAATATGTTTAAACCAAATGTCCTATATTTTAGATATCTGATATATCTAAATAAAGCTTAATGTTTCATGTTTACAATTGTCTGCATGTCTTCACTGTAAATATGATGTAGCGTATATGTTTTGCAAGGACCATATAATGCTAATGATGATGATGATGATGATGATGATGATGATGATTAATATTATTATTATTATTATTATTATTATTATTATTATTATTATTATTATTATTATTATTATTATTATTATTATTGTGACAGCGATAACAAAGCTATTAATAATACCAATTATAATGACAATATTAACAAGAGGCCCATGGGCCTAGTGCTCTGCTGACATATAGTCTGATGACCATCACCAAAAGTTCATTTTCTGACATGCATTCCCTCCATGTCCCTAAGAAATTAGTCAAGGTCATCCACAGGATGCAACATCAAACTTCCACATGAACAGACACTGTGGTTACATTTGGCGTCGTTCCCCTTGTTCTTTATCAACATTGGACTTAGTGTCCATTTCTTAAGTGCTTAATGACCTTAAAATAGGTCACGGTCACACAACATATCACAAAATTTGGGAATTTGTCTAACGCATATCTGGTGTGAATTTAGAGGTCCATCTCAATTTATAATTAAAATAATTAATTCCATGTACTTTTAATACTATTGATGCTAGTTCCGTTTAGTACCACCAGTGGCGCCACCATGAGTCCATACCTCATGTACTTTGTATAATATTCCTGAATTGGTATATTGATGCGTGTGCACAAGTTCAGATCTAATGACAATAACAGAAAGATCATTTCCTGAAATGTATTCGTCAAGTAGGTCAAGGTCATACACATTATGCAACATAAAACTTCTATATATAATACACATTTATGGTACATTTGGTATCTTCAGCCGTATTCTTTCTCAACATGTTGAATTGAATGTGTTTTAAACACCATCTGGTACCCACCTTTTGTAATACTGTTGGTGACGCCACCGAATGTCAACTCAGTTTTGTCTATTTGCTTGATTGACATCCCTACCAAGTTTTGTAATGATACATGAAAAACTCATTGAAAAAACACATTCTCAATATTTTCACATTTTGGCGTAAATAGTATACGACACTATAGGTGGTGCTGCCACCAATATCGAACTGGACCAAGAATTCCATACACTTTGTAAGTCCTAAAAGTTATATCGGGCTACTTGAAAAACTGTGGACTGCATAGCTCTTACAAGCAAAAGTTGTGCGGATAGACGGATATCAGTGATCGAATGAGCTCTGCGACTGTTGGTCAGCAGTGTTAATAATGAACATAATACTCGTGATTCAAAACTTTAGTTTATTGTGCGTAAAACAGCTACAAGAAGCAAAGAGCCAATGCTACTGAATTCTCTGAATGGTCGATCCCACTGAAATTTTGTTTGAACTCCTATATTGACTTGGAATGACCAGCGTAAAGTATGGCTGATAAACCTTCGTTGTCAGGGAAAAAATTGTAATATATTCTACAAGCTTGATGTCACTTTTCTAAATGGCAGTCAGTATTGTATGCCCCTACATTCCTGCACACACACACGCACACACACACGCACACACAAAGGATCTCCATGCAAACAGATTTAATTGTTGCTTATTAAGGCCATTATAATAAAATTGGATTTTACAACAATCTATCATTTGGGGTGGCAGTGAACACTGCAACAGCCCACAACATCAACATGTCCATGTACCTGGTCTGTCCCTATTGCCCATTCTGTACTATTTGGAACCATTGAAACTGAGTGTGATTATATTAATGTGTTTTATTCTGCTGATGTTATAAACACGTTCTGTGTTATCGTGTCACATAATTTCCCCTCAGAGGAAAGGCCCCTTTTACATATTAACATAAAACACTCTGCAGAGGGAAAGAAACTGATTTTTTTTTTCAGCGTACAAATATTTTGAGGCTGAGTAAAAAGTGGTGCACCGTTTTTTACCTTTAGCAGGTTCGAAAAGCGGACATTGTATGCTCTGGGGATAAGTAAAATGTATGTCTACAGATGACTTCAGGAAACAGAGAAACTGGGCAAGGGATCAACTCAAAAGTTCCAAATGAATGAAAGGAGAAACTAGATAATGTTGACCAGCATATGTAAGAAGAACAATTGAAGAATTTTATAAGAAAAAGGAATTTTAGTTTACAAGTCGCTGGAACAAAAGACTGGATTGGAACATTGATTACAGGTATAAAAGTACACACTTATCATATTACTCCATAGGTTTGGTTTCAAGTATGGGAAACGGCAGAAGTTCATCAGAAAAGATTTGTGTGAGGGAAAATATTTGGTAACACAGAATTATCACTACCTGAGAACCATAAGAGCAAAACTTAACGATGGGTATTCGATTTTTTGTTTTGTTGTCTTTCATTTATTTGCACATATAACTACAACATTATACGTCATGGTTACAAATAAAGGAAATCAAAGTATCAGATAATAGACAATGACAGAAATCTGATTTCTTACCACAAGTCTATATTTCAGCTCATATTTGAATAAATTGTTACAGTCAAGCTTATTAGTTCTATTTCCACTTACTATAAATTTAAACAATCATATAACAAGTGGAAAGAAACACAGTCATATCTTAAATCTCTTTCAAAACCGTATCAAACTTTTTAAGCCACTTTCTATTTGAAAATGAAAGTTAAAATAAATACGGTGCATAAAAAAAATTCTTAAAGCACTTTTAAAAGGTTTACTTGGTCGAAGTTAACATTTGCTGAGTTGTAACATTCAATTCTTTCAACAAAAATACTTTTTTGCAACAACTGATAAAATGAAATTTCTAAACATTGTTGTGTCGTAATTCCATGGTGACCCAAGTGCAATGTGTTCCCAATCAATGTTAACTGAAAATGCTCCAGAGAGCAAAATCCATACCCTTTGTATTCTTTGACATGAAAAAAAAAACTAATGTTCAGTTGATTCTTCATATCCACAGTAACTACGAAACTTAGATATTTTTGTGTTCTATTTACACAGTATATTACCACTGAGGACCATGTCATTTAATAATTTGTAATTAAATTCATTCAGAGTTTTTACAATACTTTTTAAAAAATAGAATTTTCTGTTGATATACATTTGTCCAGTCTATCTCAAGATTGACTGACTCGTATTTTACTTTCCACTTATGTTGATCCGAAGGTTTTTTTAATTTCTTGTCAATGAGTACCTCATAAAAATAGTGAGATTTTTTTATCTCTAATGTTACAAAGTTCTATATTATGAGAAACAAAGTTTCTCTGTGAAATATTGATACAAGAGGCTTTCTTCGTGTCAAAGTTTTTGGCAACATTTCTAATGATCTTTTTCATAAGCAAAAATTCACATAACCAGTTGGGTTTGGTTGTGAGTTTGTTTACAGTTACTTGGGGAGTTAACCACTCACCGTTGTCTTCAAAAATATCTTTTGCACAAAGAAAACCACTTTTGATCCGATTACTAAAATATAAGCGTTTGCCCTTATCCAGGCAACATTCATTTAACCTGCTTACTTGTGAAAGAAGTTTGTCATCTGTAAGTTTGAGAACATTTGTTGTGTTTTTACATTCGTTAAATTCGTGGGAAATTTCCAGATAGAAAGGGTTAATTTTCAGGTTATTATTAAACTTTCTTACATTTCTTTGATAGCTATGAAACAGTACATGTGCATATGAGCCTAAACACTCCATTCGATCCTCAAAGCAGCTTTACAATTTCCTTTTTGAAACATTGATCTGTTGATCCATGCACATTTAAATGGTGCAATTTTACTATCAATATCAACCATCTTTAATCCACCTTCACTGGTACTTCCTATTATGGTTCCCTTTTGTAATATGTCTGTTTTATTGCTTTTGTATTTAAAAAGGCATCGTTTACCTTTTTAATCACCTCTTCGGGTTCTCAAAGAATAAGAAAGGCATATGTAGCTGTGATAAAGCTCATGTCTTATGTATTAAGATTCTCCCAAATAACGTTAACTTTCTGTTTTTCCAGTCCTTCAACAGTTGTTTCATTTTATTTATTCTGTTGGACAAGTTCTTTTCACGGCATTCTTTCTTATCATGACCGATGTTTAAACCTAAGCATTTAATAGCTTAGTAAAATGGATGCCATTCACCTCAGTGAGACTATCTTTAAGCACTACATATACATGGGACCATTTTTGAAGAAAACGTACTGTAAAGCCCTCTACCGTACTACTTATTGATGCAATGGCTGCTAAAGCTATATTTTTGGGGGTTGGTATGGTCATGAATGACACATTGGTGCAAAGATCAACACTTTTCCCGGTCTAATTGTTAAACAAACATAGTGATAATGAAATGACATGGTTTTATGCTCTTCATGTTTATTTCTCTTCCAAAACAAATGGCAAAACTGTAAAAATGGTTTGATTTGGTTCCTAACAATATTATCCACAGTTTGCCATACATGTTTTGGATATATTGTTTAGTCTATGAAATATTGCTCTGCAAAGTTGAAAAAAACTACCTTGTCAGAGAAGAGCATCAGAAAGTTGGATTTTTCCACTTTACGAAGCTATATTTCCTAAACTAAACAAGATATCCAAAATATGGCAATTTTTTCGAGATAATGGTGTTAGGAATCAAACGAAACCATTTTTACAGTTTTATCGTTTGTTTCATAGAAGAAATAGACGAAAACAGCCTAAAACCAAACCATTTTATTATCACGGTGTTTATTTAACAATTAGGCAGGGAAAATGATTGATCTTTGCACGTATCTATAGGTCATGATTATACTAACCCAAAAATATATACTTTACCTGTCTTTGCATCAGTAGGTAGTACTTTATCAAGCCCTAAAGTTGGTTTTCTTCAAAAACAGTCGCATGTATTTAAGTTCTTAAGAGATCTTAATAGTATCCCTCCAGTCTTTTCTAAGTCTAGTTTAGTCCTAGCAACATCACCATTTTTTTTACATACCTACTACATAAGGAATAGCATATATACCATTTTCACAGAATGGTAGAATGATCTGCATATTGTGAGATCTTGATTTATCTTTTGTAAACTTTATAGCCTTTAACATTATCACCGTTTCTTATATTCATTGCCATTATTTCCGCAACCATGATGAACTGGAGCGCTGAAATGGGGCATTCTTGCCGAATACCTTTGCAAAGATTTACTTCTCTAGTTAACCATCCATAATTATCAATTCCCAGTCTGGGGTCCTTGTAGAAGATTTTAAACCATTTTACAAAGTCCTGGCCAAAATTGAATTTCTCTAAAACTTTTGTCATGAAGACCCAACTAACCGTGTCAAATGCTTTTTGAAAATCTAAGCACAACATGAGGCCTTTCTTTTTATACACTTCTAGGTAATCCATAACGTCTTGCATTAAGCTTGCGTAGTATCCGATGAACGCCTTTTTATATAAACTGTTTGATCAGTGTGGATGATGTATGGAAGAAGCTTCTGTAGCCTTCTATATAGAGCAAAGTTATTTATTTTATCATCATAGTTCATTAGCCTTATTGATCTGTAATTTTTTAACATATCTCTTATCACCTTTTTTGAAGAATCAGGCAATTCACCTTCAATGAAAACTTCCCTCAGCATTTGCATAAATGGAGATTTAAGCAGATGCCAGAATATTTTAGAGAAATCTGCTGTTAGGCCATGTCACCCGGATGCTTTATTCTTTAACAGTTCGTGAATCACTGTTGATATTCATCTTCAGAAGTATCAGTATCACACAATTCTATCTCATGTTCAAAGTTCTGTTAATATTTTCTTTCCGTAAATATCTGTCCACATCAACTAGTGTACAATCTTAAGTATATAGGTTTTCATAAAATTTTGCTGCAGCATCAAGTATTTCAATGTCTTTATGCACTGTGAGATCAATATATTTCAATCTCTTTATTACATTAAAACATTGATGCTTTTTCTCTAACCTCAAAAAATATTTCGTGCTTTTTTCCCCTTCTTCCGACCGTTTTTCCCTTGCACGTATATAGACTTATAGAATTTTTATAGATTTTTTTTCCAGGTAACGAAAGCCATACTTTATCCGTATGCAAGTTTTGACAGAGGACAGACTGCTGCTGAGATTTGTGGCAGGTCAAGCACGATGAGAAAAAAAAAATCTTACTGGCTACAGAGGATTGTGAAATTAACACCCAAAATAGTAGGAAATTCAGACAATAGTGGTCATGTGACATACAAGCTAAGGTTGCAACGCAAGTAACATTTGAAAATATACACTTAAAGCCTATCACTCCGCCTTCAATCGTCTCTTTCCGTTCATTTCCGACACCGTCAAGGCGCGAAACGTTAGCGACGCCACAAACGCAACTCCCGTTGGCTGACAGGGAAGACCAGCTCCAAGCTAGCGAGCTATGGCTGCCAAGTGTCACTTTGTTAACAGGATTAAAAACGCATTCCGAAATATTCATTTTTGGGCCGTATTGAACTTTAGGGGACCCGAGCCCCTATAAGACTAACAATGGTTCAAAGTTCACGAAAGTTCCGGAAGTGTTGTAAATAATCATTAGCAACACGAATCACTTATCTGAGATGACTTCCGACCGGTCCTTAAATGTAAATTAGGCATCAGCGTTTCTGCCGATGGTCCAAGATGTATGCCGCAAGTGCTATTGGGGACCGTATCATAAAATTTTAAATGTGATCATAAACAATAAAATTATTGCTTGACCATTTCGAAGAAAAAAATTTACAAGAAAGAATGAACGCTGAGACCATCCCCGGGAATATCCCAGGGCATCACGTGCACTTGGCTCGTGTAGGTAAACATGCACCCAAAGCTCATTTGGTAGATTTACCCCGATTGGTTAAAATCTTGTTCCGGTGTGCATTGTGGGTAATATTCGAGTCAAAAGTCGTTCGGTGCATATGCAAATGGCGGCACGATAATCGATTCCATCCATGATTTCACGGAATAAATTCGAGTTTTTTTATATTTTAATCACACTATGCCTGCGGCGCAAACATCTATTCTACTAGAAAAACATATAGGAACGTTATCATAGTGCCTGTGGCGCAATAATCTTCGCTTTAGGTAGGAACATGGACATCGTTAGGGGATTTTACCTATAGAGGCTCGGGTCCCCTAAAGTTCAATAAGGCCCATTTTTGTCCCTGTTCCGGTCCAGGATGGGTCGGTGTGTTGCTAGCAATACAAGTTCAACAACTATAAGTATAAGGCCCAGCTTGTTTACATTCACCGAAGACCTGAAATTACGGACAGTGTGGACTTGTGCAGTCAAGATTTTGGGGGACAAGTATCAAGCACCAGTCGTGTGAAGGCCCCAGGAACCGATCTCACCTATACAGAGTACACTATGGAAGGCGACTGAATCGTCATATATGACGATGTTTAGGACAGGTTTGTGAAACAATTACTGCTGTTGCCAGATGCGGTCCCATCGGAAAACCCTACCTCGCCCATGTGTGTAGGGAGTATTTGGTTTCATAATTTTCTGTTGGTCAAATAGTAAAACCAGCCAAGTGGAGGAGACGAGTCAGCAGACTGGCCGAGTGCTTGCGCGAGGAGTGATCCGCCGCAGGAACGAGGCCAGTCTGCTGACGAGTCTCCTCCACGCGGCTGGTTTTACTTTTATCCAGTAATTATATCTGTAATCTTATTTTCATCTTTAAATACAAAAAAGACAATTAAAAACAGTTTCAACGTTTATTTCATCAAACAAGGCTTTGCAAAGCTTTGCGTATGAATAACTGTAACGCAGGGTCCAGTAATTGGGTCATTTGAAAACTACATGCTTGACGTGCGCCAACTACAAGAATTTAGAAGGAAAGTAGTTCTCAGTGACCTTTGCACTGTGGTGATATGGACAGGGTTATCACCCAGTCTGTATCTTCCACCTTTTCTGGATGATACAGGTATAATAGGCCTAACTGGATAAATAGATGGATTCACGTAGCTAGGCATTACTCCTAAAACCAGTAGGCCTAACAATGATTCATATATATTTTTTTTACAAGATTTACAAATTAAGCGGCAGTATGATTCTAATTTTAAAGCTTGCATCTAATACAACAAAATATAGGTCTGGTAGTTGTACGACGACTGTTACAATGTGTCGCATAATTTAATTAGCAATAGACTGTCGCAATCATAGCGGCAACCATCAGAATGGTTGTCACGGAAGGGGGGGGGGGCTACTCCCATTACTAAGCATCACGGGTAGGCTCCACGAGAGAGACCCCCATTTTTGACCACTGGTCGCTCTCATTATTTAAAGACCCCCGTTTTTCGAACCATCGATCCTAAAGGCCACATGTTTTTAAAATTGTCGCTCCCAAAAACCCCCATAAATTGTACTCGACCTCAATTACGGCTCTTTTTTCCCTTATGGGATGTGCACTTCTACCTTGGGACCTTGTCAACACCTGCTCCCAAAGACCACCCCCACCCTATTTTCTTATTGATTAGCTCCCATTGGGTCTGGGTTTCATACCCTCAGTGGAGCATATCGACAGTAAAATATGGGTGGTGCACCCTCCCCCCCCCCCCCCCCCCGCCAACCCCATCGTATTTTGGATGATACAAACCCATTCATACTGACCGCCAAAGTCCCTGTTCACCGAAAATACTGATTAGGGTTCAGTATTATCGGTGGACAATGGTTTTGGCCGTCAGTATGAATGGATTCGTATCGACCAGAATATGATGACAACCATTCTGCTGGTTGCCCCGGTGTTCACAGTGACAGCGCTGATCTGGGATGTTATAAAGTATTACATTGTAACAAATGTTATTGTTAGTGCGTTTAACCATTTTGATTCAATTCATGGAAAAAATGGGTGGAAAACATGGCCAAACAAGGACCGATCTTGTTCCATATCCATGTCTACGGTTGAACAGTTTCCCGGGAATAGTCTGCGACAGGTATCTGGGTTGAGTCAGCTGGCCACTGTAATGAGTATGTCCAAGTAGAGGTGGAGGTGGGGGTTGGGGCTGGCAGAAAGGGTGAACTTGGGCCATCTGTACATATTGTGTATTGTGTATTCATCTGTGCGGTCAATCACTCATTCTAATAAGATGGGAGATGGTGGGCCTAAAGCCAAGGCACTACGTCGTCAGATGGAGCTCGTACAGTCAAGCATTCGTGCAAATATACGCGGGGTGGTGGTGGGGGGGGGGGGTGATAATACCGATTGGTCTGCTTTGGAACTAGAACTAAACAGTGAACTGGGATCCTGGAATTGTAATGATTTCCTTTCAGTAAATGATGCTTGGGAGAATTGGAAACTTTTAATTACACAGACTGTAGACAGGGTAATCGGTAAGAGATGTATGCCAATAAACAAATGTAAGAAGCAAAATTTTGATCCGATCATTAAAAGTCTTATAGAAAGCCGCAGAAGAGTCAATAGATTATTCAGATATTGGGCTCGCCATGAATATAGAGATAATGATAGGCTGTAAGCAATTTGGGAGGAATATCTTCGAAGAAAACGTCTGGTTAATGATAGAATTAGAGAGAAAAGAGTGAATAGTAAAGTGAAAATTATGATCTTGAATTCTCAAAAAATACGCAGGCTTACTAGCGTATGTTAAAACGCATGAATGGTAACCTGAAGAATCCCCTGAGGATAACACATCCTAATAATACAGAGGCGATTATTGATGACCCTAAAGAGACAGATACGATACTAGGCGAATATTGGCAAAGTTTGGGAAAAGCTGATACGGAAACTCAAAATTATGATAATTTGAAGGAAGATGTTCATAATTTACTTTCATGTACAAGCAATGGCAACAGCTTTACTTATATTGTCATAAATGAGAATTTTGTTTATGGTGCCATCAAAAAGCTTAATAATAAGTCATATGCAGCTGATGCCATTCGTAATGAATTCTTGAAATACGGAGGGTATCATCTTGTAAAACCTCTTGCAGAAATGTTTAATTATTTCAAACTTTTGGAGTGCTTCCCGAACAGTTGGTTTAGAAGTATTATAAAACCATGACATAAGGAAGGTAATAAAGAAAATTTGGGAAACTACAGGGGTATCACTGTAACATCCAATGTATATAAAGTGTTTGCATCTGTAGCTGAGCGTCAAATGATGAAGCACTTTGAAAGTCATGATGTTTTGGGAGAACTGCATGGTGCATATTGGAAAGACCGATGGTTAGAAGATCAAGTGTTTGTATTGAAAGGGCTGTGCAGTTTAAGAGAAGATCAAAAACAAAAACAAAAAAAAAAAACATGGCTAGGTTTCCTTGACATAAGTAAAGCATTTGACACTGTCAATAGAGACCGATTGTTTCGCTCACTCTGGAAAAATAGTATTCAAGGTAAGGCATGGCGCCTCGTTTACAATCTGTATGAAAAAGTTGAAAATAAGGTAATTGTTGGTCCATATGAGAGTGAATAGCTCGAGCTTATCAATGGTGTGAAACAAGGATGCATAATGTCATCAACGCTCTTCTCAATGGCAGATCTAGAAAGAATGTTGTTTGATAAAAACCTTGGTATTTCATTCCGAAACGAACTCGTACCAGCTCTTTTCTATGCAGATGATATTGTACTGCTGGCAGATAGTGAAGCTACATTACAGAAAATGCGTAATGTTGCACATTGTTTTACTGAGAAGTGGGGGATGAAGTTTAATGGTGATAAATAAAAAAATTATGGTCGTTGGCAAAAGGATTGATAAAGAAAAAAGATGGAAACTAGGTAATTTGAACATTTATGAATGCGAAACCTTTAAGTACCTAGGGGTTATTTTTACTAGAAGTCTGGGAGACAGTGCTCATATCAAACAATACCTGAAGCCCAAGGCATAACGTCTCAATAATTATGTGAGTAGTATTTTGGCAGGCCATGAGAGATAGCATATGGAAGTACTTAAGGATACCATCTCTAGCTCACTGGTCTGTGGTTTGGCTATGTAACACACAAGAAAGCAATGCCGTTATAAGGTACATTTAGTATTCGGCTGCCAGGTCAATCATGCGTATCAGTGCGACACCAGCTATTGAAGCTACGTTGGGTGAACTTGGTTGGTTGCCGTTGGCACATAATTTAGACCTACCCAGGGTCAACTATTTCCATAGTTTAAAGTTTGGCATCGATGAATCAAGGTTATGTAAAAATGTGTTTAAAGAAATGGAAATATCATATGAGACTGGGAATTATTCTTCATGGCCATATGTGAAAGAGATCGGGAAAATTAATACAAAAGTGGGTTTGGACAATACAATGTACGGTCGAGATGGAGACTGGCTCCTTTCTTTCAAGAAATTAAGCCTTGATAATCATGTACACAGATTTTTCAGCGTAATCGATAACAAAGCCTCTTTGTCAGACTATAGAATCTTGAAGCGATCTTCATTCGGAGAAAAGTGTTTATTTACCATGAAATATTTCGAAAGTGCACGTTTAAAATTTAAAGCAAGAACCGGAAATCTTGGGATTCAAGAGGATCTTTTAAGATGGAAAAAAGTCACAGATAGTAACTGTCCACTCTGTCACAACGGTCGGAAAATCTGCAACATTTTATGTTTTTGTCCCCAAACCTACTTTCAATTTGGCAAGAAATTTTGAAATGGTTAGAAATCGAATTATCAAGGGGTAACAAAAGGCACATCTGGGAAATTTTTGCTGCGTCTTCCCTAAACTCAGAATTGTCTCTCCTGCTTGGTAATCTTGTTTTCGATCACGGGGATGAAGTGGGGTGGCTTTTTGATGCAGCAAGCAAAAAATACATAACAGAGGCCTGGAAGGTTAGAAGAGCGTTTGTGGAAGAGAGCCTATAAATGTATTCAGATACATAGTAGTTTTTGTATCTGGTCTGATTTGTATTATATTGTATATAGAAGGAGTCAAACCAGCAGAGCCGGTGTCCGTAATTGTTACACTCTGCTGGGGATCCTCCCAGTATAAACCCACATCTCCATAAGTATGCAATCATGGTGAATTGACAATTTTGTAATTTGATTTGTGTATACATACAGTTGTAATGCCTCTATTTCTATGTTCTACATTGCATTTATGCAATATGTATAATGTACTTGTCCTTACGCTTTCTAGAGTTTTGTCCCAATGAGTGGTTTATCTCTAGTTTTGGTGCTGCGGACACAAATCACGAATTATTAATTATAGATACTTAATTTTTAACGTATACATATTATCTGTGTCAATAAGGATGACGAATTACTTGTACACATATATTGGACGCATCATGGAATTTACCCCTTTCTATCGGTGCCCCCTCTGTAAAGGGGAAGTTTTCCTGACAGTAAATAAATAGTTCGGAAATAGTACAGAGAAAGGTTTGAAACGAAGCCTACATTAGGACCATCATGCCGCTTCACGTTTGTGCATGATTTCGCCGTTTCTGTACATACCAACAAGCTGCAACTCACCAGTTTATTCCAAAACTATATTTTACAGGTATATGACGCTGATAATCCATTGAAATTCCCATATATCTATGGCAACACGCCTATAATTGTCGCAAATGTCCCACAAAATCTATTTTCGGGCAAAAAGTACATTCCAGCGCCAAATTCAAACTTGCATAAATTAAAATGCCACAACTTTGGTTCATGTTTCACTGGATTCGGCTAAGTCACAAATGTACAAATTGAAGTTGGAATGACACCTCTATCTGTAATACTTTGAAAGTTATTCAAGAATTCAATCTTGTGTATTCACCTAATTTGCATAAATCAAAATGCTACAACTTTGGTTCATAATTTATTGCATGCAGCCGTCATAAACCTACAAACTGAAGTTGGATTGACACCTCTATTTATAACAGTTTTGGAGATAATTCAACTTTCAAATGTTTCAAGTGCTGTTCATTAGCATAATTTCAAATGGTATAGTTTTTGTTCACTGTCCATTAGATTGACAGGTGTCACAAATCTGCATGTGCAACTTTACATTTTGTGTCTATCTGTAATAGGTTTGAAGATATGGAGCTTTTAAAATTTTAATTGTCCCTAATTTGCATCATTTTAACTTGACATTTCAATATGATGCTAAACCCATTGATACTGTGAAGTAAAACTTACAACATAACACCAGATTCTCATGGTTTGTAAATTTGGGGTATAAGATGACTGCAACAAGTGAAACATGTATACATTGATATACATGTTTTTATGAGTACATGAATTTGGGTTTCACTATTTACAGGAAAATAAAAATATTTAAGTGACAATCTGTACTAATCAGGGCTCGACAATTTTTTAAAAAGTCACTTGTCCGCAGGACAAGTAAATTTCAAAATCCACTTGTCCGCATACAAAATCCACTTGTCCTGATAAAACTTCTATAAACATCGTTTTTTTCAAACACAATGCTAAGGCCTACGCAAACCATTTACCCTAAAATATATTTGCCGCGTATTGTCGCTTGCAAATTCGCACAAAAATGTCAAATTTTACAACGATTCAAGCTGCAACTGTTCGACAGTGAAACTGGCAAAACATTGAAAATACAAATTAAAAAAGTAAGCTATTTGCATGGGGTGACTAACGATGAAAAATACTTTGTAATTTCTGGGACGATAGGAGTCCGTATCCCGGTTAAAGTTAAATAACGATTAAAATAGTTGCATTGGTTTCAGGATCCTTTCTCGCTGCCTCTGATGCCGTGATGGGATGCATATCGTTTGCGTACCTACCATGAACGCTATCGGTACATCGTAGTAAATTTGCGTATACAGTATTGGCAAGTTCCTCGCAATAAACGGTGTTCTTAAATCAAATTCAAACGAAAATTTTAATATTTCAAATCAGAAATCGAGCGTGCGCGCCGTCAATATCTTTCCTGCAACTGTACACAAACAGCTGCTTTGGCCATGTGGCCTGACGCACAACACATCACCCGATTGGTCAATTGAGTCACATGCAAAAATGAGCCAATCGCGGCTCGTGCTGCAGTGTTTTCATCATGGCTTCAGCCCAGTGAACATGTGTGAATATGCCGTAATTTACGGAGGGAACACACAAACGGGAAGCTTTTTTTTTAATTGCAGCATGCGAAAATAAAGATTCCAGTGTTTATAGCAACAATTATTTGGAGTCACAGGCAAATACGCAAAGGTAGGGGGATAGAGAAAAATGCCGAATGTGTGACAGATCAGTCAGCATGATGCTCCGTTCACCGTAGATTACTCCACGCGGTCACTTGCGTGTGACTGGCAGATGTGTGTTTTGTTTGGCCGGGAAGTCAACTTGCGGCACCATTACATGATCTCTCCAACACTTTTAGAGCCCACCGATAATTGTCTTTGATGCTAATTTGCTCAAGAATTCGCCATGCAAGTTTTAAAATTTTTTGATGTTCCTTTGTCATCGTTCGGGCAGATAAGACTGACGGTGAGGTGCTGTGTGACCTTGCCCCGATGCGGGCGAAAGCCACTACGCCCCAATGCATGACTGCTGGTACCTTTGATCTCGTCGTCGTATGCACGCAACGGTCAAAATACCTGCTTGTTGTGACAGAAATCAAGTAGGTAGTCAAGTCCTTTTGAATACACCTGCTGACCATGTAATTGTTTAAACCTGGATTGTTTACTTTAGGCCAGGGGATTATCATCACCTATTGCGCATTGGCGTCCCCACGCACATGCCTGCATTGGTGTTTATGTTCTGTTCACACGGACCACAGTAATCGCCAACATATACAGAGTCGCGAAGGCGCTGACTGCTCATCATTATGTTGCCGTGCATGCAAACAGACGTAATTTCAGTCTAATTAAAAAAGAAAAAATTAGCTTGTCCGCAGGACAAGTTGAATTTGAAAGTCACTTGTCCGAGAAGAGCTTTAGCTTGTCCCGGAACGTCGGATCATAGGAATTTTCGCGCCCTGACTAATATCAACTATTAGGCTCACCTAATCCACTATCATACATAACATTCAGTTTAACTTCACATAGCTCTTACAGAAATCTATGTGTTAAACTGTTGAGTGTCACCAGCCAGAATGTCTCGCAAACTTAGGTTGTTAGTTTGCACAGGCAACATCCAGCTTCACATAGTTCCTGACAAAAATTTATATCATTGTACATGTACATGTTTGACTATCCAGGTTCAACAACCCACTAAAGTTGTGACAAACTGGGGTTGCAAGTTTGGCTGAATATGGGTGAAATAAGCTGAACCCTTGTTGGGAGTGGGCAGTGTTTACAAAGGTTATGAAACAATGTTATAGATATTTAACTGATGAGCAAATGTCACTGATGGGTCCAGAAATACAACAGCTATGCCTATTGGAGCTGAGACTGCCTGCATGCCCCAACGTGCCCACTGCCGTGACCAAAATCCTTCCATATTACAGTTGGTCATTACAGGTAGTTTGGATCTGTGTGTGAGTGATTTCTTGTGGTTGATCTGAGTCTCCCTTTACAAAGATATCCTAAACTTTGATACATCTTTTATTGGATGCTGCTATGCTTCTAACCTATTGTTGAAATGGCACCTCCCAGTCAGCTGGTGCTGACTGGGAGGTGATTCAGGAGGCTTCAGACTATCAACAGCCTTCTTGTTTGCACAACACAGACAAGCTTATTCTACCAACACAGCCAGTCTCTCTAGGGGTTGAAGGGTGAGCCACAGGACTGGGCACCAGTGCCCCAGTACAGATATGTATAAGGCCAGACTCTCACAGTTCTATTATCTCTGGTTGCATAACAACATGGCGCTGGAAACAGTGACCAGCTTCTGGGCACAGTTGGGGAGCCAAGATTGTGTCTGATGCATGTTTATTCACAGGGAATGAAGTGAATTTCACATAAATTGTCTACTCAACTTTGTTTGCATGCTATAGGATTTTGCTTTAGCAATGGACCCACATATTAAGCTTTGAATGGCAACTCTATCTAGAAAACTGTTGAAGATATTTAAGATTTAAAATTCTAGCAAATATGTCCCTAATTTGTATAATATTCAACATCATCACTGCTCCAAATAATATGTACAACTTCAGTAGTATGGCAAGCACGAATAAGAGTCGGGACAAACCGCGGTGGTTCGTCAAAAAGTTTATAGACCCCCAGTTTATTTGGATCAATAGTTATTAATAGTATAGAATACCACGTGCACCCAGAACCCAACTGGGTTGAAGATTCCATGGTCCTGGAGGACTGGGATGCGGAATTGGAAAGTAAGTTTCTTTCTTTTTTCTCTCTTTCTTTCCCTTGTGCCTGATCATATGTATTCGATGTTTTCTCAACAGTCTAATTATAATCCCTTATTTTATTTGCAGCCATACACCAAAGCATCAACCAGGAAAAAGATGGAGTAAGAAATAGAATTACAACAACGCGTTTGTGGATGCAAAGTTTCTATTGATGCCGGATTAGCTGTGCAAAACGGAGAACTGTAGATATATTTACAAAACACTTTCAATATAATTTTAGAGATTTTTATTCTCAGACTACTGATTGTGAGGGCCAATTTATTGATATTTCCGGAAAGGAATTAAAAACAAAAATTCTTTTTCTAATATATGTATAGACCACCACGAGACGGAAACGCTGATATTCAACCCTTTATTCTCGAACCTCGATCTCCCGAGCTTTCTGATAAAATAAATGCGGATAATTTAAATTGAGATTTATGGAGAACTGTTGATATATTTACATAAACACTTTCAATATAATTTTCGAGATTTTCATTCTCCGACTACTGATTGTGAGGGCCAATTTATTGATATTTCCGGAAATGAATTGAAAACAAAAATTCTTGTATTATATGTATCGACCACCACGAGATGGAAACGCTGATATTCAACCCTTTCTTCTCGAACCTCGATCTCCCGAGCTTTCTGGTAAAATAAATGCGGATGATTTGAATTGAGATTTATGGAGAACTGTTGATATATTTACATAAACACTTTCAATATAATTTCAGAGATTTTTATTCTCCGACTACTGATTGTGAGGGCCAATTTATTGATATTTCCGGAAATGAATTGAAAACAAAAATTCTTGTTGTAATATATGTATCGACCACCAGGAGATGGAAACGCTGATATTCAACCCTGGATTCTCGAATCTCGATCTCCCAAGCTTTCTGATAATATAAATGCGGATGATTTAAATTAAGATTTATTAAAGATTTCATGTTAGGGATAAATATTCCCAATTCTTGGACTTGATCTTAAATGATGGATATGTATCTAAAATAACTTTACAAGTACGAATCCCCGAGAGGAGCAACTATGATAGTTAATTCTATTGTAATTTATCCTATATAAAAAGACGTATAAAGCTGGTATTATATTTACACTTATTTGATCATCTGCCTGACTTTACATGCGTAGATCAAAAATTAGATTTACATGTTACATACAAATTCAGACTTCTGGAAATAATGCTAAGCGGCAGTACGGATCTTTTAAATGAACAGAATGTTGATCTTTTTTTCTGCAGTACATACATTTATCATAGAGCTGAGACGGTTCATTTATTGATATTGTTTCCCTTAACTACTGCTTGGTATAATACAGTTAAAAATAACCACCTTACATTTTCCGTTGTAGTGTCCACTCTTTACGCTACAGAAACAGCAAAATTCGAATTTGTATAAACACAAGCATTTTGGGTGAAAATATGTTACGAAACAATGCCAATAGAAATGTGGTAACTTATCGGACAAAAAATTATTCCGTCAATAACACGCTTAACACACATACTAGACACGTGGCCTGCACGTGACCTAAAGCATAATGACTTTTAGGCCTCTTACGATGCTAATAAATATAGTATGAGGCCTAATTGCAGAACATAATGTTCAATGTGGCAATACAACACATAATTAAATCGAATGTCCTGGATATTGAGGACCATTACCAGTATAACAACCAAAACAGAAAACTGACTTTGCAGCTTCCAACTGCGTCCTGGTTAACGATGATGGAATGCCCTGACAAGTAGGATGAAACCATTCCTTACAAGTCGTGCATTCAAAGTACCAATCAAATTCTGGCATTTTGCATGAACAATAAATTTACAGAGTCACTACATGATAACAACCTGTATTTCGTTTCCCCCTTCTCTCTTTGGGTTTAAACCCACATGAAAATGTTTCCATTTTGCCAGATTCAAAACAGTGTATCAAATGTTGTCGCATTGATCGTTAGGTTGAGTAAGAAGTTATATTACTAGGGTCAATGAACGATAGAATTGCAGTTGCACTGTGAAGTAGGCTTGAATATTCAGTGGGCCCTTCTTAAAACATGATCCGAAACCAATCGCCAGTAAGCAGAACTACTTTGTAGCCATACTGGGTTTGCATGGTGATTATGAGCTTTTTCACATAAAAAGTATTTAGTGATGATTGTTCCATTAAATACTTCAACATGTGAATCTGACTTGATATCATACACAATTCATGATTACGGTCTAAACTAGAAAAGATGATTTGCTTCACAGGAAATTTGTCTGGATGCTTTCATAATGAGAACAGTTTCAAATGCTACACTTTGCCATTGTTCAATATAATCTAAATTTCATGTATTAGCCTAATTTTCATAAATTAAAATGCTACAACTTTGGTTCTTGGTTAGATGTGGCCATGTCACAAACTTATAAAATAAAGTTTGAATGAAACTACTATCCGTAATAGTTTTGAAGCTATTCAACATTTTAATTTTGTGTATTTGCATAAATTAAAAGCCTATACATTTTATTTATAGTTCATTGGATGGGGCTATGTCATAAACCCATAAATTAAAGTAGGAATAGCACATCTATCTATAATAGTTTTGAAGCTATTCAAGATTAACAGTTTGCATGTCTACTTAATTTGCATAAATTGAAATCCTACAACTTTGGTTCATGGTTCATTGGATGTGGCTTAGCCACAAACTTAAAAATTAAAGTTCGAATGGCATGTCTATGTATAATAGTTTTGGAGATATTCAACTTTTAAATTTTTCAGTGCCCCTTATTATCATAATTTGAAATTCTACAACCTATATACTGTGCATTAATTGCCAGGTGTCACAAACATATGTATCCACATTGAAATTTTGAGTCTTTCTGCAATAGTTTGGGAGATACGGAGCACTTTCCCCTAATTTGCATAATTTTAAACATCATGACTATTCCAAATTAGACGCACAATTTCACTGGTTAGGTCAGTCATCATGGCAAGTTTGGTGGTTTTTGGAAAGATAGTGTCTGAGAAAAACTCCGGACCAACTTGGTCAGAAAGAAAGAAAGAAAGAAAGAAAGAAAGAAAGAAAGAAAGAAAGAAAGAAAGAAAGAGAAAGAAAGAAAGAAAGAAAGAAAGAAAGAAAGAAAGAAAGACAGAAAGAAAGAAAGAAAGAAAGAAAGAAAGAAAGAAAGAAAGGGATACCTCTCTACAATGAGCACCCTTGGTACCGGAAAAAATGCCCACTCCTGAGAGGGTCAGCCCTTCTGAGCAGTATGGATGAGTATATGTGCATGTACATTTACATTATTCACACATGCACAAATACATGTACAGTGTATATTATAATTCAAGGGGATGTGTACGCAAGCAATACAAAACTGTCTTTCTTCCTTTATTACATAAACAAATTTTAACAGAAGCTGTCACGAAAATACATGTACATGTACCTGTGAACTGAGACAAGCACTTTACTGTCTCAGTATTGGCTATGAAGCACAGGCTTCATCTCACTGGTTACAAGCGACCAAAGACATGAAAGTGTCCACTGAGATGGCACAACTCCAGTTTCAAAATTCACAAAGTTATGAAAACAGTCATTGAGGACTGAAAGACTGTACTTTGATGGGTCTGGCCAACTCAGCACTGTATGTAGTCTTTTTAACAGAGGGTACACTCGGGCTTGTTCTGCCTAGAAGCACCCCCCCCCCCCCATCCCATTTGCTACAACCTTCCAAACCATACACTTTGCGTGCATAGCTAGAAGGCTGCCTGTGAGACAGGTTCAAACCAATTTATTATGAATGCAAAATGGTTGCCTAGCTGCTAGCACCATGGAGGCTTGTAACAAGCAGTTATGCAGAAGCCCTAGATTTGGATTGTTCGGAAATTCAGTGAATATAGCATACATTAAATTCCCTAACTTTTGTTTGCATGTTATTGCATTTTCCAGATGTCTCAAACCTACATGTGTAAGTTAGAACTTTGTGTCTATCTATAATATTTTTGAAGTTATAGAGCTTTTAAAACTTTGATTGCCCCTAATTTACATAATTTTAAATACCATGACTATTCTAAACCAGGTGCTCAATTTCACCTGTAGGTGAGTCACCATGGCAAGTTTGGTGGTTTTGACAATAATAGTGTCTGAGAAAAACTCCGGACAAAATTGGCCCTAAAGAAGAAAGAAAGAAGGAAACAAAAAGGAAATTCTTGAAAAAACAAAATGTCTGGGTTGGCACCTAGACATGATTATTTTGTGTCAATGTAACAAATCATTTTATATTCAATACAATGTGCCCGCCCCTTCACCCTTCCACAAGAATATATTCAGACAATTGACATGGCGAAAAAGCTTCAAACTTGCCACAGTTAGTTGCACTTCTAGAACTTTTGTTCACTGTCCATTGGCAGATGTTTCCAACCTACATATGTAAGTCAGAACTTTGTGTCTGTCTGCAATAGCTTGGAAGATATGGAGCTTATAAATTTTTAATTGCCCCTAATTTGCATAATTTTAAACATGACTATTCCAAACCAGGTGCTCAATTTCACGGGTAGGTCAGTCACCATGGCAAGTTCGGTGATTTTCGGAATAATAGTGTCTGAGAAAAGCCACAAATCTGGTCGTAAAGAAGAAAGTAAGATGGAAACAAAAACAAAAAAAAAATCTTGGAAAAACAAAATGTCTGGGTTTGCACCCTGACATGATGAAGGATCATAACTTCATAAGCACACGTAGTGATGTAGGCTTATACGGCAACGTAAATTACTGCCCTCTAAGGGTTACGAGGTTACTGCCGTTTTTTGATATAGGCCTACTGAAAGCCATTCACAAATGCAAACGTATGCCCATGCAGATGGGAAGGGAAAAGTAACTGTTTGTAAAGACTTTTACATACCGTAGGTGTAGGCCGTAGCTGTTTCCGTGAATGTTAGAATTTGAAACACCACAAGACCAGGCCCATCGTAACGCAAATTCCAACTTATTGCACGTATGCTTGTTCCTATTAAATGAGGTCCAGTAATTTTTGATAGGAAATATCTTTTTTGCAACGAATTATTATTGCCCAGATGGCAAGTTGGGATCGTCTTGCTGTCCCTCGGCTGCACTCCCTACAGTATAATGACGGCAAGGTACTGGGCGTTCAGCTCATATCTGTAAGGCTGAATGTTTTTTTTTCCTCTGGGAATTAATAAGAAAAGCTGTAACAGCTTTTCTTATTAATTCTTCATAATCCTCATCTGACCACGTACATGAAAAACTCAATTGAAACTCTCTGGAATCACTGTGCTCTGTTGTGTCTGCCATGACTCATGGCTAACTGAAAGCACTCTGGCTTGTAACGCAGTCACCCCAGCCAGCGGGTTGTGTTTGTGACGTCACTTACACTTTCCCACATCGGGCCACGATCGGAGAAATTTCCGCGCTTTCGTGTGGCAATTGTGGTGCACATTTGGAGCTACAAAACAATGTTCCAAAATGAAATTTAAAATTTTCGTTTACAGATATCATTTCTAACTACCCTAAACATCAACTTTCAAATTTGTCGTACCCATTCAATCAAGGTGACCTTTAACTTTGTGTATGCGCATGTGTCACGGTCGCGTGCCACAAGGAAAATGGCAGAGCCTGAGGCAGAGGTCTCCATCGTTTTTCTGGTCGATATCCACAGCATGTCTTTTATTTGTTCACTGTAATCACCATTTAAGAATTCATCGCTTATTGACAGTAAATATGGAAAATCATGTTCCTATTGTTTAATAAAATAATTATGGACCTTTCAGTGGATAGACATGCTGTGGATATCCACAGTTTGTCTTTTATTTGTTCTTTGTAATCACCACTTAAAATTCATCACTTCTTTACAGGAAATATGGAAAATCATGTTCCTATTATTTCATGAAATAATTAATTTTTGAGTTTCAGTGGACAGGCATGCTGTGGATGTCGACCAGAAAAACCAATGTCGATTTCACAGCTTGCCTATGCACTGAAAAGTCCATAATTGTATACTGTTAATACATCACTGGCAAAGCAGGTCGATAGCGACCGGTAATGAAAAGTGTCGTCTGCTTCAGTCTTCAACTACTTTCTTCATCTTATGCTTCCACTGAATTATTACGAGTCAAGGAGGGTATCTCTTCAAGTTGTCAGTCTTAAGCACATTTCTGAAAATCCGCAACTTGATACATATCAGTTTCCCATTGTAATTGCTGCAAGTTCTCAAGTGCAATTTATACACATTTTCAAAGTAGCGTTTATTATCATAAACGTCAATATAAATTGTAACACGGATTATCTGTCATGTTGACATCCATTTCCGATGTGCTTGGTTGTTTTATTCTTGAAACTTTTATTGCATTTATAAAGCTTTGGATTAGAGTGTAAATGTTCTTTGCCTCTGAAGTTTCCAGCACAAATGTTCCAGGTCCTGTTACACTACTGCGCCCGGCCTCAAATGAAAAGTTGTCCGCAGAATAACTGTATCTGCGTATATACAGGTACGGCCACACAGCCAACGCGTTTTGAGTGCCAGGTTTTAGCACTGACATTTCCTGCGTTCCAACATGCAGGGTAAAGTTGCCCACTAAATGACAGTTTTTGGCAATATTGGTCGGATGAATTAACACAGAGTACCGATGAGCTGAAACGAGACAATATATATACATATATATATATATATATATATATATATATATATATATATATATATATACATACATACATACATACATACATACATACATACATACATACATACATACATACATACATACATACATATATACATACATACATACATATACATCTATAAAATTCCAACAGGGAACAGTAAAGACAATGCACTGTACTGTGCTGTAAATTTTTCTTGATCTGGTTGCTTTACGAGTGGGTGGATGCTCGTAATAATGCCATTAAACATCTTCAGCATATTCACTGTAACGAAGCGGGATCACATTTGAAAATGTAAAGATGACAAAACAAACAAAAAGAATGTTTAAAAATCTAAAAAATATATCTGTTCGCTCCTACGGGGAGGGAAGTTTTTGCGGTCAAGCAATATTCTGTTTCAGATGACAGATGTGCTACTTTTTATGATACACAAGGGGAGGGGGTAACGAACACTCTGTTCTGTTTGCATGAAGCTCAAGATGAAAAACAAAGAAAAGCATGGAAATAAACAAAAGTCAAACAACAGTTTTCTTCTTACTTCTACCCAAATCCACATATTACGCATGGCATTCAATATATCAACATTCAGTTCTTGATAAATCATCATAATATATTTTACATGGACTTTAATAGTACAGAATTCTTAGACATCAAGTTACTCTACTCTGACCGTTATAGCGACAAATGATCTCAAAAGTGGACTGCTGATAGCTGTCCAGATTGTTACTTGTTTCATTCTTAGAAAATGGGCAAACGCAAAATAATTTGATCACGCACGTTTGTTTACCGACTGATACACGCTGTTCTCCGTCGCTGCATCCAAGTCACTGTATCCTGCGCACAAAGATTTTTTAACGGGATCCAAACTCGGAAATGATGCGGATCTCTGTGTCCATCTGTATGTGTCTGCACCAACGGAGTACTTCTTTCCAGACAGTTCTGTGCAAAAGGTGCAAATTCGTGTTTCATATTCCTTTACGCTGTCAAATCACATAATCCAGCGATCGAAGCAAGGCTGTCTAGTTTTTGAAAAGTGAGGTTGTAGTTACAGCCAAACAAGGGGTTAATTTGGCGTGTTGGACACAAAAACTGTAGCTGCATCAGCACTTTTCAAAAGCTAGTCATCCTTGCCGGCCAAATAGTACTGATTTTAGCCTCTTATAAAATCCATGTTTGGGTTCTCTAAACTTTTCGGGCCTTGGTCGCTACACTAACAACACGTCAAAGTTAGGTCAGATGACAAATTCCTCTATACCTATACCCTGTTGTACAGTATTTGTAATTTAAATATATCCGGAAAACTTCAATTTATAAGTTTGTGATGTGGTCACATTCATTGAACCAAGAACCAAAGTTGTAGCATTTTTAATTATGTAAATTAGGCCAATACACAAAATTTAGATCATGTTGAACAATGACAAAGGGTTACATTTCAAAATGTTCTTATTTTGAAGGCACCCGGAAAGATTTACTGTGAGGCAAATCTTCATTCTAGTTCTTTCTTGCATTTGCATGCAACATTAAACAAATATTATATGCCTATTCTCTTTCTGTTCTTTCGAAACACTTTACCTTACCGATTAGTATTCAGACGAAATAAACTGTTTCGATTGTCATCAGCGCAGTGCTCACTGCACGAAACAAAGTTGTTGACTAAAGACCTACATTTATGATAAATGGCGCTGAGTAAACGAATAGCAAAATAAATTTAGATCATTAGTTTCAACCGATAATGTTTACTTCCTGTAGTTAAGTAGCAAACAGTTCTATTTGTAAATACATGACTCACTCAGCAGTTAGCATAGATAGGCCCTACATTGAAACTGTTGGCATTCCCGCTGCGCAACAGGATCAGTGAAAGCATGCACACAAGAAGTAACTGGGTCTGTATTCATCCAGCCATCCATTCGTTCCTTCATCTATCTATTTATTCTACAGGTATACAGCTTTGCGTGCATGACTCGCATGTGCAAAAATGTCCATTGTGCACAGTTCGAAAGAACTTTATTCCTTCTCAATTCAGTCAGAATTTAAAAAAACAAAAAACAAAAAAAAAAAGACTGCAGATGAGATATCCCTTATGTTTCCCTTGGGTATTTATTCCGTCTGAATTCAGTCCCTTTCTGTGCGATGCATGCCGCTTCTTTATTTTATTCATCTCCATTGATTCATTTTTTTTTTATTTATTTATTTTTAATATCCGGAGGTCGAATTAAACATTTTCATATTGTGATATTAACCTCTTACCCACGTCTATGTCTTCAACTATACTCATTCCGGCATGGCAGCTCTCAACTGGTGTCCTCCCTACATGTATGGGAGCACCTTCAACTTTTGTCGTCCCTTTGTGCGTGCCTTCAATTGTTTTCTTCCCTGTGTGTGTGTCTTCAACTGGAGTTCTTATGTGGGTGCCTCTAGGTATAATCCCCATAATGTTGGTATCGTTAGTTGGAGTCCTCCATATGTTGGCTTCTTCAACTGGACTCCTTTCAATGTTAGTGGCTTCAACTGTGAAGCCCAGTTCGTCGTTAGTCGCTAGGTATGCTACAGTCTTGGGCCCTTCTGTATTGGCCATGAGAGACGTTTCATACTTGTCAATAATTCTCATCACATCTCTTCGATCACCGGTCGCACTTTTCAATAGCTGTTTCAGAAAATTTAAATTAGTTGGCGACATTATTTCTCTCTGCAGAAGAACTTCAAAAAGAGACACTGGAGATGAGATATCCTTTATGTTTCCCTTGGGTATAAAAGAACACATGAACTTCATGGCGTCCAGCTCCTTGACTTCTATGTGATTCGAAACTTCGGCCAACATGGCCCTAAATCCGAATTCATCCATTTTGCTCGTTTTGAAAGTACACCGCTGACATTTCGTCAAAGTGTGGTGTCTGTTTAAAACCACGGTGATCCAGTTATCTATGCCCTTAACGTACTAAAGCTGGGTCAGAATTAACATACACAATTATCATGGTCACATCTCTCAAAGAATATACAAGTATGGTGTTATGTGGCCTATTTATATGGGGATGGATAATTATGCACTATAATAGGATATAATTTTGCGCGTTAGCGTCGACCACATGTACAAACTTCCGCATTGTAAATAACGAAATATATGTATTCAAACGCCCGGTATCTTTATTGAATGAATAAATGAATAAAATAAATGAACGAATCAATAAATAAAACAAGTATTGCGAAACTGATTGTCTGGACAATAAAATGTCTTTGACTTATTCTTTTTTTCAAGTGAATATTAGTGTCGGGTACGTTTCCGAGAAACTTCCTGTATAAATTTTGAAAGAATCCGCTTGAATTCAGCACTGCTGTCCAACTATGGAAAAGTGCCAAATGACACTTTACTCAATATTAAATAATTCGTAATAAAATGAAATAAAATAAAATAAAATGAAATAAAATAAAACAAAATAAAATAATGTAAATAATGAATAAATAAATAAATAAACAAATAAATAAATAAATAAATTAATTAATTAATTAATTACAACATAAAAAAATCTGAAAGAATCTGAACATAGTACTGAAGAAAACTGTGGTCGTAATTGTTTTCACAAAATCACAGAGAAAAATTAACCCCAGGCCGAACTTTTTTTAATTGAAGTTTTATTAAACGTGTCCGCATGCGTGTGAAGGTTGTGTTTGAGTGCGGCATTAATTCTAAAACAAAAATGTTGTCAATACTTAGATTCTATAATAACATTGAACGCAAAAGGCCAACTAGTATCGATACCAATATGAGATGGTATGATATTGACAATTTTAATTGATATTGACGTTAGTTTGGCTTTCAACGTGCATTAAATTGTATACAGCAGGGTGAACGGTTGGCTGAGCGGTAAGACGCTCGCCTTTCACCTCTGCGACCCGGGTTCGATTCTCGTCCTGGGCAGCATGTGGAAAAAGTTCCTACCACTTTAACCGTGCACGGTTGTTTTCTCCGAGCTCTTCGGTTTCCTCCACTAGGCAAGGTAGGAAGTATACGCCATGGAGAGTGACTCGATAAGTCAATGCTTGACTTCTTTCACAATCCATGTAAAACAAATGTGTCTATACTATATAAATTATATATTCAAATTGATAGATATAAATCCAGAACTACAAGGAATATTTAGTCAACTGAATTGAATTTTCAAGATACCGAAGTACAGGCTTGTACCGTGACCCAGGCTAATGAGTGTAAATGTCCTTTGGTGTCTACATCCTTGTTAGAGCTTAGTGTCCTTGTATATACTGACTATGTAAATATGTTACAAAGATACCCAGTAACAAATAAACTTGTTTTCTGCGATATGAGTCATCAATATTTTACGAGTACAGTGTGTGCTATATTCGGGTTGTCTAATGGAGCTTCAATAAATAATCTGAATGTTTAGAAATAACCATATAAATATGTTATATATATATATATATATATATATATATATATATATATATATATATATATATATATATATATATATATATATATATATATATATATATATATATATATATTTGCAAAAAGTGAAATGTAATGAAGTGAAATAGCATAAGTTGAAATACAAGATACAAAATAAAGTAATGTAAAACAACGTACAATGAGGAGTAAACGAAGTAACGAAGAGAAGCAACGAAAGCAGTTTAATAACAAGAGTGAAATAAAATAAGCAGAATAAAATATGTGAAATACAACAAGGCAAATATGTATATATATATATATATATAAGCTAAAGCCAAATTGTTGGGAAGAAGTGATGCTGTTTTTGAGGTTTTTTCACTGTGCCTTTGTGGACCACGGACAGGAAAAAACTTAATTTGATGATTACCCATGTGATCACGTACATTCTATGGCTCTGTTAGTTCTACCGCTATTAAAATATTGCTTATCAATCTTAAGATAGAGCACCAGTCTAACTCTTTTGTTGTACTCTTATTCGAATTTTCTTGTTTTCTTACAGTGGTGAAATGTACCAATTAGTATATTTATATTTATGTATATTCAAGTGTTCATTCTACTCTTTAAGCTGGGGTTTGTTCTCCCAGATTCTTTTGCCTTGGCAAGAATGTAGACCTCCAGCTGGTCATCATCTTTGTACTCCTCAGTGGGTCACACAAGAACAGGCTTGATGTCGGGTGTCCACTGAGGGTCGGGCATGCGGAGGCTGAGATGGAAGTCATCGGACAATTGCTAACGTCACTGGCATTCAAAGAAATTTAGTCATATTTGGGATGGGGTTAGATTTTAGGTGCAACTGTTTCTGATTTTGGCATTCCTTGTTAATGGGTAAGTACATGAACTTACAAAACAAAGACATTCTCTTGCTTCCAAAGTGACCAACAGGAAATGAGTTGAAAAAAATCCAAGATTGCCCACATCTTTTGCAAACGTTTTAAATATTGAGAAATGCACATGTTGCACATAATCATATTTGGATATTTCTCAAGAACGGAACAGTATTGCCCTCTTTGTGCGAGTTTTTTTATGTTTACCTCATTTGTGGAGGTCTGTAATTTATTATGTTTCCCTTTTATTTTAAGGGTGAAGCCCTTAAGATCTAATGTAGCAACCCTGATTCAAACTTCTGGCATGCTGGACAGCAAAAGGTTCAATCTGCGATCTAAAAGGGACTAGATATATGTGTTTATTAGTGATGACATATTAAAGTAAGCATGGTTGAGCGTGACTACGTGCAATATTGAACATATGCTTTTGATTGACAGTGCACGTACATATATAGAGCATTACACTGCTGTGGCGTGCTTTTGCCAGTCCGATGTTAGGCACGCGGGGGGGGGGGGGGGATATATGCAATTTATATGAGCTTTAGTTTAAGAAGTTCGATTCGTCCCCGCACTCATGCAAAGCCATGTATATTATGTTTGACAATTTTTCATGTCTTAGGCAAATGGAATCATACCCATTTAAGGAAGTAATAAGTACAAATTTGTGCAAGTGCTTCACTAGTATACAGGTAACTTAGAGTGTATACATGTATGTGTTTATTAAGCATTGAAACATGGGCTGTATTGGTCATGGTTGTAACGTGCTTGGTTTATGTATCTGTTACTGGTGTTGATATGTTTTAATATGAATACTGTATATGTAAACTAATAGAATTTTAAGACACACTCTTTTATTATGAACTAAATATACCTACTTGGTAATTAATTCTCAAGGAAAATAATTATGAGAAATATATTCGTGTCTGTGTTGACCTCTTGTGTCATAAGTTGGAATTTGTAGTTTGTCTAGTGGATGTAAACTGATGAAACACTTAAGTATTTGAAATTGTTACATCGTGTTACATGAAGAGCTTCAGCTGATACAGTTTTATTCACTTGATTTTTATTTTTATTTTAGGGTCCTTTCTGGTCATTTCGTTTCAGAAGTCTTTTCTGGGGTCCTTGTTGGGTCTTCCAGAAATTGATGGATGAAAGGACAATAGCAAATAAAGATCGCTAAAACTTCATAAGACTGGTGTTGTCATTACCCTGCGTTACATATATGGTAGGAGCAAAAATGACTTTGTGGCAGTTTATTATCAATTTTGCAATAAAGCCACCGTCTACCAAGTCAGGGAGACAAATCCTAACCACTATAATACTCGACGTTTCTATGCAAATAATACACATGCCGGAACTATTGAGGAATATCATATATTAGCTGTCGAATACAGCCTTATTTAGCCCATAGGCCTATCCGACATAAAACTTGAACTTACTCATACACATTGTAACGTTCTCCATTTGCTCCTTATGGTGCGAGTGGGTGTCATGACTGGCCACTGGAGGTCAGCACTGTCCTTTTTTTTTTTGGTTGTCACACACGAGTAACCACGATCATGGCTCCAGTCTATTGAAGTACAACTCATTTAACTAGCCGCTTCTTTTGAATAATCCAAACATTTTTCCTCTCCATTTTGCTTTATTTCTGGGAGGTGTTCAGTTAGACTTTGTTTGAAATGCTTTTGAACCAACAGCCATGTATGTAGGTAGGTAGGTAGGTAGGTAGGTAGGTAGGTAGGTAGGTAGGTAGGTAGGTAGGTAGGTAGGTAGGTAGGTATGATATTGTGAAAGTAGCCATGAGGATTTGAAAGGAATGGTTTCTTCGGTTGAAGTTTCAGATTTATCCATGTTATAAAGAAAAATATGCCATACGTGTAACTGTAAGAGCACGGCAAAACCTGGAAGTCATAGTCCAAATACCGATGGAAAGAATAATTAAATCGAGGAATGTGATAGTCCTGTGCTCAGCTGACATTGGATTTACCGACTGAAATGGTCTTGTGATCTTCGGAATATTATCAAGGCCACCTTTGTTTAATACCATCACACAGTCAAGGAGTCAGAGATGTTTTAAATGAAAATTGACAGGATCCACCATTACCAAGATATAAGCCAATATGTCGGGTTTTTTATAGGTCACTCAAGCTCAAAATCAACCACAGAAAAAGAAACTCCATATGTACTTTCCTATGAATGTATGATAGTAGCCATGGGCCCAGGAACCATCGTTACCGAGATACATGTATAACGCAAAATGTTAATTTGACCTCTTAAAGTCACTAACGGTCAGAAATAACAACATCAAAAGCAGCACCATAGGTACATTCCTGTTAGTGTTTAATGGTACCCATGGGCCTATGATCCACCATTATCAAGACAAAAGCCCAGCGGTTTCAGAAAAGTATTTTTTTTTTTAAAAAGATTTTACAACACAAACAAACAAACAAAACACACACAAGCGCGCAAGAAAGACAAACAAGAGCGAATGAGGTGAACTTTCACCTCTCCGGGTCACTCAAGGTCAAAAATAACAATACCAAAGGAAACACCATAGGTATTTTCCCATTTGTGTGTAATAGTAACCATTGGCCTAAGATTCACCATTACTGAGATAGCCCAATATGTCATATTTAATGCCATCCTTATTGTAACAGCGCCAACATGGACATATACCCTTACCCATATTCCCCTAACTTTAATGATTTGTAAACAATCAGAAAATGACATCAACAGCATACCTCTATCTATAATACTTTTGAAGTTATTCCAGATTTGAATAATGCGGATTTGCCAAATTTGTACAGAGTTCAATGCTACATCTTTAATTCATAATTCATGGGATGCAGCTATGTCACCAACCTACCGACCAGTAGAAATAGCACCTCTAGAATATGTAACAGTTTTGAAGTTATTCAGTATTGTATTTGTGTCTTTTTGTCCAGAACCACTTCCTAGTAGTCATTACCCTATTCCGCAGTCCGAACTCTTTACTCTCCATAAGCTAACCTGTCATTGTCTAACCTATATACATATGGAAGTAATATTATCCATATTGCACACGTTCTTCTGTAGAATTTTGACATAGGCTGCATTAGCCCAAATAAATCAAAGGGTCTTCAGTGGGTGACTGAAGTGTTTAACATCTTCAAAACTATTAAAGGTAAATGTACCATTGCAATTTTTGTTTATAGATTTGTTTATAGGCGCATCCAATGGATCACAAACAAAAGTTGTAGAATTTTAATTTATGCAAATTAGGAGTACTTGAATAGTTTAAATATTTAATATCTTCCAAACTATTAAAGGTAAAGGTAACATTCCAACCTTAGTTCACAGGTTTGTGCCATAGGCGCTTCCAATGAACCACAAAGAAAAGTTGTAGAATTTTAATTTATGCAACTTCACGGCACTTGAAAATGTCGAATATCTTCAAAACTATTAAATGTAGAGGTGCCATTAAAACCTTAATTCATAGGTCTGTGTTATAGACATATCCGATGGACCACAAATAAATGCAAAATTTTAATTTATGGAAATATGGAAAATACACGAAATTTAAACATTTAGTCTAGCACCCATTTTGGACTTGTTTTAGTTATTTTTAATTTGTTACTCGGTGGACTTATGAATGATGAATCAGGATAATGTTTAGGGACATGGTCACAGATAATTGGCAAGATGGGCTTTCGAAATCACTTGCAAAACCAAAAGCAATCATGAACAATGAGAAAAGCAGTGAAAAAGGTTCAGCGTTATCCTCTAGTGCTGATTTTGGAATGTATTTTGACGGAAATTGTAACTGTCTATTCTACAAGTCGAATTCCATCAAGAACAAAGAATTTCACAGTAACGTTACAAACATAAAATTCAAATTGAGAAACCCCCAATTGGAAAATTTGGTATTGTCTTGTGAATCTTTCAATATCATTCATTTGATATCTTGCATCAAATGTACATCACAATATGTGGGCCTGACAACTCAGTCAGTTAAAAAGAGATATAGTGGTCATAAAACTAAAATTAAAAATCACAAATTAAACACTTCTTCGTGTAACCATTTCAATTCTGAGGAACATTCACATTTGGATTGCCGGATACAAATTACTGATTACATTGAGCGAAATTTGTAAGACCAAGATAGTTATGTTAACACAAGAAAATTATTACAAAGGGATGATTTTTGGATCAAAACACTTAATTCAGCTTTTTCCTTTGGACTCAATGGCAGAATTTTAGGCTTCGGTGATGTTAGGAATTGGACTTTGCAGCTCTTGACAGCAGTCACACACCTTTTCACAATAATCAGGCTTATATTCAAAGGAGAAGTAGAAGTCACGGACCAAGAAAACCACAGAAAAACAGGAAATTTAGGAACGTGGATACAAAAGACCTTTTCCAAAATTTACTACCGGCTTTCTCCAATGGCATTGATCAATTACATATACCTCTTAAAACACTATCATTTCGAGACGTAACAAGAATCAATTAATATTTGGGTCTTACTTATTCAGAGCACACATTCCCCCCCCCCCCTTTTTTTTTTTTTTTTTTTTTTTTTTTTTTTTTTGGTTTTATTGTCTATGCTTACACAACAACTATTCTGAAATTAGATTCTAATAAGAAAAAAATTGGATTAAATGTTTTGCAGCATTCCTTTCAATCACTAATTATTCATTCACTGAACATTCAGTCCCTTTTCAAATTGAAATTTGTTTGTAACATGATTCCCAAGGAATGCAAAATAAAAGATCCCCCCCCCCCATTATTCCCTATGAATATGGCAACAATATTAGACAAAGTATCATGAATTACAAAAATAATCTGGCTTCAATTATTCTTGACGAAATTGCAGCGAATCCAAATTGTGACTATGTCTAACAGTTAATATTCTAATTTTGTTGGTGCATGCCACAAACATGTATTTACAGGTAATTTGGATATAATACAAAATTCAGTTTTTAAAGAATTGATGAAAAAAGGTACAAAATTTCGGATATGTCCTGAGTTGGACATTGACAGTATTTTTCAGGATACATGTGATGTATTTGATTCCCACTGTATGAAATGGGCAAAGAAAGAAAGAATGGAATTTCATAAATTTGAAGGTTGGTTATGAAACTTGAAAAGAGTCTTAAGAAATAAAATTTATCGTTACAAATCCCACATTACGAATTTCAATAAAGTTAATCTAAAACAGCCTAAAGTTTCAAAAGCAGTCAAAGAACTACAAGAAAGATTTTTAATCACTAACATTGATAAGGCAGGTAACAATTTTCGGATCATCTGCAAAAAAATATTATCTGGATGTTTTGAAAAATGAACTTGGTATAAACAATATTTCAGACATAAGAGGAAGTGACATATATAAATTACACAAACAATCAATTGATAATTTGATAGATACACATAGGATGTGACGAAAAGGAATTTTAATATCAGCATTTCTGAAGAGGACTCTTCTATTCCACTTTTATTCTGGACAACTAAATAACATAAACACCCTTTTAAATCTAGATTCATAGCTGGTTCTTCAAAATGTACAGACAATTATCAAAGGAAGTAACATTGTGTTTGACTGCAATTAGGAATCATTTCCGTAAATACTGTAATGCAATTTCTAGAAACTGTAAAATAAATTGTTTTTGCAGTATAAGCAATCATTCCGAGTTTGTATTTAAAATCAAAGATTTAAAAGCAAAAAATATCAAATATTCTGATTTTTCTACACTGCACACAAATCTACGCATAGATGAAGTCAAAAGTTCTCTTTCAGAAATAATAAGCAAAATGTTTAAACATAATGGTAAACCATACATAAATATTTATTCACATACAAACAAAGGGTATAATTATTATTGATCACACAATAAATATTCAAAACGTAACGTTAAATCTTACACTGTTAAAACTTGGATAAATGCTATAAAATTTCTTTTGGATAATACTTTTGTTCAATGCGGATCATTGGTTTTTCAACAATTAAAAGACATTCCAATGGGTAGCAACTTCTCCCCGTCACTTGCAGACTTATATTTAACCTGGCTTGAATTTAAGTATATGGATAAATTGATGAAAAAAGGACTTTGAAATGGCTACAAAATTATTAAACAATGCAAGATATATTGATAACAGTAATGTTTCGGAAATTAATGGATGTAATACGTTTTTGTCACAAATTTTGAGATTTTGTCGTATTTGTTCTAAATTTCAGGACTTTGCATTTAGAACCAAATTTATTTGCAATAAACTTGAGTCAAGAGGATTCAAAGATGTACTTTTGATCAAATATTTCTACAAATTTTGCTGTAAATATCTAGAGATAGTTAGACGGGGCTTCAACAATTTTAGATATTTTAGACTTGCCTGCTTTACTAATTGATTTTATCTTTTGGCATCATTCTATTTAATGTTCATGTTCCAAACATTTTAGGGTAGCTTGTTTTCTGCAAGCAGCTACCCACGACAGTTACAAGCTTGGCAAATTGTACTTAATATCTGGCTAAGAAATGTTTTATTTTTATTGCATTCTCTTGACCTATATACTAATGACTTTCGTTCTTTTCTGACGTACCCTAGAAATTTTGCTGTTAATATCCAAAGATTATTAGTACGTTTGGCTATAGTAATTTTACAGTTTTTGTACTTGCCTGTTTTGCTACCTAAATTTTATCTTTTGGCATCATTCTGTTTTAATATTCACTTTCAGACATTTTAGACTTACGTGTTTTCTGTCAGGTTCCCCCCCCCCCCCCATTTAGGTAGCAAGCAGCGGCCGTCGACAGTTACAAGTTTGCCTAAATTAAAGGGTATTCAGCTGGTACCTACTCGAAAACGTGTTAAGAAAAATTATGTTTTGACAACATGTTTTTGACATAAATGCTAATGACTTTCATTCTTTTCTGACATGCCTAAATGCACATTTACTCAATATTTTTAAAATTACTCAAAATTGACAGTATTTTCTCAAATGTCACAAACCTGACACATTACGTTGAAACATTGACTCAGGGTTGGCAGTGAAATGGAGCTATATTGTTTGGAGACTTTCAAAGTGAGGAGTGGGTGTCATAATGGAGTTTGTTTTACATATCTGGTGCAGGATGTCCATTGTTGCAGTACTTGTTAGGATTCCCTTGGTTTGTACAGGTGGTCCAGCTGCAACTGTTTATTTTACACTCACTGGGACTGAATATAAGGCCCCAGTTTGTTTCTATTTCAGTTATACACTGGCAGGTGGTTTAACTGGGATAAGCTATCTAGCTAGAAAGGGTACATACTGGTTCAGGGGAAAGTCAAATTTTTCTTATCTAAAACTGTACTATACAAATTTAGTAATTATGTTGGGGTTTCTGCATTTATAAGCATAACTTCAGGTATTTAGCTAATTTATCATGTGCCTCGTGCACATTTACTCATTATTCTGTGGGTTGTCTTTGCTTAATATTTAGCTCAGACAAAGAGCCCATACTCAGAGAGACGTGCGGGTATATGCTCCGAAACATGTTCTGAGTAGTCTTCAATTGTGAAGTATCCGTAATTAGCATAAATTTGAATTGTACAACTTTTGTTTCTGGTCCATGCATTATATGTGCAGATTGTGCAAACCTCTGAATTAAAGTTGGGATGGTACCTCATCTTTTAATGGTTTTGAAGATGTTCAACATTTGATCTTTTCAAGTGCTCCTAATTTGCACAAGTAAAAATTCTACAACTTTTGTTGCGTGGCTTATTGGATGCACCTATATCGCAAATATATGAATTAAAGCAGTAATGGTACCTCTACCAACAAATAGCTATGAAGTTATTAAAAATGTAAAATTTGAAACGGCTCCAATTAGCCTAAATTTAAACATATTAACTTTTCCAAAGAGGGATTCACAGGATCCATTTCACTACTTGGCCAATCACCATGCCAACTTTGGTACTTTGCAGAACAATAGTGTCTGCTAAAAACTAAGCACAAAATGTACAGGGAAAAAATAAATAAACTAGAGAAACTTGATTTGGTTGACAGCAAATCTGTCTGTGTGCCTAGAAAACTTTTTTAAGATTGCCTATTCAATAATTTACTGAGCGCCTACAACAATAATTTTATTGAAGTGTTCAAAAGAGACATAAACAATTCAGCTCTGTCACAGACCTGTAAATGAAGGTAGAACGGTACCTCTATCTGTAATAGTTCTGAAGCTATTAGGAATTTAAATTTTGTGTGTTTGCCTAATGTGCATAAGTCAGACTGCTACAACTTTAATTCGTAATTCATTGGATGCGGCTATCTCCCAAACCTATGAATTGAAGTTAGAGTAGCAGTTCTATGAATAACAATTTTGAAGTTGAAAATTAAAGATACACATTTGTGAATCTGCCTAATTTGCATACATTTCAATGCTACAACTTTGATTCATATTTCGTTGGATGCAGATATGCTACCAACCTATCAATTGAAGTATGGATGACTTTAAATTTTGTGTAATCTCCTAATCGGCATTATTCATTAAAATTCTAAAACTTCTGGTTGTGGTCTATCGGACGTGCGTATAGCAGAAACCTGAAACGTGTGAAGCTTATCAAAGTGTGAATGGTACCTTTCCCCGTAATAATTTTGAAGATATAAATTACCATTCTACCGCTTTTCCTTGCGGTTCATTGGAAGTGCCTATAGCACAAACCATAAATTTACTTTGCAATGACATTTCTGCGTATAACAGTTTCGACTATATTCCCTCATATGTGCTTTTCAAATGCTTCTTATTAGCATAAATTAATATTCTACAACTTTCGGGGGGGGGGGGAGGGTTGGTTATTGGATGCGCCCACAGCACAATCTTATGAATTAAAGTTGGAATGGTGCCTTTACCAACAATAGCTTCGAAAATGTTCAAAATTTAAACTTTTCAAGTGCCCCTCATTGTTGTTTGACCTTGACTTTGACTTTTTAAAGGTCATTAAGCAATTAAACATTTTAGCAAAGGACACTTAATTTGAAGTTTGAAGTTTTTCAAACTTCACTTAATTTAACATGTTGATAAAGAATGAGGCAAGTGATACCAAATGTATATTATGTGGAAGTTTGATATTGCATAATATGGACGACCTTCACTAATTTTTCAAGGTCATGGAGGTCATCAGGTCTTTCAAAGCAGACAGTCAATTGTACTATGGGTAGTAAATTAGCAGATTTCAACTATAGGACTATGCAACACTTCAGATTTCTAGCAGTAGCCGTCTCAGAGAAAAGCTGTGGGTAAGGCGTAAGAGGACATACAGAAAGAAAGAAAGAAAGAAAGAAAGAAAGAAAGAAAGAAAGAAAGAAAGAAAGAAAGAAAGAAAGAAAGAAAGAAAGAAAAAAGAAAGAACGAACTAGCAAAATTTGAATTGCTTGTCAGCAAATCAATCTGTGCCTAGAAAACTTTTAAAGATTGTTTATTCAGTATTTATTTAACTCCTGCAGCAATATTTTTATCATGTGGCTATGTCAAAAACCTATTAACTGCAGTTGATAAGGCACCTCAATCTATTGTAGTTTTAAAGTATCAAGCTTGAAATTTTGTGTAATTGTCTTATTTGTAACTGCTACCACTTTCATGCATGGCTCATTGGATGCAACTATCCTACAAATCTATCAACTGAAGTTTGAATGACACCTCAGTCTATAATTGTTTTGAAAATTATTCACGATTTCAATTTTGTGTATTCATCTAATTTGCATAAATTAGAATACTACAACTTTGGTTCATGTTTCATTGGTTGCGGCTATGTCCAAACATACAAATTGAAGTTGGAACGACACCTGTATCTGTAATAGTTTGAAAGTTATTCAAGAATTCAATCTTGTGTAGTCACCTTATTTGCATAAATCAAAATGCTACAACTTTGGTTAATGATTCATTTTAACGGCTATGTCAGAAACCTATAAATTAAATTTGGATTGGCACCTCTATTTTTATGTTAGTTTTGGAGATATTCCACTTTTAAACTTACTGTCCATTAGATTCATAGGTGTCACAAACCTGTGTGAACTACTTTAATTTTGTGTCTATCTTTAATAGGTTGGAAGATACAGAGCTTTTAAAATTTGGATTGCCCTAATTTGCATAATTTTTAACATGACATTTGAATTTGATACTAAGACTCATTTATACTATGAGGTGTAAATTATTACATTAACACCAGATTCCCATGCTTTGTAAATTTGGGGCATAAAATGACTGCAAGACGTAAAACATGTATACAATGATATACATGTATTCATAAGTACATGTATTTCAGTTTCACTAATTACAGGAACAAAAAAAAAAAAAACAAACAAAAAACAAAAAACAAAAAACAAACATACATGTGACAATCTCTGCAAATATCACTATTAAGCTCATCTAATCAACTGCCATACATAACATTCAACTTCACATAACTCTTATAGAATAAATGTGTTTAACTATAGAGTGTCTCCAGCTTGAATATATCAGGGATCTTAAGTTGTAAGTTTGCACAGGCAAGATCCAACTTCACATAGTTCCTAACAAAAATGTATACCATGGTTCATGTACATGATTGGCTATCAAAGTTCAACAACCTATTAAAGGTGTGGACAAACTTAAGTTGTAAGTTCGCACAGGCTGATCATGGATGAAATAAGATGAATCTTTGTTGGAAGTGGGCAGTGTTTAAAAAGGTTATGAAACAATGTTATAGATATTGAACAGATGAGCAAATGTCACTGCTGGGTCCAGAAACAAAACAGCTATGGGAGCTCTGCCTACCCCAATGTACCCACTGACACTGGCCTTTTAACTTCTTTGCTAGGTTACCTGCAGTGAAAGACCGCCTGTTACATGTGACCACTTTTTCTGGCATTAAGGGTGGTCTTAAATGCCAGGTGCCACTGCTTGATCAGTCTAGTGTCTGTATATGATGATCATATCCATGTTAGTGTTGTCTATTACAGTAACTACATAGTATCACTTATTGATTGGTCTGTATATGATCATGTCCATGATGGTCTTGTCTCTTACAGTAACCACATACATGTGGTTTCACTTATTGATCTGTCTGTATATGATCATCATATCCATGTTAGCATAGTCTCTAATAGTAACCACATACAGCGTAGTATAACTTGTTGACCTGTCTGTATGTGATCATGCCCATGTTAATATGGTCTCAAACAGTAGCCACATAGTATCACTTGTTGTCTGTATGTGCAGGGAAACATCATACTGTATTTTTCAGGGCCTCAGGAGCCATGAATGAAAATTCACAGGATCACCCTAATGATATACATTATTAAGCACATCAGATATTGGCAACGAGTGATCCTCAGCTCATGGTTACTATTCAATACCAAGAGGAAAGTGCATAGAAAATTTCTTGTGTTAATTTTTGACCTTGAAAGGTTCAACTTACATATTGGCTTTGGTGATGGTGGATCCCGAGCCTATATGGCCCATGGTTACAAATACATGTACATATAAACACCTCTAGGAAAGTAAGCACCTCTAGGGTTTCTTTTGGTGCTGTTAATATACATGTACAAGTATTGGTAAAAGTGGAACCAGTTACTTTCAATTATAATTGAATTAGTCTACTTCAGGTTTCTTCAAATCTAGGACTACAGAGATGAAAATTAAACATATTGCATAGAATCAAGGTATCAAATTCTAGGTGTAAAATAATAAACTTTGCTGAACTGGCCAAGTTTAGCAGGTAGTTTTTACGTAAATGTACAATGTCTGGATCAAGACTGACCAAAGTTTTAGGTTACTTCAGAAGAGATTTCCAAATACAGATGTTCAGATTCCACGTGCACAGCAGGACACGGTTTAAACTAAATGGGTCCACTTCTGAAGTATTCGAAGTATACATTCACAGTCTTGAAAGACGAAACACTATCTGTATAGATTACTTGTACATTCTATCTTTAACTGTTCTTGCCTCCATAGGATGCCCCTGGATTGCTATTGTTTTCTGATGTGCTCTTGTCCATCAAGGGCCCACAAGAGAAAGAGCAGAGTATGGGAGATACTACAAAGGCAACCAACATGCACATCAGTGAACAAAAAGACAAGCCAAGATATTCATTTGACTCCTCGATTTATTATTGTACAACATAAGGAAATAATTAAATCTGCACAAAGTGCACCGGACTATCTCCTTAAAGTGGAACATCCCTGGTCTTGTTTCTTACTGTAGTCTAAGGCTTGGGTGCCAAGCAAAGTGGAAGTGGGGTGTGGTCCATGTTGCCCTTACCAAAACTGGGACCTCCAATTGAAGGGGTAAGGATTGGTGGTCCGTGTTGTCTTCGTGACTGAACACCCTTTGAGCAAGGCCTATACACAAAGCTACCAATGTTTAATCAAATGGAAGTGTAGTTATGAATTCTGTTTGGCAAACTTGGTTACCAGTCATTGGCAAACCAAATACTCCCCCCTTGAACCAGACTTGATCAACAGTTTCATTCCAAACCATCCCAAATAATTTTTTCCATATGGAATACAATCCAGATAGGATTTACCAACATTTTCAGTTGAAATGTTTCTTTCTTGTTTATGTGTGTAGCGAAGAAACAGACAGAAACACTTAAGCAGTCAACAACATCTGGGCATTTTGGATTTTTTAAAGTTTATTTTATTATTATTATTTGGGGGGGGGGGGTAGAGCAGCAATCAAGTGGAAAAAACTTGTGAACACTTATGCAAGCTATTACAGTATCCCATTTACAGAAAAAAATGGGGGGGGGGGGGAACTTACAAATTTTCCGTGTTCTCTTGAAGACACCTGGCGTCTACAAATAAACAAGGCATAATGCCTACAGGTCAAGGCTACTTTGCAGGTATTTGCACACTATGTTCACACACAAAATTTCACAATACACAACTTCATTTGAATTTTTAAGACAGAGTATGAACTCAAACCTTATAAGATGATACCTGGTTATAAGACAGGTCATGAAATCAAACCTTGCAAGATGATTCCTGGTTCATTAAGTATGATAATCTGTAATGAATATAGAATACTGTAAAACATTACTTTTGAAAAATCACTTTGAGACATTGACTTAATTAAACTTTCAAGACTGACCTGTGAAACATTGTTTCCCTAGACTTCATACAAGGCTGATCTTTGTTCACTAATAAACAGTGACTTACATGTATATTGAATTACAACTCTTTTAGATCTTCCACTCTGACTTGGCAAAACATTATCCTTAAACTGTTCTCAAATATGGTGATTTTACCAGAAAGATGTTTCAGCTAAAGACAAGACAATATTTTTTTTTTGTTCCCACAAAAATATATGTATATTGATGGCAAATTGCACCATATATACCATGTCTTTTGGTGCAATTGTGGGTTGACAAATAATGAAGCTCTCAGTGGCAGAATTTTTTAGCAAAATAATGGCAAGATTACTGCTTGACAAATGCAGAATGAAACGGACAGGCCATCCAATATTCAAAACAGCAAGAGCACATGCCACAATCAGCTACAGAAGAATAATGGTAAACACTGCAGGCCCATATGTTAACTTATGGAATTCATTTAAAAATGTACAGTTCTGGTATGTCACACATTTGTGGCACATATGAGCCACAACAAGTTATAATGTCATCAAACTTTTGCTGAGGGCATTCACCTCAGTTCATTCATTATTGCACAAAAACACTCCAACAGGGGTCTTGTGAATTGTGTCACAGATAAGCTTGTGTTAACATAAATATATTTTGTATTTTAATATGATACAAAGCACAATGTGTTACAATGTTCAATTTATTACACCATAGGCCCTGTTGTTTGGTGCCTTACAGTTCAGATTCATTCTAATTCAAAATGTAATAGTGCACACAATTCAGTTCACGAAAAGACTTCGGAAATGTCATGGTAATATCGATAGATGGCATGAAACCACAAATGATCATAATGACAAGTTAGCAATTACAGTGATCCCTGTCTAAATTGGGAGGCAACTTGCCAATTTAAGATACTTAATATAGTCATGTTTATACTATAAACCAAAAGACCATCTACATTGAAAGACAACAATTTGGTCATTCCTAGGGGCATCAAAACAGGTTTCACTGTACAAGAATGCTGATTTGTCCACAAGCTTTAAAATCTTACAGAAATTTTTCACATGCTAGTCAATGTATAGGGATATTTCTTTCTTATGCTGTTATAATATGTGCTGGAAAGAAGTGAAACATGTTGCCTCTCTTGCTGAATATATGAAAGCTAATCTTGCTTTTGCAAACTAATTATTAAATATTTCCCCAAAGTTACAGGTTGTAATGTTTTGTAGAGATAATTTATCACTTTTATTTTCCCAGGAAAAATAAAAAATTTTCCTTGGCCATTATGCAAGAAAGCACATCTGTTGCAGTCCATCAGCGGTACCATATAAGCATCCCTGGGTATCTTCACCTTCTTACTTTCAATAGTGTATGCAAACAATGGATGGATCTGGCAATAGAATTCCACCAGGTAACCAAGTGCAGGTGAAGCCACCTGCAGTATAACCAAACCTAGCTCCTCTGATTGGTCAGTCATTGCTAGAGGAAGTAGTGTGTCATGACAAGAAGTTCCAATGTTCTCGTGGCTCCATCTGTACATACCATTATCTCCATTAGACATAAGACCTTTTATCAGTATAATTTGCCAGGGCACCATAAAATAAAGGTACAGATGAGCATCAATGCTACACTGCAGGATGGTGCTCCCTTTCACTATGATCCACAAATCCAAATCAGTTTCATCTTTTTTGCCCAATGTGCATGGTATTATCCCTTTTAAGCACCCGGGGTGCTTAGGAACTTAAATTGGAATATGTGCCAATTGAAGACCTAAATTTGGAAGATTTCAGTTGTATTAACTGGTAAATCATTATAAAATATAGATAATTTTCCAATATTTCAAAACTTTTGTCCCAGAAAAATGGGGGCGGGTGGCAATTACATGGGCAGGGGTGCTTCAAATGGACAATACAGTATTTTTGGGGCCAGATTTTCTTTGCATAACCTGTCAATGCTCTTGGAAATGTGTCTGGCTCTGGGAGGACTTAAAACTTGGAAAATATGTAGTTTTCCATCCCAAATGGAAAGAAATTGAAAAAAATTGAGTGAAACATTTTCTTAGTACTGTGTGGGTGCAATGTATCCAAAGCAGCCTGAAGAAAGTTGTTGACTCAATAGCATGTTCTTCTTACTGAGAAAAAGAAGCAGACAATGTTCAAAGCATCAGATGCTTGCCAGTAGTTTTTTTACTGAGAACAAATTGTATGCTGAGGCCTTTTTGGTGTTGGGGGCCTCACATTTAAAAATATACCAAGACCTGGTGATTTCTTTTGTCATTACACCTGGGTATTAACCCATTCCTGGTCAGAGTGCGACTAAGTCAACAGCATTCCTGGGTGTGGGTTAGGTGCATTGCATCAAATGGATGCCAACCAAACCTGAAGGATTTTACATACAAATATCAGCAAAAATATTTTCTAGTAATAAGAAATTTAAGTACAAATGTTAAGGCAGACTTTTTTTTACAATTTACATTGATACAGGCGTTTTGGGGCAATTTGATAAGGAAGGGGTTAACACAGAAGTTTCAAGTTGGACGTGGGTTCATAATTAAGCACTTCAAGCAGGCACTGTTCCAGAAACAAAAACATGGCTCATTAACTCTGACAATCATAAATGTACTTTTATGTCACTTATAACCATTACTATATCCAGTGATATAAAATGGACAACAGCCTCTGAAAGACAAAATCGAGCCCATCACGATCTTTCTGCACTCTGCTGATAGCTACTTTCTAGGAATATGGGCAATTTGAACACAAGTCAAAAGCTTCTGAGGCCAGTCTGTTATCAATGGAGAACAGTGCACATTGTATGTTTTTTCTTTTTTTCGATGACCTAACTTGCATAGTTATACAGAACTAAAGGTCAAAGGTGCTCTTTCCTGCAGGCTGTACAAGGAGAGGCCTCCACTGACTACACACTCATTGATATGTCTTGTCAATATACAGATCTGAAGTACATGTACCAACATCATAATAGATCTTCAAACATCAGTTTATTAACAATTACCTGTAACCATCATGCTATGTGCAGATGATGCTTATTTAAGTTCTGAAAATTTAAAAAAAAAAAAAAAATGACAAAGCTATGCCAGGTCTGAGGAAAGTCTCTTTGTTGTGGACCTACTTTAGCCCATCTTGTAGCTGCTGAGAAAAATAGACACTAACATACTGAACACCATACCAACACAGTTCAATTAACTATTTCGAAAGCAAAATTGTTCGCGCCCAAAATGTGACTTTGTCCCTTTTCATAATAACACCGAGCAATTCACGGACATAATGACCCAGAGGCCGCATCGTTTCTGCTTAATTGATATACAAGTTTCCCAATTTGCTTCACTTTTTGTGATACACTTTCCTTTTAACCTAAAATTTTTGCATGGCTTTATTTGAGATAGCAGATTCCATGCAAATTTGAAATGCAGTCAGTATTGGTGATTATTTCATATCCAGTTGAAGACATCTAAACCAGGAAATTTTATTCATGTATTTTTCAAGCAGTACAAGTAACAAAAGTACAGTATCAAGTTACGTGCAGCTTACTATGAAACAACAGTTCCTGTTGTGTCTTTGCATTATTAGAGGAATGTGTCAAGTCATACAATGACCTACATCATAATTACTGCATTAAAGTGGTCCCCCTCTCATAAGCCCCCCCTGAAGAGAGGCCACCCCTCTGTAAAGGCCACTTCTCCATACAGCAAGTATGGCATTTTCATTGTATTTTACCCCTCAAGAGAGGCCACCACTCTTAAGGGCCATTTTTCTAGTACCTTTGAGGTGGCCTTATAAGAGGGGGACCACTGTACTATGAAGTCACTAAAATGATGTTTCACTTTGGTATAGATCCAACTCCCCTAGATCCACAATTTGGACACGTAGCATCCCTTATGATTTCCGACATTTAAGCTCTGTACAGAGTAGTACATGTAGACCTGAAAGACTTCTGTATGCTTTTTTGGTATAAACTTAGTGAATGAATATCCACTGACCTACCAAGTCCTTTAAAAAAATCTTTTCTATTAACCTCCTAATTATGTTTCCCCTGTGATAAACCTCACCATATTTTATCTACTTTATCAGTTCAGTCTTGATGACTACATAATAAGCTGACCTGCTTGTACCAAAATATCAACATTTCTTTATAAAATAAATGGTCTTTTTCAATTTATAATATATAGAATTAAGACTGACAGGGCGATATAAGCAAAACAATCTAAGCATGGGTTAAGGGTACATGACAATAGACATTTTAAGAATATACGTACACACTTTTAACAGGTTTTAAACAACCTTACTAATATACTTCTTGTCAAGTAACTTGGGTCTTCAAATAATCATTTTGTCACACATGAGAAAATGATGAACTAAAATAAAGCTGAACATTCATTGCAATTGCTCAACAAATTTACATAAGCAATAGTAATCAATAAATCTAATTAAAATATTACTATTAATCAAGCTTAACAGGCTATTAAAAGTGAAAATAACACGAATTTTCTCTTTGTTTTTACCTGCTGTTTCCCCACTTTAAATAGGAGATAAATCTACAGCCTTACTTCCATTACCACTGCAAGTTGAACACTAAAAACAAGTTAATCTTCTGAATCTCCAAAGCCTGTATTCAAACATTTACAAATGAAGCTCAGAGACACAAATTTCAGGTGTATGTCTAAAACTGTTAACTCCCTCACTGCCAACCACAACTAAAGTCCCAAGGACTTCATATGAACTCGTTTGAATTATCAAATGGATATTATATCAATATTCTTTGTAAAAAGACCTTTAATTCAGGTACCAGATAGTCCCATATAATATAATGGTCCATGTCAACAGCTTTCCTGTACCCAAGGTGCACTGGGGTAAACTGTTGACTCAGTCCAAAACTTGGCACTGAAAGGGTTAAAGTGGCAAATAACTGGGCACAATCAATACTTGACCTCTGAAGTCCATTTTTTTTTTACAGTGGACTTTTTAATCTGACCTGGGGTTTAAATTAATTTTATATCTGTACAACGGTATATATATTCTTGTATTACTAACTGCAATGCAAAATGTAACCTCTTGCTTTTCTGAGAGTGCATAAAAAAATCTGTCATGGGTTTCGACTAGTGATCAACTTTTCCTTGCAACCATATTTTATACACATGAATTATGAAAAATCACAGAATTTTATACAATGGTCCCAAAATTGGGAATACCGTAACACTCTAAATTATATAATTTGAAATATTTCTTTTTCTATTACATTGATCTACATGCGTAGGAATATCATATGATGCCAAATTGGTTGAATAAATGAGAAACACTTTCATGCAAAAATGCCCTGCAAACACTTGCTGACAGTTGCAATATTACAGCATTTTCTCTGAGCGGCAAACCAAAATAAATAAAAAAAAAAAAAAAAAATAGTGCAAGCTACCAGAACACTAAATATCACTCCTGTGTTTACTTCATAAGTCTTTGGAATAGTAATATTTGAATGTACATTGACAATATATTTGTGCAGACTGTGAGGAAGATCGTGTGAATATCATACTACATGCACTTCACAAAGTGTCTGTGATGTGGATCTTTGGTACAAATGAGAACATTTACATGTATACAACATGGATGGAAGTTTGTAAAAAATTCAGGACATACAGGGGGTGGGGTGGGGGGTGAAGGGAGAGGAGACATGATTCTGTATCCTGCCAATTGAACTTTGACCCAGGCACTGTACACAATGATATAGCACCAAGTGATATATATATAAAGTATTATACACACTTGCCACATCTCATCTCACGGGAATTTTGTATCTAATATATATATATATGTATATATAATATATTTATCATGTTTATTTAATATATAATCTTGTTTGCGATACGTCCTGCTTTGTGCGGAACATATCGTATTGAAGTGTCTGCATTGCACTGCTCCAGGATGCATAAGATATAAATGGCTACTAGCGGTAATTTGATCAGAGAAATGTATAAAGCCAATGCATGAAAACCATTAAGTATTCATTTTTTATACACAGATTATGCATAAAAAGCCTCAAATTGTAGGTTAACCTTGAAATATACAACCACACAATGTGCATGAAATTTGAGTACACAAATAGTCTCTTTGTGTGCCTTTTTTGTCCACATGATAGCACAAAGTACTGAAATTCTGTCTGTATCTAAAAAGTTTTCAAGCCCAGCTTGAGTAGCATGTGGAGGAACCAGCCCTGCTCTGTACACAAATGTCCTGACTGCCACAAAACAGTTGCAAAATTCAACAAGAGGACCAAGTTGGTCCTGTGCTCTACTGGCATGCTGCTGCAGCACTACATCTGACCCAAATAAGACCAGCTTTGTGGAAAGTTTCAAGCCTCAGTTTCGGTTTATCTGTTCTACACTAATCATATCAGTATGTAGTGACAAGTGTTCAGACACAAAGATTAGCGAAGCTGTATACAAATATTCAGGTCTTTCAGTCTAGAATCAGAGATAATTAAATTTGCTGCTGAACAAGACTCTTAATTGGTGCACTCTTTTGTCAAGTACCCAGAAAATATTTTGGTCGGTAGGTATGCTCTTTTGTCTGTTGTCTACTTTTGCCAGATCCAAAGGCGTCCCAAACTGACAGCAAAAGAAGAATTTCAGCTTCAGTTCATGACTAATATTCTGGTAGTTTTGCACCAAAGTTTTTAGACTTTTCAAGCAAATGAAATGTATCAACATGTACCCTTCAGTAAAGCTAAGTATCTCTATGAACGGAAATTCTGATGAATCCATGGCAGCCCATCCCTAGTTCACAGACAACAAGCTTGTAGGACTCTTTTACAAAAAAATGTTTTCATTTGGAGATTTTCTGCATACTTTTAATTTAAATCCCTATCACATTGGCTTTGTCAACCCAAGTCAAAGCAGTTCTTGGCCCAAGGAGCCACAAGTGAAAACTCCTCCCATGTGGACCTTTCACATTCATCAACATATGTATTAAGTATGACTAAATCCAGTGGCACATTTGATGATGATTATTGTCATTTATTTATTTTATTTATATTTTTTTCTTTTGTTGAGAAGTGGGTGATAGTGTATATATCTGGCTTTTGTCACTGAAAAAAAATGCAATTCTTTTTATCATGATACATGTATCTGTGACTACATTTGATAACATCTTCATGAAAAGCAACTTCAACATATGCAATGTTTCAATTAACAATCAACAAATTACCTGAAATCTTCTTTTTTGGTTGTCATTATAATGAGACTCTTCTCCCAGTCCAAGCATGTGTTTATACAGTAGTATAAGTTAGTTTTACATTTTATTTCCTTGGTTACCCATTTCTTTTATTCATTATCGGACACTTTTTGATTGTGTATAATAGTTGTACATGTATTTTATGTGTACCTTTGATAATAAACTGTACTTAAGCACAAATAGACTTGTATGTAGCTTTGGCTGTGTGATATGCAAACGGCCTACTATTAATCATTCCCCCCTTAAACTGGCCAAAACTTACTGGTGGTTAAATGCTGTCTGCTTCAGTGTTTTCAACTATTTTCAACAGTAATGAAAAACAATTTTGACTGAGAGTTGTACATGAGCCCTATCAAAATCACATGCCCCAGGTCAACAACTTTCCTTGACATGAGTTGGGCACTTAGTGCCCAACTCATGCCAAGGAAAGTTGTTGACTCAAGTGTCAATTCAAGGGGGAAAGGGTTAAAGACTGCAGCTGTGTTAAAGATCTTATGTGACAGAGGGTAACCAAGCCAGATTTTTTGGACGTCTGTCAGCTCTCCTGGTTGACTGCTCATTAGACTGCCTGTATTCATCACCACACTCCCATCACATCATCATCATCATCATCATGATCATGTGAATTTCATTGAAAGTCCCCGCTGATAGCAACCACAAATGCTTCGCAAATTCAGCACCCTCCCTATCCCAGTCAAGTTAATGCCAAACAGATGTACGCAATGGTTTCAATAAGACACTTTTCTCAGACAGACAACTGCTCACCACTGGTATCCAACTGGCCAAGATTATGAAATCTCAGAATGAGTTCACACATTGATACAGTCCTGCAATACACATATGGCCAGGTGTCATATAACCCTTTCCTCCTTAAACTGACCAAAACTGGCTGGTTGTCAAATGTTTGTCTGCTTCACTGTTTTCAACTCATTTCAACAGTACTGAAAGGCAATTTGACTGAGACTTGTTGACAAGACCTATCAAGGTAATATAACCCACGTCAACAGCTTTTCCTTGGCATGGGTTGTGCCCAACCCATACCAAGGAAAGCTCTTGACTCATCTTTATTCAAGGGGAAGAGGGTTAATGCAACTGGACAAGTTCCAATACTTAGGACAAAGTGAAAAAACAAAACCATCATAACGCTCCCCTCTGTGTTACAGGGATGGACAGAAGTGACTCACATCAAATTGTATCTTATTTGACTTCATCAGCACAGTCAGTGGGTACACTGCAACAGCTGGCTGTCATAAAATCTGCTGTTCATCCAAGGTACCACACCTTTGATTTTCTCCGTGCCACTTATAATCACACCCAACCATTAAGACCGCCATAGAATGGTATCAGAGAAGAAATTCTGAGTTTCCTCGACAAAGAAACATGCCACAAGCTTTGCCGGCTTTTTAAAGCCAGCAGAGCTAAAAATCTTATATTTTTCGCGGTCAGCCACAGTTACATTTTATACATGTCAAACTTCAACTTGTGTAACCATGGAAACAAACATTCTTTACATGGTTAAGTGGTTTGATGTACTGTTCCCATGTAAGCTGTCCAAGTTCTGATTAGTCAACATCTCCACTGTCTCCATGAAGACCAAGCTCAGAAACTCACTGGGATGTCTCTTCAAGCATTCGACCATGAGTAAGCATTCAATTGGCATGGGTATTTATGACAGTTTTGGCCTCTCGTTCAGTTTGCAAGTGTTTGCCAGGCAGTGGAATCAATTTGGTTGCAACGGCTACCAAAAATTGTTACCCTCTGTGCATTTCGTTGGCGAGGTGATGCTACCACTGCGGCTTATCATCCAAGCATTCCGATGGCACCATCGGCTCCTAGTATCAAAATCATGCCAGTCACTACACTGCAGTTTCTTGATCTTCTGACACGACCAACTGGAACTGCTCTTGACCTGAAAATCAAATACTTTGACATTGGTTTCATGAAAATAAAAAATAAAAAATGAACACACTTACGGCTTTAACACCTTTTCAAATCTTTCAAACAATTTCAGAATATACGTGTAGTTGATAACTTCTTGTGGTCAATCTTTTCTCATATTAATATACATGTAATGTTTTGGACAAAAGTGCTTTCCTCATATAGATTCCAACCATGTCCAGTACGCATGATCTATTAGTCACATACATCACACAGTTCATATGGTCACGTGTCTTGTGACCCATTTCTACAAGTTAACATTACAAAGAAAACGAACCTATTAAAACTGATGCCAGGAGTATATCAATATGAACTGTATACACTTTCATGCATTCTGTGAATAAAATGCAAAGCAACTCTGGATCTGCAAATGAAGCAAGACAGGTTTTTTTTAGTAGGATGACTGCATTGATGCCAACTATTCTTACTCTTTAAAAACGTGGGAAAGCTGAGATTTTGTGACATTAGTTATTAACCAGATGCTGCAAACTGGAGACTTGAGAATGTAGTAGAGGATACTTACTCTCTAGGTATGAGGCCAGCTCCTTGTCTTCAGCTTTTAAAGCCTGTAGTCGCGGGGTATTGCCCTATAATGCAAACACCATCCATGTTAATCTTTACGTGTACTTATCTGATACGTGGTACTAAGAAATCTGTGTATCATGTCTTGTGCAAATTTTTTTCATTCCCTAGTGTATATTTATTCATATCAACTTGTTTAAAAATTGTTTTATACTTTAAGGGCGTGGTACAATTAATGTATAAATTTCTGTCTGCGGTTGCCATCTAATACCCTAAAAGGTATATATTTTCGAAAGAAAACATAAGAAGTTTGATTCTGGCATTGAATATAAAATTTCAGTGATTGTATTGTTGTTATTAAATTTTAACTAAAATTCCTAAATTTTGAATAAAATTTTAAATAGTGTTTTTAAAAAAAATCAAATTCAGTTTAAAGCGTCATATCAAAAGAGCACATAATGCTCTCCAAAACCGTATTCTACATTTTTGAAAAAGGACTTAGTTTCAGTTTTGTGGCCGTTTTTTTTTTAATTCAAAAACATTAATTTTAATTTAAATATCCTGTAAATATTGAATTAAGACCATTATGCAAAATTTTTAAAATGCATTTGCTGCTAGAGGTGTACCATTTCATTTCCCATAAGAAAATAATGTTTCCCATGTTTGAACTATTTTCTGTTTTTCCACAAAAACAAGTAAAATTAAAGTTTTTAAATTTTGCAATTAAAATTCAATTCCTGAATGCTTACAGGTACTTCAGTATTTTTAATAGCTTAATCCAAATGTATACTTTTCGAAAATACATGTTTCATATGATCTCAAACAAGAAGCCAAGTGTATATAAGGACATTTTTGGAGCAAAGTTGTGTTTTCTGTGTAAAGTACTCTCAAAGTGTACCACGCCCTTAATGTAGATTTATGTAATCAACTGGCCTACAAATTGTTTCATACTTTAATCGTTAATGTACTATAATATTTACTCAATCAACTAGTTGCTGTTCATTATCTAATTAGGATGACACACTCAAGTAAACACACAATGTGGTATTTTGGCTCTGATCCAAAGAATATGCATTTAATGGGCTCTCTTTATCTTCTACACTAAATGACTTCATAAAAACATTTGTATTGCAGAGCCTGTGTGTACTTTTGCATTCAACTGTGTTAACAGCCCCCAGGCCTCTCCCAGCCAAAAAGGATAAAAAAAATGTGCAAGACAATGTGAACAGATGACCACTCACAAAAAATGAAAAATGCATATTTGAAAATAGCAATGACTCACCTGGAAGTCTGTTCTGGTGAGAGAGGCACCAGCTGCCACAAGCATGCAGCAGATGTTTCGTCTCTGGTACCAGGCTGCCTTGTGCAATGCTGTCTGACCCCTGGTGGCAAACACAAGAACAACAGTTCACTTTCAACATTAGATAATTGTTTCAGGAGTGACTGAGACAGGAGAGACCACACAAACAGTATGTATGGTCTGGTCACAAAGATTTAGTTTATCACCTACTGGACAAATAGTGATTTTCAAGATTCCCAATGTAGATTCTAAAGGTTGGTTTAACAGTTTCTGCCCTCCTTGGTTTAACAGTCTATGGTTTCAGAACACATGATGTTATACTGGTAAAAGTTTTACCATCTTATGAGGTTTCAACCACAAGAGTGATTCACAGTTATGATATACAACAAGTCAGTTAGCTGACATTAATAACATCTACCCTCCCGTCATTCTCCCACTGATTATGTCTATGTGTCAAAAAAAACTTACTTTTCATGGTCTACCATATCGAGTATTACTGGCGGTGCTGAAAAATATATACAAACACGTTTATTCTCCATAAACAATGGAATATTAACCCTTTTCCCCACAAAAAAAAACACAATAACAACAACAACAAAAAGAAAACAAAACAACCCCCCCCCCCCAAGTTGCCACTGATGCCTGGTGCATCCTCTGCCCATATAATTCTTGGGAAGGTGATAGAAATTATTGGAGCATGACCTCTTGAGACAATTAGTGGAGACCCACCCACCAAAGGTACATCCCACACAAAGTTTGAACTGAATCCGGCCAGCAGTTTTGGACATGAAGTTGAAAAGGTGAATTATCATTGCAATCCTCACCGGCTTACATTGTTATCAATAGGAATGTATGCACTAACAGACCAGTGCCCCAGCTGAAAAATTTGTTAAAAATCAGAGATCTGGAGTATCACCACCTATATGTACTGAACAAAGTAGTTTGACCCTTCTACAAGCAACATTTCCACTAAGTTTCAGAACAATCTAAGTAACAGTTTTGAGGAAGTCAAAACAGCTTTAACTCACAAAAACTGATTAAAACAAATAGAAAAAGATCCCAGTGCCACCTGGTGAACAAGTTAAGGCCTTGGAGTTGCCAAAAGTGCCCCTATGAAATTTCAAACCAAATTGGTCAAGCAGTTTAAGAGATTAAGTTTTTTTTTTAAAAGTTCAAAATAAAAAAATCAATAGGACATGACCCACCCAAGGTAGATCCCCATCAAGTTTAAAGCGAATCTGGGCTTGGCGAAGGAGTCAAAATGCATATTGTGGATGCAAGCAGATGTCTCTAAGAAACATAATGCTCCCATACACAAATTTCCTGGTGCTTTTGGAGAAGTTGAACATGTGTATTTCCATTGTAATTGCCAGTGACCTGCATGGTATTCAATAGGACAGCCTGCATTAACCAACAGACAGGTATCCATATTGAAAAAAAAATGTGTTAAAAATGATGGAATCACAGTATCACCATCTGGTGAACAGCTTTGTTTAACCTTCCCACAAGGTACATTTCCACCAAGTTTCAGAGCAATCAGTGTGATGATTTTGGAGAAGTCGAAATTGGCCAAAAAAAACCCCAAAATTTGCACAAAAAAAAAAAAAATTGCAGCGCCACCTATTGAACAAATTAAGATCTGGGGGGCCCCAGAAGAAAGTGACTTTGGAGATTTTTAAAGATCTAATAAAAAAATTCATTATAAAATAGAATAAAAAAATCACAGGAACATCACAGCAAACTTTGCTGAGACGGCCCCCGCCCCACCACACACCCACTCCCACCCCTAGGTACATCCCCACCAAGTTTGAAGTGAATCTGACTGACTGTTTTTGAGAAGTCAAACATATACATTATGTAATTGTGAAAGGATGATGGACATACAGATGACAGATCACCACCCATCTTATAAGCAAATTATCAGAGCAAAAAAAACCCATAAAAATGGCCAGCAGCACAGAGCATTAGTGGGTGGCAACAGCAAAAGGCTCCCAGGCACTGGCTAATGCTGGCCACCACTCCCTGACGCTCTCAGTCCCTGAGCTCCAAATGTGTCACTTGGATCTCAGCAGAAGAGAGATTTACACATGTCCATCACTGGCCGTGCCACTAGCCAACACTCTGTCCCCCCACTAGGTGACGCTGTCTGCTGCTCAAACACAGCATACCAGGCTGACGGATTTTTCCGACCTCAAGTTTGAGTATCAAAATTTGAAATATGCAAGTCCAAGTTTACCACTGCTGCACTGTTAACAATTTGAATATCTTGTTTTGAATACTTGGGGCATACCTATGAGCACCCATGGCAGTACAACTTTCCGTATTACTGAATAAAATGTTCTATTCCTAGGGTTCTACGTTATTCAAAAATTTATACACAGTCTCCTCTTCATAATTTTAGAAAATTGCTTTGCAGCCTGTGATATAAATAGTTTTCATTTTTCCGTAGCCACCTGTGTGTTCTGTGATCCTGGCATCAAATTATGACAAATAATAGTAGCAGATGCTACGTCTTTATGTTTATGTTTGTCTGACCAGCAGCCCTTATGATCAACAATTAATTAAAGGCCGCAATCTGGAACTTGCAAATTCTGTTTGTCTGTGTAATTATGTTGCCTGTGGCTCTCACAGATGTACATGTATGTCTGTTTCAAGCCAGTATAAAAACACAGAAGTGTAGCTGCCTGCAAACTTCATCAAATGAGCTAGCTCCATAGGGTCATGGTCAAAGTACTCAAAACCATTTTGCTGCATACAATATGAAGTTAGGGATCATCCACCATTGTTATATTATTTTCATGGGTGTACAAAAATACTGTTGTGCCTGTCGGGGCTGGGGGTGGGGAGGGTCATGGACTGTGTATGCTTTTCATGTCGTGGACTTTTTTCACACACAGACCAAGTTTAAACCAATGGTACATTATACCTGAAACTCAAGACCTAAATTAGGAGAACAATAGAGGATTAAGAGGAATAAAACTCAGACTCAGCAGTAAGCAGGCATGAATAAGAGTGTGGACTAAAGTTAGGCCCTGAAGCTACCAATTTGTTCACATATTTGCTATATTCCCGTGATAAAACAAAGCTAATTTTTAAAATGAGAATAAATGCAAAAGTGTGATTTATAATAGGGCTGAAGGAACTTCTGGGCATATACATAGATGCATGGCCAAGAAACACAACAGCCTAATATCATCATCATTTTTGGAGTATGCTTGATGCTTCGGGGGGGGGGGGGGGGGACAGTATACTAGTACCAATAGGTGTACGTTTTGTACACTCATGAAAACGACATCAACAGTGAATTACCCCTCAGTAACCTTGAAGATCTTATGGCAAGATTGAGTATTTATCTGCATTCTTGCACAGCAGATTAAAAAACTGAAAGTATTAAATTTTCTTCACACTTTTATTGCATTATACTCCTGTGTTTTTGAAATCACAATGTACCACAAATTTCTATACTTAATGCAAATCTCCAGTTTTGGAGGTTAACAAATACATTTTCAAATTTAATGGCTATGTTGTCATAATAATATTGTGCACTATTGTATGTACATGATGACTGCCTGTTACCTGTTCCTTTACATTTTGTACCAGTCCTATTCTTGCTTGACACCTATATGATGTCTGTCATCTTGCAAATTTTAATTTCACACATCTACACGCTAATTTCTTATGGACACGAGGCATGCACAAACTTTCTCTAATGAATAATTTTCTGTTTTTTTGCCATACAAGATCACCAATTATAAATATGTATGCTCAAATCAGTGAAATATTACTTTCTGCAGGGAATTTAATATATTTATGTGTGCCTTCATGTGTGTTACAGCAAACTAACCACACCAAACTAAGATCCTTACCACTCTGTATGAGGAATTTGACAATATCTTTGTGTCCGAACCTGGCAGCGTGATGAAGTGCTGTCATGCCGTACTGGTCTGTAGCTAAGAGGTTGCCGCCATTCTTGTGCACTTCTGTCATCTGTAACATACACAACCACATACATACTCCCAACAAAAATATATATAACTTTCAGTAAATGTGGACAAAAACAGCACTGTACCTGCTCATGTTATTCCCTCACACTAACACTGACAGCATGTGGATGTCTCTTTGGCTTTAATACTTTTATTTCAGGTGCTTTTATATATTGCAATTTTTTAGCTTGTTTCTTACTTTTTTTTGTGAGTGAACTCCACTGAGATTCAAGCCAGGGACATGAGCTTGTGTGTACATACAAAAGTGCAGTTTCCTTGTAACATATTCCTAACTTGTCTATTTAAACAGTTAGACCAATATCATAGCAGAAGTCTGACTTATGCAATCAAATAAGACACCTGGTTAAGAAACATTACCACTAAATATAAAATGCATGTGCACCATCCATGGACTTCATCAGCTGATGAGACCCATTGACTTCAAAACTGGTCTTATCGTTGAGTGAACATGTTCGAAATTCTGACAGCGTGCAGTAGTGATCCCTTTTATTGACCCTTAAAGTGCCGATTTAAGATTGAGTCAACAACTTTCCTCGGGACACTGCGCGCAATGTGTCCCCAGGAAAGCTGTTGACTAAGACTACTTTTTGCTTTAGACTAGGCTTGCTGGTATTTGAATGGACAGTATCTTCATGAGGAATTTAAATCTTTTAACCATTATGTTGAACAGTAATGAGAAAACAACCATAGCTGTGATTAGAACTTTAAGGGTTCAAAGAAAATATTCTGAATGAGCAGCATACAGGAGAATGGTCAGATAGCATGCCCCAGGTCAACAGCATTCCTCAACGTGGCCAGGGACTTATCATCCGACCCACATACAGGTATACTGTTAGTTGTACAATCCAATCTGAAACCCTTTCATTACATGATTATATATGATTCAACAGATTTTCTTGCCATGTTTTGGGTGTAATGTGCACAAAGTTTGCCGAGCAAGGCTACTGACATCACTGTTATGGAAATATAGGAATGTGGCAACTTGAATTTGGATCGGAAAGGGCTGACTCAAGGTGAAATGGTTAATTGGTCATAAATCTCGTGCTGTGCTTGCCATAAAGACCACCTGTCGAACCACAAGATGGCTTTTCAAGGTCACCCTTCCCAGACACTGCATGGACTTGTCTTTTAGTAAGATTTACCTGCCATACATGGAAGTGACAATGTGCTAAACATGTATAGGCCATCCTGGGTTTGTATATCTGGTAGTCTTATGTCCCCAGTAAAACAATACATGAATGTGATTTATTATAACAATACATGAATGTGATTTATGATAACAACACATGAATGTGATTTATTACTCTCGTTTTGTGTTCCTGTGGCATATGTACATGCATGACCTGAATACAGTCGCACCTTCCATGGGAGACCATCCATACTGCCAGTAACAAGTGGTCTCAGAATACAGGTAAATTTACAAGAGGAATAGACTCTTTTGTCATCAAAGGGCAGTCTTAAAAAGATATGCGGTCTCTTATAAGAGGTGCTCTCTGGAGCCAGTACCACCATGTAGGGAAACATGTCTTCCAAAACCACCAAGTGAGAGACTACAAAATGTGATCTTTCAAGACTAGCACGAAGTATCATAACAGTAAGTTTACTATATGCAAAGTGGCTTTTTCTGGTAGGACAGGGTGGTCTTTCCTAGGAGTGGTCTGTTAACGACAGGTACCATTATGTAGCCAGGACATGTCCAGGCACCTAGACTTGCACAATAAATTCACTCTTCAAGTCCCTAGATAGCGTCTCTTGAACACCTGTTAGATGTTGCAATTTTTTAAAAAGATTACGACAGCCAGATGCCTTTATATTGGTCAGTTTTAACAATTATAATGTTAAAGCTGCTTGTCACTGCCATAAAGGGCAGGCCCAGATACCTAATGAGACAGATATAAAAATTACATTTATGATTAAAAGAAGAAAAAAAAACTAAAGGACTATGACAGTCATGAGCACAGCTTACCTTGGATACAGAGACTGAATAGGTCCTGTGACCTTTGTTTCGGATGGGATTTTTTAAAGACTTTACCAAAAAATTAACAAGAAGAAAATCATAAAATTCTATAAATCATAGGGAGTGTGACCACACACTTAGTAGAGAGCTGCCCAAGGTACATCATTATAAAATTTGAAGTGAATCTGGTTGCCCAAAATGTGAAGTACTACTGCAAAATCCACAAAGACTAACAAGGAATGGCAGGGAAACATGCCTCAACCATGTTCCCAAATTGAAAAATTTGTTAAAAATCAGGATCCAGATTATTATCACCTAGTGAATACTTAAGCTTAACCCCCACAAACTACATTTATATGAAGTTACACAACAATCCGAGTAACACTTTTAGAGGAGTCAAAAATAGTTTTGACACACAAAAATTCACCAAAAATTTCACCAAAAAAAAAAAAAAACAAAAAAAAAAAAACAAAAACAAAAAAAACAAAAACAAAAAAAAATCACAGTGCCACCTGATGAAAAAATTAAGGTCCAGATGTCCCCAGAAGTATCCCCATGCAATTACAAAGCAATTGGCAGGGTGGTTTTGGAAAAGATTTTTTTCAGATTTTGCCCAAAAATGAACTAAGATATTAAAGAAGATGCATGCATCAACTGATAAATACCCAACTTGGAAAAGTCATTAAAAATCAGGGATGCAAAATAGCACCCCCTAGTGAACTGTCTTGTTTGCCCTTCCACAAGCTACATTTCCATGCAGTTTCAGAGTAATCTAAGTGATGCTTTTGGATAAGAACTTGAAAGAAAATAGCTTCAATACACAATAATGCATAAAAAAGAATAATAGTCACAATGACATCTGTTGAACAAATTGAGGTCTAGGGGGTCCCTAGAAGTGTTTTTATGCAATTTTGAAGCAATTGGCTGAGCAGTTTAGAAGATTTTGCCATAAATGTACCCCCACCCCCCAAAAATATTGAAAATTAAAAAACTACTGAAGCATGATCCTTTGGACAAACTTGGTAGAGACCCATCAAAGGTTGATCCCCATCAAGTTTGAAGAAGATCTGGCCACTCATTTTGGAGAAGAAATTGAAAAAGTCAAATGTGAATGGACAATGGATGACTAACAATCCCATAGGCTTAGCTTGTCAGTCAGCTGAGCTAACCAAGAAAAAAAAACCTTGATGAAAAAAACACAACATATTGTTACAATATTCCCACCCGTACATAACATTGTCAGGATGTGAGTGCGGTATGGTATCACATGCCCTCTGACCTAGGCTTCGTACAACTCACTTAATGAGTGCAATAAAACACAACAGATGGTGCAATCTTCACTCCCACAGTGACATAATCTGTCTGCATTTGCTCAGTTGTGTCGGACATTAAACAATTACATCTTCAGCTCAGAATCTACACGTATGTATCCTCTGCTGTGCTACGTTCAGTCAAGTTCATTTCTTATCCTGTCACAGTCAGTCTACACCAACAGCACAATTAACAAATTAGGCCTGAAGCCGTTTACTGTGGTCATTTTAATCTTGCAGATCCCTTCTCTGTTCCCTGAATGTTTTGTGGAGTGTACATGTAGGTTCAACTGGCTCCTACTATGCCACATCAACTAATGCCTCAGTCAATTCAAAGGGTTTCACGGTCTGTTGAATCATACTGCAGCTGCCTCTGTGGCAGCTTCAGCATGACTTGCCAGGCAATGCAAAGCCCACCAACTCTCAGACAGGCATGCTGCTACTTGAAAAAAAACAACGTTGTTCTTGCAAGAAACTTGAATAGTTTCGATTTCATGGGGGAACAAGGAGAAATCACAAAGTAAAAAATTGGATTCACCCATGTTTGGCCATGAAAATACACAATTTGTAACTGTTGAGACGCTTGCCTGTAAAAAAACTAGAGGGCTGTGTGAACAGTCCATGCTCAGCTGACCTAAGCATGCTGAGCTGACCTAAGCTTGTGCCATAAAATCAAGGTCGCAACTGAAAAGACCTGTGTTGAGCTTTCTACTAAGTGCATATAACATTTAAAGGTATTTCCAAGTAGGACGACTGAGCCCCTCAAAGCTCAAGCAAGTCAGCTGAGCTAAAAATTGTAGTGCCACCTGGTGAACAAATCACCAACTAGGAGTCCCTAGGAGTGTTCCTGGAGATTTTTTTTAAATTTGCCCCAAAACAAAAAAAAAAATCCATCAAAAAATCAGGAATCCACAGCAGTGCCACCTAGTGAACAACTTTGTTTGACCCTTCCACAAGGGACACATCCACCAAGTTTCAGCTTTATCTGAGCGAGGGTTCTGAAGCAGTCAATAGTAGAAAAACACACACAAAAATCAGAAAAAAGTAGAAAAAAATGCAGCACCACCTGGTGAACAAATTAAGAACCAGGAGTCCCTGAGAATAGGATTTTTTAAGATTTGCCCCTCCCCCCCCCCCCCAAAAAAAAAAAATCATAAAAATACAAAAATCACTGGAGCACGACCATTTGAACAAAATTGGCAGCCACCCACCCAAGGTACATTACCAGCAAGTTTGCAGTGAATGTGGCTGACAGTTTTGGAGAAGTCGAAAATGCAATTGTGAACAAATGGATGGACGGATGACTCTGCCTCCTAGAAGCTTAGCTTTACTAGCAAGTCAGCTCAGCTAAAAATATGCCAGTCTATAATGCACCATTTAATTACTAAAATTGGTGAAATGTATTTCATAAGTAAGACACCTCTATGGCTTGCAATATCTTGTAAGTTAAACATTCAGCCCAGTGGTTGTCTCCATTTATTTGTTTCAGTGTATATATGGAGCAAATTGAGGAGTCCAGTGTGTGTGTGTGTGTGTGTGCATGTGCGTGTGTGTGTGTGTGTGTATGTATGTGCTCATCCACACACCTACAATGTTGTCTCCAGCTTTTCACTCTATACAGTGCTCATCAGGGACATAATGTAAATAGCTTCATGGTGACTTGTTATGAGGCAGTCTAACATTGGCAGGTCACTACCTAACATCAAATTTTCTGAGTGGTGTTCAATAGCAGGTACCACCATATCGCACTCAAAGCACTTGAAGTGGTCAGCTGACATCTCACTGGGAAATGAGTACAAACTACACCTAATAGGTACAGCATACTCACCTTCTGCAAGTCTCCTCTCTTGGAAGCATCTACTACCACTGAAAAATATTAAAGGCACTTGATCTATTGTACGAAAACTCCTCATCTTGTCAACATAAAGTAGACACATATAGTGCATTCAGTCAAGTGCAAAAATCATGAATAAAAATCAATGATTATAGGGAAATAATTCAACATTTTAAAAGACAATCTACTTCATTTGAATCTGCTTCAATGCATGGTACCTGACAAAGCGGCATCTACCAGAGGTTTTACATGTCTATGTGCCGGAATAAAGTGCCATCTCTAGTCTTAATTCGGTTAGTTTTTTTGCTGGGGTGGGGTTGTCAATGTGCACACAAATACAAATAATAGTTACTGGTCTCTGAACAGTGTTTCTTCCATGCACTCATGGATGTAATACTTCACAAAAAAAAAAAAAAAAAAAAACCCAGAAGCACAACTTGATCACTGAACACGTAAATGCAACAGGGTGGGCCTGAATATTCTAATTACTTTAATATACAATGAGTTGTCGTGCATATATATTAAACAGTCCTCTTTGAGTACTTGGCACTGCTTGGTGAATTGATGCTCCAGCTTCTAAAAGGGCATCAGAAAGCATGTCTTGTCAGGCATAGCAAAAACCACCACCTGAGAGACTGATAAACTTATAGTCTGGAATATGTTCCAGTGGATTGCCTGTGGACTCTGATGATGGCTGTATCGGACTGACGGTCCTTGGACACAATATTCCATACACATGCAAGACCACTGTTCACAGGCTGAAATAGCCTCACAGGTCTCTTGAACAGTTCTCAGACAAAATTTACCCGAACATAAGGTACAAGTCAAAATAACTCTGTGGAAATTGTGGTGACCACAGGCCATTTTGATGAGGATTGGAGTTCAAAAATGATTGGGACCACTTTTTCTGCAAGACGAGTTCACTGCAATCAAACAGGCCTCAACAAAGGGTTCTGCCAGTGTCCTAACCCTTAAATATATGATGTCCAAAGAGGGACATTAAAATGGGAAGAATTTGTTGTTGAGCTTTTCCACTGACCTTTCGAAGTTTTGTAACTACACTTGCGCTGACATGACATCTCCTGGAATAAGGCATACTACTCTCTGGTGGATATAACCAAGACACAACTATAGAGACCCACACTGGTCAGAACCTTCCGCCGCATGTGTGCACACATACAAGAACGCTGTCATTGACATCTGTCATTGAACCACATGGAGAGGTCTGCACTATATCAGCAGCTACAAGTTGATGACGTAGGCAAGGCATCATGTGACATAATCATCTGACCCACCACTGTCGTGGTCTAAGGAACACTGATATCGTCACCAGCTGGCAAGGGCCAGCTATGAATAAGCTTCCGTCATACTCTCTGCACTGTTACAGATGCAAGACACACACCCCCTCCCTTTCCATACATCTGTAGAAACACATATGTATATATTGTGCCAAGTAAGATAGGCCCTACATACAAGTTTTTATCTTTGGAAACTGTGTCAAACATGACAATTCTCAAGGTAATGCTTGGACCAGATGACACCCCGTCTCACTCAGGCCAAATGACGGCACATAAATTCCATACTGCCCATAACTGGATGGTTGATGTCGGTGCTGGATACTTGTTGTCATCATTGTTAACCAAAAACCTCACAAAACTGACCACCTATCTATAACTACAGTTAGCATCAGTTTTTAACAATTGATGTTTTGACAGTGAATTATACAATAATCAGGACCTGTCAATCACCATCTTGTCCAAGACAAGTTTTGCAATATGTTTGCCAAAAAATGTGCATGCACATGACTTGCTGACAGAATCAGACATGATCAGAAATATGGAAGTCCACCCCACACCGTGAAGATCTTTAAGGAAAACACCACATTGGCAAAAGAAGTGAATTTACCAACCAGCAAACACAAGCTGAACTGCAACAACAACTGAGGTACGTGAAGCTGAGTTACTACGAAGCACAGATCAGAAAAGACTGTTTTTTGTTTAAACATATTTATTTAGACTGGATTGCCCAATAGCACATAATATGATGACTAATCAAGGGGTTCTCCAGACACGGAGATGCACAATATGTATACAAAAACACACAAAATGATACAATATAAAGGAAAAAGACTATGGACTTGAACAAAACAGGCTATGTACATGGATAAATTAAAGAGATCACAAATTGAAAATGAATATGTACATGTGTACATTATATATTGTCTACACTCTAAAACTGGAATCTTGCCATGCTCCCGTAGGTGCACGCTAGGGCAGGCGACTGAAGGTGAGAGTTGCACCCGACCTTAGACCGTCCACCCTAGCCGGCCAAGCCACAGGCATTGGCCCGCTCAATGGGCGAATGGAAGCAAAAAAAGCATACCATCGGGCGCGGCTGAGGCACCATGGTGACATACTCTGACACTGAGAAATACTTTTGCACAAATTTCCTTTTCCACTTCATACATTTCTGCCTTTGACATGTTAGAAACACCTATTAACACAGAACTGCAGCAAGTTTTTTTCAGTAAGAATATTTACCACAATTAATAGGTATTTTGTTGCAGTTTTCCATAATTTTGCATGTTCATGTTTAATAAACGTTTTTATGGGTAAAATGTTTAAAGCCCACAAAACCAAAATAGTATGTTTTGCCTACTCCATGCTTCTTAAAAGTTATACTACTCAAGTAAGCATCAACTTCAATCTCTGAAAATTTATACATGTACAAAGTATGAATATGCCAATAATGAAAACCTATAAAACTCTTTATTGCAATACCATAAGGCAACACCAGCTTTTCTCACACCACTGAGCTCAGTCATACTCCTCAGTGACATCATACATACATGTAGGTAACCTACGACTGTTCCCAGTGTTTCCCTGTGACAGACTGGGCTATAAATATGGTGCAACAGATGTTCCTACATTAACTCCTGTCCACATATAAACATATCCCTGCCGTTTACCTGCACAATTTTATTCCTATGGATATCCAAAAGAAAGCAACTACCATAAGAAGTAAAAATTACCCTGGATGTACTTTGTAACAGTAAAGGTTCTTTTTTTTTTAAGCTTAACGTACTTGGAAGATTTTCTTTGTCCTTGTGCAATTTGATAAGACCAGCAAGATCAGGACTGGCAAATACTTGTACACTGTACTCCATCATTTACAAAAGAAACCATACGTTAAACTGATCTTGTAAATCAGAGACGGGTCTACTTAACCCTATGATGTTCATAACCATGTCCAAATTGTACATATACTATACGCATATAACAAACCATAAACATTTTGCTTCATTTTTGACTGATTAAGTTAATAATATGTATTACTTTGCCAAATGGTGGGGGTCATGACTGAATTTGTAAGGACTGATTTATTAGGGGACTGCAAATGCAATTCCCATTTATTGATGATATTACTGTAAATTCTACTGAATTGACTGATTTTGTTTTTTTTTTGCTTGTGGCAGAAACCATGAAAATAAAAACACAATGAAATAGTATATTTTAACCATAAGCTTAATAGGACCTATGTCCAAAATAATAACTTCATCTAATGTCTGAAATGCAAAAACTTATGAAAAAATAAACATGAAAATTAAGTGCATTTACAGTATGTGTAAAATAAACGTGAAAGTAAGTGCCCGAAAGTTTGTGTATTTAATTTCCAGCATTCACCCACAAAAAAAAACAAACAAACAAACAAATACACACACAAAAAAAACAAAAAAAAAACAAAAACAAAAAAACAAAACAAAACAAAAAAAAAAACACAAAAAAAACAAAAAACAAAACAAAACAAAACAAAAACAAAAACAAAAAAAAAGACACAAGAAAGCCATACATGTACCACCCAACTCACAGGGAGAAAAACAATACCAAAAATAGACTTGTTTATATTAAATCTTGTCTCTGGCAAAGTAGACTAGGCTTGTAGTTACACCAACCACACTCCATGACACAGACAGAAAACAACTTTCTTCTACTCCAAGGAAACAACAAATTTGATGCCAATCAAAAAGAGTCAAAATGTCAATCAAGATCCCACATGAACTGACTAAATCTTCTATGTACTTCGTTGGCCTGAGGGCAGACTCTTTTTTAAAGTCTTCACAAGGTAAGGAGAGCTGTTATTTCAGTACAAATATGACCAGTCTTCTGCATATAATTTTTATATTACAGCAGCTGAGGCATGACGGGGGCAATGTCAGACCTGGGATATGCTATGAATATGGGATACCCTCAGGTTATTGCCTCTCTGAACTACAAGGGTTAAAGCTACCTTGGTGATTAAGTGCTGAGCAGCCCATTTTCATTCCAGTGTATGCACAGCCTACACTGCCCAGAGCCTATGATGATCTTGCCAGTGAGATTGTGTGTGACATCCACTGTTAGGATATTCGGTGTCAACAACAAAAAAAGGCAATGTCACACTTTTTACTAACACTACAAGTTGGATGATTTTTTTCACGTTACTTTTCAAAATTGTTCAAATTAATGCCAATGGCAACATGAAAGTCAATTGCTCTTGAACAACAACGAATACAAACTCGACTTATCAAAGCTTTGGCATGGCCAACAACAGCCAAACTGGTCATAATTCCTTAAATGTGTGCAACTATTATTTATTTATCAAGATATACATGTAGGGTAAACATATTCAATACCATGCCTGTTAAGCTTCCAACTTTCATACCATAAACACAGAGAAATTTGTCCTTTCTGAGACTCAAAGTGTAAGATTGACTGCATACACTTACAGGAAATACCTAAAATTGAATGAAAAATGGACTAACCACAAAGGCAGAACTGGCAATGCCAAAGGTGACAATCCTCATAGAACATCAATGAGCACAACCATTCAAGTCAATACAATTAGCTTGAGCAGGACCAATGAGGAGGCTTTGAAGTTTTCTCATTAATAACACATCCCTAGCAAAACTGATGACCATGCAACATGAAGGTCTTCACAACTTACTAAGGAATGAGCTGACAGTCTCTACTTGAAGTAGGGGGTGACCTACAGGATGCAGGTTACCCAGTTATTTTGATACATACTCCCCTTTTTGGGAAACAATTTGCAATGCCACTTGCAATACTAATGACCTCTATTTCAATGTAGGTTGATTCCTAGATGAAAATCTGCAAAAGACAACTATTACACTAGAATCCTTATGTCCAGCACCACTTCCTGGTTGTCGTTTCCCTATTCCACAGTCCAAAACTTAAACACTCCATAAGCCAACCTGTCCCTGTCTAACCTATATAAATATCGAAGCACTATCATGCATATTGCACACGTTCTTCCATAGAATTTTGACCCAGGCTGCATTAGCCCAAATATGTTAAAGGATCTTCAGCGGTTAACTACTCAGAACATGTTTCAGAGCCTGTACCCATACATGTTTCTCTGAGTATTGGCTCCTTGTCTGAGCTAAATATTTAGCAAAGACAACCCACATAATAATAAATAAATATGAATGTGGCAAATGATGAATTAGCTAAATAAGTGAAGTTTTGCTTGGAAATGAAAAGCTCCAATATGAATAAAGAATACCTATCAAACCAAACATAATTACTAAATTTGTATAGAACAAGTTCAACTATGAGGCCACTCTTGCTAATCTAGAATATTGTCTAGTATCTTGCGAGTTTCAATTTTTACAAGATATACTACTCTCTCTGATTTTTCTTGAAAGCTATATGTAGAAACTGGTCTTACTTTTATCCATGGGAGATCCCACAGTGGGTGAAGGTTCGGCTGTTGCAGAGGAAACTGATGCGAATTGTTGCTTAACCTGGCGCTTGGGCGAGTCTGGAGTACTGGGCTCTGAGCTGTGAACAGATAAAATCTCTTACAATTTGACAGAAAACAGGATACAAAGTCATTAAATATCATGACCATCAACATACAATTATGTTTTTATGTGTATACATAACTGAATTATTCTTGGAATGGACGGATCTTGGGGACCAGGAAGACTGTTGGTCAATACGTGCTTGTCAATGTAAGTCTGAAGGATTATAATATATGTACTCTGCAGGGAAGATAACAAAGCAACAATAAGTAGCCACAGCTTCACATTAGACTTTGAATTAAATATACTTTACGTGTGCAACTTCCATGTACATGATTGTAATATGTCATTCTTTAATTACAGAATATTTAAACCGAGAAAATACATCCTGATCCAAGATAACTTTTAGGCCATAAATCAATGAAAAATGTGATTATTTTACACTGCATTATACATACATTTACATATATGTACATGTCTAGGATTATGCATCATGATCATGCTTAAGGCATTAAAAACATGTGATTACGAAAATATGTTTCATTCAAAGATTTTTTTTTTCCTTTCAGTTGGTTTAAAATATACAATTGATCAGTTTCTGATAACTGATTATTTGCCAAATTAATATTTAATTTTCAATTGGAAATATGGTTATACGCTTTTTGTTATAATAAATTACTTTTTATTGTGTTATGGATTTATATTTCTATACTAGAGTCAATACCACTAGTAAGCGATAACTGCCATGCATTTCCAAGCAAGCAAAGCAACCAGGCTAGCACTGGAGAATACCCGTTCTCCCAGCACATATCATTGATGACACTTGTGGAAACAACATCCCACCCACACCCACACCCACACCCACACCCACCCACCCACCCACCCACCCACCCACACACACACACACACACACACACACACACACACACACATATACATATGGGCATGCAACCTTTAAAAGTCAGAACTTTGGGGAAAAAAATCTTGAATGTGCAACCCTGGTGTGAGTAAGATATTGATACCACAGTTCAACACACATACCTCTCATATGTACATTTAATGGTTTGTCTACAGGACCCATCTGCCACAAAGGTAGCACACATACCGGACTCATACCAACGATACAATTTTTGTTACCCCCAATAACAATATTGATGTCCATGTACTATGATGGCACCTCATACCTAAAATTGGCAGCCCTTCAATAACAAATGGCACCTAATGTACAACATGGCTATCCCTTGTATATGTGTTGTCCAAATCGCCCTTGAAATACCTACTGTCAATCTTACATCTCTATACTACACAGAGGCCTGCCTTCCTTGCTGCGGTGTTGCCATCTTTTATACACATCACACAAGGAAGTCCACTTCCGCCTTCCAGGATGGGTCATGCAGTCCAGTTCCATTATTTCTCATCATATATGGAGTCACCGAAATGTTTCTGCCTTGAAGGAAGGGGCATGCAGTCCAGTTCCAGTATTTCTCATGACATGGATTCTCCTACATCTTGACCAAACTGCACGACAATTTCTCAGAGTTAAGTCTCAAGAACACATATACTGTACACTGATATTGCTGATTTCTTATTGATGTTCAGGAGACTTACAGTGCACAGATACCAGTTACAGTAATATCTTCAGCTGGCTCATATTGCCAAACGTTACACCCTCATGACCTCTGACTTGGTGTCAATAAAAACTTCATCTTACCCAACACTTTTTGGCAAATCTTACACCCGGGTGATTTTCTTTGACCTTAAGAAGGCTGAGCTGTGGGGGTGTAGCAAAGACCTATAGTCTTAGGTTTAAAAGCGTGCTGTGGCAACACAGCAGACCATTTTGATTCAACAGTAACCTTACGCAGATGTGTTAAGGTCTGCTGCAAAGGCTACCTTTATCCTCTAAGCAAAGGAGTGAAGCAAATTTGTATTGGGTGTTCTGAAGGCTGCGGTGCAAGATGGTCTCAAAGCGGGACTGCCCGGATCAACAAACCTGATTGGGGTACAATAAGTACGTTTAAACCATATGCACGTTGGATCATAAATGTATTGGGATCTCATCGGTCGAGGAATGTATTTCCTATGCTGGAAACATCTGAAGAATATGGAGAACAACACACACACAACACTTGAATAAGGAAAGCATAAAAAAATGATGCACATGAGGAAAATACATCCAACAACTCATGCCACACATCCATGGCCAACCAGTTGGAAGCACCAAACAGGAAAATCAAAACCATGTTTACAGATGAAGTAACCAATGAAATCACAGAACACACTATACAGCAGACACTTGTTCAAAGGGGCCTGATTAGTGGCTTTTACCTGCTGAACACTCCAATTAGAGGTATACTACAAATACAGAAGACACACAGTGCCAGAGACTGTAATATAATCAGCTAAATATACAGTACATGGAAATCTATTTCATCTATGTACCAGTATATACATGTACACACACACACACAACTTGGCATGTCCATCTGGCATTGTGGCAGATTGTTGTGTTGCCATGGTGATACACATGAATCTGCTGTCATTGGCAAGTCCAACATAATCACAGATACACTTTTTTTTTCCTTTTGCAAAATAAAATTTGGTAGCCTTTGGACTAAGCAGCACAGTAAATGTGCATTAAAAATCAGGAAAACAAAATGTGGTAAGTACGTTGGCCAAGGCCAAGGCCAAGGCCAAGGCTGCTGATGAATCTCCTGTCATTCCTCTGATCCCAGACTTGAATAATGTGGGCACATCGGATGCAATCCCAATTAATTTCCTGGAAATTGCTGTCCGATGGCACTTTTTATGGGTTGGAAACTTTTAAATCTGTACTATCCAATCAAGTGTTACCTGTGATGCAGAGAACATACAACTCTGCTAAACCAACTATAATCCCATATAACCTGAGACTTGCACACAGATGGACCAGAGACTTGCAGACTTAAAAAACCCACAACAAAGGCCCACCCGGCATTGACCGGTCCACATCACAGCCTTGACTGGCTGATCAATGTTTCCACAAATCTTCCCTGTAGTTCTGCTGGTTTGCAATGAAAGGTGCACATTAAAGTTTTTATAAGTTGGCCACACTAGTACATATACATGTACACAGCTGCATCAAGTCAGTACCAATACACAGTCAGGAGAATGGCCTGTGCAGTCACATAACTTCATCTAGCTTGCTACTCCTAGTTTGGTCACTGTAAGAACTTAATAGTTTTTTTAGCGATGTCTAAGAGAGAATATTTTCATGAATTTCATAACAAACAAGAACCATAAAAACTATAATTGTGAGACATTCGTGTTGCTAAATTATCCTGCAATTATAGACAAACAACTGGTCCTGTGCATTGAGCAACTTTTGGTTTTACAATTTCTAGTCTGAATAGCTCATTTAAATTAATTAATTTGTTTATTACATCGCAAGATTGGCTTTGTGGAGTCAAACTACCACTTTTGATTTTGGTCTGGCACCAGTGAAGGGTATAAAACATGCCCTAGAACAGCTTCAAACTTCCAAAAAGCACATGAAGTCACTGGTCCCTCTGCATGGACATCAATAATATGACCATAATCCATGTTTGTGTTCTTGTAGCATGATCTGCTAATCATTTCATACTTATATCAGATATATTGTGCAGGAGATCACACTGCACTGTGACCATTAATTTATAGAACCTATCAAATGTATATATTGTAATTAGATGCAATGAGAGTTTGAAACTATATAAATCTTATTGTATATATAATCATAATATACTGCTAACTTATAAAAATTCTGGTGTCTCATAAAAGGAACAGGAAATAAGTCAAATCCAAGTAATGGAAATTGCAACCAACTATACACGAACAATTTGCATCTCCCACATTAATACCCAACATGCAGATTTCACATTTACATCATAATTGGTCAAGTTTTTGTGAACATTTGAAGAAATACAATGTGTCAGAATTATAATGGTTGGTGTAACAGACAATTTCCAGAATGACAGGGGTGAGACTTGTTCACAAAGTCACTCAGCACTGCCTGCTGGCAACTTCACCTTCAAAAACACATGTAGTCTGTCAATATGTTATGTAGTACAAACACCCATAGAGGACAGCACTAGCTGTTATGGCAAGAGCCATGTCATCACCAAAGGTCTGAAAGCAGGGCATCTCAGTGTGTAAACTGGGTCATGAGGATCTAGGTTATCTATCACTGAGGACACAATATAATGAATAATTAATCACTGAGTACTGACAATTACATGTGACAAGAATATACATGTTGCAACTAATAGTTCTTGAAGTACATGTAGCACACATTGTTTTATGTGCCTGTCACGAGTATTTCAATACACAATCACACACTTCCTAATGTTTCACACATTCCCATCATTCACAGCTGCCATGCCTCTTGCCTGAAACAAAACTTTGTTAAATGGTATTATGGGAATCAAAGAACCAAAAATACTTGAAAAAAGGGGAAGTAACAAAACTGCAGAGGCTTATAAGAATGCATAAAAGAAACGTAAACGATACAAAGCAACCAAGTATTATGCATTTTTCCTTCACTTAACGCTAAAATAAAGTTTCAAATATAACCAAACCAAATGTAATTAGGTGATACAAAAACCCACCATAAGACCGCTGCAAATCAGAGAGAAAGAAACATCTTCATGTTCTGTTTGCTATGCATCTAGTTAGTATGCAATCTACTGGTGAGTTGCATATGGAACTACAAGTGAAAGTCCCACAACCTGAGAGGCTCAGAATGAGATTATCTAAGCTAGATTGTTCCGGTATGTCTCAATATTATGTGCTGATTTGACGTGGGCTGTGACATCAAAATGTCCAATGGCTCAATACCAAAAACTTTCTTCACTTCCCTATTTTGAATACATGTGAAAAAACACTTTATGTAACTTTGATTTCTTTGTTTCAGTTTCACATAGCGGATTCCCAGAATTTAGAATTTCTATTTGAAGCTTTATAAGAATCAACAGATAATGAGTCCACACTCAAAGCATTCTAGTTTAGGTATCCCTGCCTTGCATAGTGAAATAGGAAGAGCACATGACAAGTAAGTCTTGACTTTAAATGAGAACATAACCAAGACACCCTAATATCTGATGTTTCAATTGACAAATTTTGATACAAGAAACATCCTCTGTGCATTTGCATTTCTTAAGTAAGTCACTTCTGGTTTTATATCTAAAAAATCCACTGTCATTTTTGAAACATGTTGATGGAAATATTTTTCACCAATTTTTACGATGAAATGGACAATAATTTCACATCAGAATATGTCCTTGGTTGGCAACTTTCCTCACATTGCTCTGACCGTTTTAAATGCAGAGGAAAGCTGTGGAATGTTCCACTCTGAAAAGTCAAGCCTTAAAGTACTAAAGGGTGAACCTGTTATTGGAGCCTGGGGGAGGGCGTTCCATGAATCGATCCTGGCAGTCCGGTATGACCAATGGCATTCCTGCCAAGGCCCTGGGAGCAGACAATAGGCAATACACATCATGTGTTGCTCTCTGATATATATATATGAACTGCATGCACCATTTCTCATTTACCTTAAGGCCAATCAATATATGTAATGAATGTCCACACTGTCAACATGTACCCTGCCTATAACTCCCCTGTTACCTGTAAAGTAGCTTTAAATGTTTAAGTAGAAAGCTGTCCATCTAGATTTTGTATAAATGCTGCAATGCTAAGAGACAGGTGAAGTTCTAAATTTTCCTCTTAAAATTTATGGGAGCACATATAAGCTCAAAAGGTATTTGCGGGCAAGAACCTGTATGTGAATTCAACCTGCATTTACCCTTGCTTTATTTCCCACAGAAAACATGGAGGTGTTTTCTTTGAGCATCAATATGAATTGTAAATTTAACTTATAAGATACTGCCTTCTGAAAAAATATATGGATTCAAAAGCAGGTCTGAGCTAAAAAGTAGCTCATTTACATGATTTCCTTTGCTTTTGACCCCCCCCCCCAAAAAAAATGGAAAGGAGTCAGCCTTTTGAGACTGTTTCTTTGTTTCTCTTTTCATACAAATGCATGTTGCAGTCCCTTGAACTTCAAGGAAGATCTACAGACCCATAGAATATGCACACACAATGCAGAGTATCAAAGTTACACTAGGTTACCACTGGAGAATGTTCATGACATTCCTTTAAAATACCTTATGTCACTAAAATCATGAAAAGCAAGTTGGTGAAGCCATGCTGAACTGTTTGGTGGTTTCATATTCTGTTTACACTTTTACAAGTTCAATGTCCAGTTACAAACTACATACAGATAACCCAGCAGCTACTCTAGTTTATCACTACAACTTTTGCTGAATTGACCCCAAAACTAATTTTTCAGAATTGTACTTTCCTGAACTGGCCCAGAGTAAAATTCATGGGCCCAATGCTCTGCTGACATGTAATTGGGTGACCATAACAAAAATATTCATTTCCTGAAATGCAATCCCTATGTGACCTTGTGAAAGTAATTCAAGGTAATCCACACTTGGCAATATAAAACTTCCACCATACACAACTGTGGTACATTTAATATCATTGGCCTTATTTTTCTCAACATTATGAATTTTATGTCCTGTAGTGTCCTTCACTTACATGCTTTATGACCTTGAAGATACGTCCAAGTCATCCAAGATTTTCACAAAGTTTGACCATTAGCAAAATGCACATTTGTGTCTGAACATCTCAATTTATGGTCAAAATAATGAATTTCATGTATTTTTGAAACCTATAATTTTAGTTCCAATTATTATTAATACTACCAGTGTTACCACCATGGCTTCACATGTCACAGACTTTTGTCAGTACAAAGCTGCTGTAATGGTAAATGGAAATACAGATATATGTATACCATTTAAGATAAGATGACCATTACCAACAAAATCATTACCTGAAATGCATGCCCTCCGTGAGTTTGAGAAGGTAGGTCAAGGTCATCCATATTGAGCAAAATCAAACTTCCACATATGATACACATATGTAGTACGTTTTGTAATATTAGCCTATTTCTTTCTCAAAATATTAAATCTGACTTGTTTTCCACAAATTTTGGCCCACATCTTTCATAATATTGTAGGTGCCATCACCAACTTTTAGTGTCTTTTAGGTTGCTCAATCAAGATCCCCGCAAAGTTTTGTGATGATTCATGGAAAACTTGAAAGAAAGCAATTTTCAAAATTTGCACATTTTGGTCCATGCACCCTTTTTGGGTGGCATCACCAACATCAAACTTGACAAAGATTTTATATAAATCTTAAATAGTCCTGAAAGTTTTATGGAGTTAGCTGGAAAACTATGGACTGTACTGTGTCCAAAAGTTTAAAGGATGAACAAACAGACATGATTCATCATATAAGCTCTTTGACCTTAGACCAGCAGACCTAAAAATCCAAAGTCACACATTCCCCTATGGACCTCCTCAGAGTTAAATTAGTAAATAATTCTCTGGTGGCAACTTTCATGGTCATACACCTATCATCGTAAGAAGTAGACAAAGGCAATAACCTGGGACATGCAACTTTCCAATATGTAACTTGGTACCCAGTTTGGGAAGTCTCATCGGAGCGTGGAGTAATACATTGCTGACTGTTTACTGTCACACATGTCAACAACCTTCACAAAATAAAACAAGTGCTACCGTTGGGAATAAAAGCACCCAAAGACATGAAAAAATTGGGAAATACACACGTAAGGTCAATAGTATATAAATCACTTAACATTGTAAACTTGCACTGCAGTTCTACCAACACGTTTGTAAAGGATTGATACTCAAGTGAAAGTACAAGATTGAAATCAGCATGTTAGATCAAACAAGACAGAGACCTGGTGTCTCCAAGCAATGCACATATTTCAGTCAACCATTTTCACGTTTGCTGGGATCATAGAAAACAAAGGTTTCCTGCTTGAAAGATACTATTACCACATTCTCTTGCCATTTCAAAACATACAGTCAAATACTTCTGATCATGAGCCTTTAGAATCTGTGAGTACACCAAGGTAATCTTTGACCAAACACAGGTATCGTCCTGTGTTTTTCATATCTTCCCATGAGAGAAATTCAAACAGGCCTTTTTTCCAATCGCAAACTTTATTATACTGAATGGAGAAATAAAATACATTTACACCAGTGGTAATTCTGCTTCCTTGGTGGTACTTCAAATGGTGCTATTAATATGTTTATACTTGTTTAAGACTGCCATTTTGTACGATCTAATAGGGTCCTCAGCTTTCCAAAATAGCATTAATTCCACACACAACAAGTAGCCGCTGACGCTAGCCATATCCCCTGCCCACAGTAATCATGGTGGACATTTTCAAACTGTTCTTATGTACACCTACTACCTAAGGTCTACCCACCATTAAAAATTTGAAGAGGTAGCATTTATAATGTAGAAGATATGGGCCGGACAAAATTTGTTTCGGACGGAAGGACGGAAGGACAGAAGGATGGAAGGACAGAAGGACGGACACACAGACGGTGCCCATTACCACATCCCCTCCCCCACTTCGTGGGCAGGGGATAAAAAGCCACAATTTTAGTCAAGGTTCTTTTCACTTAATCACTTCACACATAATCTATTCAGGCAGACTATAGAGAAAAGAACAACTACGCTTCCATTAAAGAAAAGATCCATCTACGTGGATAGTCTAATTCCATAACACTAAAATATGCCAACCACAATGGGGTCATTCCATCTTGATTCAATGAGCGCCAAACACATTTTGGTCTTAGATTCACTTGAAATTCTCAGCAAATAAGTCTACAATCCACAAGGACAAAGCAAACTTGTGGTTCAAGCAGTTTCTTATGTGTGGCCCTTTTAGTGTGTGCATGGTAGATGTCCCTTTGACAAGCAGCTTCTCTTGCCAAGGAAAGCTATTCAATCTAGGCACATGTTAGTGTGATAGGCCTTGTGTATATTTCTCATTCAGAATGACTTTGTGTTCATGCAAAATTTACAAAGAAACTGAAGCAGACGACATTTTACATCTGCATGCTTTTGAACACTTTGAGCGGGAAAGTGTCAAGGGTACTTTTATTACCAGCCACAGTTAAACTGTGGACCACATTATGATTTTTGTTTGGAAATTCTGAATTTTTCTGTCTGCCTGGAATACAGAGCTAAAGTTTTGTTTGAATTGTAGACTACTGGTTGAAAATTTCAAGTAAATCTCAGACCTTATTGAGTGCATGAATTTATCCACACATTTGAGGTTTTCATATGGAATGACAAAATAGGTAAATATGAGTTGAGAGCATCACACATTAGGAAATAAGGTCTTATGGTTTTGACACTGATCTGTATAATTCAGGATCTTGTACAATTACAGGAAAACACATTTCCAGGCTAAAATCAGATCTACATTTTTCAAAAAATTGTTTGGCTGTAGCTTATAAGCTCTGCTCAATTGGCCCCATAAAGCCCAATAATATTTACATGGCAAACACACATGATGTCCTATGCTACATACATTTTCTAATAAACTGTATCTTATCTGTATCATTGAAATATCCAAAAATTTAAGGTGGCAGCAGCGGGATATTCACTTACCCTGGAGACTTGGGTGGTGTCACTGGCAAAGAGAACGTGAACCTTTGTGGTGGTATGGCACCACCTTGGTCTACTTGTTGTGCTGTGTCGCTGTCCTCGATCACCACGGTGGTGGGCACTGTGGGCGTGTGGATCACGTCCACAGAGCCGTTCGTTTGTGTGGAGCTCTGTCCCATCTCTGGGTCCAGAATGTACAGGTCTTCTGATGAAATGTCTGTCACATAATGTAAGTGCTCCTGAGCACGGTCGATTCGGAAGAATCGTTCTGCTGTGGTGGCTGCAGCAAGACAGGAACCATCTTTTTAGTAACTGGTATTAAAGCAAAAGAATCTTCATTGCTAGCATGAAAGACAACTTGAAAAAAAAAAAAAAAAAAAAAAACCCACAGAAATGGCACATGTTTCTTTGAAGTATGTGTATGATGCAACAATACTCAAAAGTCACGATTCAGTTTTTTTATCAATAAATGGACATAAGCTCAATCATCAGCCAACAGTTTGTGGCATTAGGGAGCTTAATGCAGACCTTATACAGCTATAGCTACCTATGGCTATATACCTTGTACCTTGTTAAGATACAGCTATCTTTGGGCATATACCTTGTCAAGATACAGCTATCTTTGGGTATATACCTCGTAATGATACACCTATCTTTGGGTATACACCTTGTTGCAATACAGCCATCTTTGGGTATATACCTTGTAACAATGCAGCTATCTTTGGATATATAATGTACCTTGTTACAATACAGCTATCTTTGGGTACATACCTTGTAATGAAACAGCTACCTTTGGGTATATAAATGTACCTTGTAAAGATACTGCTATCTTTAGGTACATTGTATAACCTACCTGGGAATTAACACCCTGAATATGGAGTCAACACCTTTCCTCGTCACACTCTGGGCACAACAGATCCACAGTGCGTTGAGGATAACTGTTGACTTAATATTACCATGTATAGTGAAAACAGAAGCAGTTCATGTTTTTATAATACAGACTCCTTCTAGTAACTTTTAATGGCAAAAAGGTGCATGCCGATACGTTTAGTTTGACTGGCTCTGCCTGTCATACATCCGCCACATTAGATCTGTAGACATGAATGGAATTGATGTTGACATTTAGCACAAAGTACAGTGACAAACTCTAATGTTGAGTTTCCACATAACTGAAAAAATGTATACAACTGTATATGTAAGAGTGCCAAAGAAAAATTACTGACCCAATGAAAAAAAGGATCCTATCATTATTGCTGTGAAATCAAAATCGCCTCATGCTTCCAAGAGAAAGAATACTTACAGTCCACAAAGCACCAATTGGCAGACAGTCCGTGGGCAACTGGAACATCACTGTCACTACCAGACCCCACGTCCTTAAAACAAAATTGTTAATTTTGTGATAAAAAAGGTCATAACAAACTTTTTCTTGTTATCAAAGAAAAGTGTGCGAGTGAAATAGACCACCTGGTTAACCACAAGCTGCCTTCTCTTAAATAACAGTATCTTCCCTTGACTTCCCAAATGATTCCATCAGTCAAAACAGAACGACAAACATATAATACTACACTCCCCACATCACACAGAGTCATCAAAATGATAGTTAGATACCAATATACATGTACACCCCCCCCCCCCAAAAAAAAACATTCCACTTAAGAACTGGCTCCTCACCTCTCCTAGCCGGTTGATATGTTTTCGTACTTGCTCGAGATCAGCGTCGTTGTCAACAACTATAATGCCAAGGGGTACCGCTACAAAGCAATAAATACACTGTAGGTATAGAAGTATGTTACTGTGCTAAAGAAATTATAGGAGCATGGAATTTTTAATTTGCATATCTACTTTTCTTACTAAAATCTAAGTGATGCATCAAAATGATTATCTGATATCTATTTGAAAAATTATGGCAAATTAATGAATTCAACTATGAATGGAAATGTTTTAGCTTAAAATTAGAAAGACCAAGGTATTTGACAGACTTACAAGCTTCTCGTAGCTTCTCCTTGTCGTAATGTAAGGCCTCGTAATCTGCCATGCTGATTCGACTCACTTGAATGCGAAGCCTCTCAGGCACTGAGGGTGGACTGAAACAACCAATCATGCATCTTGTTATGCATCTGGAGGAACCAATATAAAAGAGCAGGTTTTGCCTGCAGCATATCCACAAGCCAATCACCTTTATCAATAAGATACATATATTTGTCTTTATCACTACTACAATACATGTACAAGCCTCCTGAAAGAAAAGCATTATTGTCTACTGAACCTGATTATAACATGGCAAGTACTTATATTCCAATACATATACCCTCTGGTTTCATATGTTATCTTATGGTCAGTGCTATTGCCTAAAATTCCTCTGCGTGTACCTGATGAGGCATCAGTGAGTGACTTTTTTTCATTATATTTTGGTCACCATGACCATGGAACCCAGAAGAAAAGTGACTAATACAAAAAAAGGGCACACAAGAGTCTCTTTGAAGCTCAATTAAATTTCATGTCATGGTGTGACACATTTTCTTGGAAAACATGGTGGTGGGAAACTGCCATAGGTAATCATAAGGAATGTTAAACTGTAGATGGCGCCACTTTGAACGATTTGTTGTGAATGAAGCAGTGGGCTACATCTTGAGGCTCCTCTCAAGGGTCAAGATGTGTCAGCAGGAAGCTATGCCACCAAGTGGTTTAGCATCTCTGATGAAGTTGAGGCATGATCTAAAATTTAAAGGCAAGTAACTTAGCATCACGCACAATACTACAGGCAAAGCATCTACAGGTCTAACTTAGAAACAGATCTGGACACTGTAAAAATTCAGTCAGCTTAATCGTACATTAGCTTCTTCATATGAATATGACAACTTAGGCAAAGGAATTGGTCTGCTGAGTAAACCAAACCATTTTAATGAAGGTAAAGCACTACACTGTTTTGTACTCAATGAAGTTCTGCTATAAACACTGGCTATTTTGTCAATTTATATTTACCATGGCTTTCTGTGTCTTCAGCCAGGTACATGTATATGATACACATGAAAATATATGGCTTGTTCCATATGAGTACTTGTATCATCACTGCGTGTTCCTATCAGCACTTACATCATCACTCTGTGTGTAATTCATATTAGTACTTGTATCAACACTCTGTGTGTCCAAATAAGTATTTGTATCATCACTCTCTGTGTTCCTATCATTATTTGCAATCATTCATAGTGGCTTGATACGTACCATGCTGAACCTTGTACTGATATTGAACAAGCCTTCAGTCATATACTGTGTATGTTCTATAGATCTGATACTATATGTATAGATGAATAAAAAGATCAAGCAAGACCAGTGACAGGCAAAAAACTTAAGAGAAGGTGCCAGACCAGTTTTGAATCAAGCGATTCTCATCAGTGGCGGTTGGGGACACTGTGAACTGCCTGCTGCTTATATTGGCAGGGATAATGTTGCTAACAACATTAGCTGAATGTCATCAATGGTCATACATTATAATACAAACTGAGCTACCAGTCAACCATCTGATTTGACGGGTTGGTGTGACGTGCCATAGCTTAGATATGAGGACGTCACGAGGAGTAACCAGTCCTTGCTTACCAGAAACACAGGTTATATTGTCCCATGTATGCCTGAATTTTCCCTTGAAATGGAATCAGGAATCATTTTATTCGATCAATATATCCAAATTTACATTAAAATATCATTTGTAATAATATAAAAAGTGCTTATTGACCTGGGAAACTTGCACTAAAGTCATATCTGACTGCTATCATGCAAGCTACCCTAAAAGTTATCACAGTGTTGAATCAGTAACAGGTAACATTGGAAGAATACATCAACAGAATGGAAATCATTATTCCCTGCAAGACTAGTAAGGGAATGTATCTTGTGTATCAGAATGATAGCCAATATCAAAGATATAGATGAATATTTTACATAGTGTATTTCAAACTAGGTAAACTTTAGCTATTTGCCTTTTTGGATATACACCTGCAACAGGTAGTTTAAAAGGTAAAACATTCCAAGATTAAAATATAATGGTCTACACAACTTTAAGACCCCCTTGGCCACGATAAAAACATGATCACGCCATGGAAACCTTGAAAAGGTCAGTGCATGTCAAACTCAGCCAAGTTTCCAATTAAAAGCTTCTACAGTACAAGTTTAATGATAGTTGCTCAATTTGTTCAACAGATATTGTGTTGGCAAAGGTAACTGGATGCATGAACAGACATGACAACAATACCCCATCAGTCAACAAGGCTATGGGTGGTTACACCTTGATTTGCTTTGCCTAAAGTTAAATAATTTTATCACATGGATTTGTTGGAATGTATAATTCCCCCATCCACCAAAAAAAAAAAAAAGCCACTACGGGAGAGTCTTGCATAAACTGAATTGAGCACATTCCATCCACCTGAAATTAACGCATGTATAGTTCAATATTATAAATGTTCATACAAATGGCTGTGAACCACACAGGTACATGACACAGCAAGAAGCACATATGGCTAGACATGGCGTTGTGTCACTGAAGCAACCTGAAAGAAGCACATTAACATCCAGATCTGATCCTTGACTCATTTGACACTACCGACACATTTCCACGGGTAATTATAGCCAGATTTCAACGGCAACTGGTATCTACAGAAAAAGCTTTTGTTCAACTACCAACATGCCCAGTCTAGAAAGTCACTTGTTATCAAAACAGGACGGTTGGTGACTTGCAACCCGTGGCAAGAGGCCCTCTCCCAAGTCATTTACCAGGGTATTGAATGAGTCAAAATGTATGCTTTAGGCTACACACCCTACAATCACAGTCTTCATCAATTTCCCCGACTCATACTTATTAAATGTACAGTCTTACATGTATTGTTCCCATATTATGACACATATAGCCTAGTAGGTGTTTTCATGAAATATTTCCCAAGCTCCAGACACTGATTTATGTTAAACTCACAGAATTTTTTTAATGCAAATTTCCCTGGCAGGTTTTAGATATATCATGGTACAATGATGGAATCAATGCTGTGTTGACAGAATATTCTAGAATGCTCCCAATTAAAATAATGACTGACACAAGGTTGCACCAGTTAAGTAGGGAGACTTTAAGATGAATACACTGGTCCAAGTCTTGACAGACCACTCCCAGAGATCACCTGTCTTGAAAAATGGCCCATTTAGGATACTCTCCTTTAGTACTTTTATCCCTTTCCTGCTCAAATCACCCAAAGATCCACAGATGTAAATTGCTGTCTACCAAAATGTTTTCACTAAATCTCTCATTACTAGAAAACATTTTAACTTAAATCTCTAAGTAATAACATTATATGATGGTCCACCCTAGGTCAATAGCTTTCCTTGGCATGGGTTGGGTGCACTAGCATCCAAAACTGCCGTAAGGAAAGCTATTGACTCAGTCATCCTCTGACCATTAGAGGGTTAATCTTATTTACTTCTACATGTTAGACCACCATGTTGCCAACCCAAGGGCTGGTCTTTCAAGACTGGTTCTCCTATATTTCAAATTGTCCTCTTGCAGCCAAAAATGTCTACTTCCAAGGCTTTGCTCATCACTGAGTGGAATCTGTTCTGAGTTGAAATCTAATTTCTCAAAACTTGCATTTGTACCACTACCATGTTTGAAGTTAATCATATACAAAATAGCATCTCTAGGTGACCAATCATCCCTTATATCATACATTAATTAGGACCTGCTATTTATAACCACTTTGTCGATCTGTGAAAAGTGTTCAAAGGTCACAAGTGGTCATGCAGGCCTAGCGGTCTCTGAATGGGGTGGCTTTAAATTGCAGGTATTACAGGCTGTATATAGTTTACTGTGTTATGTTCTGCAGTCATTGATACAATATAGGACAGGTTACAATTAGCTATACAGTGTGTATTTACCTCAATACACAACTGAATACACAAACATTTATCAGGGCCAGAGTTGTGTATTCCCATTGGTCTATATGTAAAAATAACCTACAATAAAATGGTCACAATGGAACCTGTGGTTACATAATTTTTGTGAATATTTCAGGCATATAAACAGTTTTGGGGTGGACAATTTGATGTCTCTCTTAGCAATAGTTTTTAAGTTATTTATAAATTACAATGGAAAGTAATGGGAATACACAACCCTAGCAGTGAATGACTGCATTGCCCTCCACAACAAGGGCTTGGGAGTCTTCTTTTCTTGTCCTGTCCTACTGGTTTGATAATACATGTGCTCCAGACTGTCTCTCATCACAAGGTGGATTTCTGATACAAGAATTACAATGATGGAGCATTGTATATGCATTGTTCTGTCTGTTTGTTCATAACCACCACCAACAACAAGTCAGTATAACCATAAAGAACAAAGTTTTACATCAATATTTCATATATTCGAAAAGAGAAAAATGTAATGACATATATATTAATACACATGTACACTGGTGCAAACAGCAGGGCATTACTTGTGTGCACACTGTATTCACAATATGTTACACACAGCCATACATTAAATCTCAATCCATACTAAGGTTCTGAAGGCAATGGTTCACATTCCCTTGTTTTTTTTTTTTTTTTTTTGCAGTGCTCAACAAGCGATTTGATACCCATGCCACACCATGTGAAAACCATTGCCTTCAGACCACAAAATCTGGTCCATTAATTAAAAAAAGCTAAAATAAAAAAAGCTAAAAAAAAAAAAAAAATTGGGATAAAATTTTCAGTGAAATATATAGGCGACCTGAAGTATGGAATGAGGTAGTGATCGTTATTGAACAGAATCACTGCTACTATCAATCAACATCATCAGGCAGCAGATTGTAAGATGGATTTTGAACATGACACACACACGACATTGGAACTAGTGTCCACACAGCTCATACTTACGCCACCTGACAAAGATAAAAATTACCTGATGACAGGACTTGTCCAGAAATTAACCCTCCCCACTCAAATTATCCAAAAGAGCCCAGAGGTGAATTGTTGTCTGCTTTTCTCTTATTAGTTAAATTTTCTGTCAGCAGAAACCATTTTTACCAAAAATTGTTGGCAAGACCTATCAAGATGGCATATGCCTCGAGTCACCAGCTTTCCTGGGCATGGGTTGGACACACTGTGCCCAACATGTGCCAAGAAAAGCCACCGACTCAATCTATTCCGACCAGGAAAGCTTCAAGGTGTCATTTTCATTTATGCACCATTTAATTTTCCCAGTTAGTGTATCCAACAAATTTATCATGCATAACTGGCTACAAATAATTTTTTTCTCTCTCTCTCTTTTGCAAATATGATGACCACTTGCAAACATTTCACGAGGGGAATTAATTCTGCATCATATCTATTCTTTACATACTTGTTACTTGATGCACTTGTGAAATTTGTAACTAAGCATTTCTGTACCTCCGACACAGTTTTTACATAGATGCAATCTGTGGGTGTATCCATGATTGAGCATGGTAACGTACATAGTGCCACCTGGTGGCCAGTGACATAATCAGGCCTGTAACTTTTCCTGTACATGCTGCAGAGAAGGAATGGTAGAGCAGCTAAGTTTTTGTTTTTTTAGTTTGTTTCAACAGTTTGTCCAAATTCTGGCCAGAAAATGCTCCGTCTTACTGTGATCCTTTCTAGTTGTGGTCTTAATAGTCTGGGAATGGGAGAATTAAGACTAAATTAAATTTTTTACGGACCTCAATGCTATATGTTATTTATCTACCTAAAAGAAATAAAGCATTTGCAATCTATTCTAATTAGCCTGGTGCTTCCAAAGCATTAGACTGAATGCCAGTAAATATATAGGACAGGTTTTCTGCTACAGTATTCGTATTACACCTACTTGTCAACTGTTCATTATGGAATATGGCAATCCACAAAATTAGGTTGTATCATAAATACTGAAACCCATAATCGTTCATGCTGACTAGCTCTACACGTATCAAATTGAGTCCACCATGTGGTCACTCAAATATCCAACCCGTTAACCCCACGAAGCCAAAGAATATCTCCCCGAACTGTGCTGGGTGACAGCAGCACAAGGGTTGAACTACTTCAAGACTCTACATAAAAGAATCGCAGACATATATTGAAAGGAAAAAAAATCTGCAAAGATGCGGAAAGGTGAACACTGACTTATCAATCAATTGATCAATTACTTGACTGACCTTTTAAGTGAGATACTAGAACCTGAAGGATGATGCATCCTGAAAGGAAATTGTATATTCACATAGACAAATGCCCACAGGTTACTTCTTGTTATTACCCATTTCTTCCACTTTTCACATCCTGCCCCAAGTGTCTTCATTTTTTCACAACTATTTCTCTTAAAGGTTAAAAAAGAAAGAAAAAAAAAAAAACCAAGAGGATCGTGATCCTGTGCTCTGCTGACTGGAATCTGGAGGTTGTGCAAGTGCAGACTTCCGTGTCTCCACTCCATGTGCTGAATTAGTGCGTACCAATATAGGCGCTTTCCAAAAATGTTTAGTTGTAAACATGGGCCTAGTATCATAAAAGCCACTATGCCAAATTTGCCAAGTCAGCAAAAAGCTGCAATTCTACCACACAGTATATATGCATTCCGTGTCAGAGAATGCATAAATATTGCACCATCATCTCCTTCACTGTGGGCAACATCTGTGTGTAAAAGCAAAGTATTCCACACGATAGTTTTGATAACATTGCAATACATGTACTGTCTTACAGTTGTATGCCTATATACATGTACAGTAGTGGCACCTGCTGACACATGGTCCCAAAGTTTGATAACTCATAATTTGGTCAAAAACTTGACAAGATCCCATGATTTTTGCAAAACTGCAATATTTTTAGTCACATTATAGTCTGATAAAATTTGCTGTAATTCTGTTCAACTGTTATTATATGGAGAAGTTAACAGCCTTTACACACAAAAATTTCACTGCAATTTTTTTTTTAATTGCATTGCAACCTGATGGCCAAAATGTAAACTATGTGACACTAAGTGACCTTGTGTACAATATCACAGCAATTAGCCAAGTAGTTTCTGAGAAAAAGATATTTTGATTTTTTCCAACTAACTAATTAACTAACAGAAAAAACATTGCTTAATTTCCTTCACAAACTTGGTACAGGACCACCTGGGGAACATCCATGTGCAAAATCAATCCATTCCATGTAATGGTTTTGAGAAGCAGTGGAAAATGAGAAAATCTGATGGACAGACGAACAGAAGGATGATACATGTAGATGTAAACAGATTGCATAAGCTCTGCTGACTGACAAGTCAGCAAAGCTAAAAATCCAACGTTTGATTGGATTGGGTATATACACATAAATACCAACGTAAATCAATTATAATTTTTCTGTTCTTTGTTCTTGTTGATGCTGTTAACACACTGATAAAAATGTAAAAATTGATTGCTACTTTTCATTTTTACAAGTCTGTATGACAACTCTGTTTATTATGCCCCCTGAAATATGAAAATACACATCTTTAAAGGCAGCTGGCTACGCTGAAACACCATGACAAAAGAAACATAACCAAAATAAAATATAAGACATCAAATAAAAGTAATAAATGAATAAAATAAAAAGTAAACGTAAAAGTACTACGATATAAATTGTGTTATGCATACAACAATGTAACCCGAATAACCTTAATTCCAGGACTGTCTCAATGTGCCTAGGGACATCACCACTGTACAAATCATAAAGAGGTTTGATTTCACTCCATATGCTGGGGACTGACATGTACAATGATACTGTCAGAAACAGGAACAACATTGTTGGTCCCCTAGATGTGAACAGACTTCACAAACTCTTTGTTTCTGTGACACACTCATGATACAAGAAGATAACTCAGCAACAGGATTGGTTCGTGGGATCTGAGCAGACCTTGGATGTGCTCCCTGTTCAATCTAGTGCAGCAGCTCTAGTCTATATCGGGATATAGCCTGGTGTGACATAATATATAATTCATGCAAATTAAATAAGCTGAAGGAAGGGGCAGAGCATATAGAACTATGGATAGTGGGGTAGGGATGTTGTAAAAACTTGATGGGCCAAGCTGTGAATCAAGATATGAGCATTAAACAGAATGTACATTAAAAATGGGCAGGTTACCTACTATCCTGTCACAGTAAAAAATGGCCTTAAAAAAAATCTCTTCTTTTCTAAGAAATTGTAGATAAGGGGGTATGAAGAGTCCTGCCATTTTCACAGCAATTATAGAATCTCTTCTTAATACAAAATATATTCACAATGCCAGATGGTTGAAAAGTCAAAGCCTTGTCAGTCACACTTGCTGGTGCTGCCACCTTGTGATCAAATTTCAGACGGTCATCTGAAAGCTGTTTGAAATTGGTTTGCTTTTGTTGTTGTTATTAACAAAATCAGATGGTTTAAGAGTCATTCACATTAATACAATGCAACAACATTTTAAAGCATGTTACAAAATTCACTACTGCAGACAAATACAAAAAGGTGGGCCAAAACAGCACGGTATGACCACAGTGGGCAAAAACCTAAAACACATCGGGTTCATTTACACTAAATATAACTACTCTGGATGGTACATTCTCTTCGACATAAGAACAAACTAAACATGTTCATGGACTTCTCAAGAGTTTCGCTTAATTTATTTAACATTAGTTGATTTTACCATACAGCTGAATGTACATCAACAATGTCTTATAAACTTTCTTCTTTTCTTTTTGGCAAACATCTCCTAATAAAGTTTTTTTTTTTTCCTTTTCTTTTTAGCAAAGACATGACAAAAAATAAACCCAATAGCTGCAAAGCATATATGGCTGGCCATTTAGCTGTGGCATAAGATCTCAAACAATGAAAAAAAAAGATACTACTGATGAAACATATTACAGAACAGTCAAAGTGTTTATATTTTCATAGTACACTGCACTGCCATAAATGTAATTGATATTTTTGTGCCCATATTGGAGTCAGTCAACTTTCAAAAAATCATGTCGTATGTTTCATTGGCACTGACAGTAAGTCAACTGCCTCTAAAATTTACTTGCTCCTTATTTGTATTTCAATAAAATGTCACAAATACTGGAACTTAAAATTCCACAAACAATGGCGAAGGGAATATATATTCAGGAGGTCAACAAAGCTATACAAGACTGTTAACACTTTTAAGCCAGGAGTATGGTCACAGCATGTTCACAACTGCTCGTTTGACAATCTACACGAAGCAGACATGACTAGCTACATGGTGACAAGATGACCATGGTTCAGCCACATCGGGATTGATCAGTCACGGTGGGTTTCAACATGATATTTGTGATGCATTCATGCTGTCTACTTACGAATAAAAATAAGGCAGGCTAGAAGTTGAGAAGGCAAACTACAAGTGAGAAGAGTGGCGATACCAGTGGCAAAACAAATCTTGTATCTACACTGCAATATCCCTCTGCTACCAATCCTGTGTGCTCCAATTATAATTAGTATGTACAGAGGATTCATTTCTCAATTCACTATGTGTACAATGCACCTGATTACTATGAAAACAGCCATACCTTACTGTAGACACATCATTTGATCAATGTTTTTTTTTTTTCCTTTCCCTGTTATCATATGGATGTCTTTTTTGTGTGGAAACTCAAATATTATCGCTTAAAATATAAACTTTACTAATACTGGTTAGTTGCATATATTTAATACATCATAACACAAAAGCTTTAATCTGCCTGATGAAAAAGTTACGTACATGATTTTTCCACAAAATCTGTTTTTGTAACTATGAAACAAAGTTATATTCACATTGTACACACATAAAGATATTGTTTGTGCAATATATCATATTATATTCTGTAATAATTTCAAATCCATCTTTGACATCTGGTCATTAACATATTGATTCACTATGACAAAGAGGAATTCATTGACACATCACATACACAGCCCATGTCAATTCACAGAGACCCTTCATGTCATATGTAAAACATGAGAATTTCACAGACAGCCTCAAGGCCACACCTGAGGCATGGAAATTCAAACTTATTTTCAATGACAACAGAGTTTTTGCAAGTCTAAAAACAATATGAATGTCAGGAAATAGACTCCCAAACTAAAGGGCAATCTTTTTTGTTGAGAAAACACTTCAATCCACACAACAAACTTTGCCAAAGTAAAGATAATGAAGTATAGAAAGAATGCAAGGCCCCTCTGGGTAAAAAATTAACCTTTAGACCTGTCTTTAAACAAAGACATAACAATATGCAATGCATATACTGATATTTTCATCACATCAGATGCAACGTAACATTTTATTCAAATTTGTAACAGCCGGTGAGAAGAAGACAACAGTAAGAAAAGAGAGTAAACGACTGATATTGTTTCTGGTTTTACTCACACCTGAGATGTCGCCCTATCCTTTACACAGAGCCAAGTGTTTAACTTCTGTTGTATGAACGTGACCATTTGTCCCGTTTGGGCACAAACACATTGTCTACAGGGAATCAAAAAGCAGGGATTATCTCTGCATAGATTTTGTACTTGAGTGTATTAGTTCCTCACAAACATCACGCCTTACTCATGAATGAATTGGCAACCAGCAAGGCTGTTCTGCAGACAAAACATTTACACATGTTTTAAGTTTTCCCTCATTTAAAAGTGAGCACTTGCAAGAGTTTTGATAAACCAAACGCAGCCCTGGCATTTGCTTATGCAAAAATGGTGAAATAGCAAAACCCCAATTACCTCATTATATTTGGTTGAAGTGTGTCACAGGAATTTTTACCATCATGGTGGGATGGTGTATTTCTAAAAGAATATTCCTGCTATATCGTTTTTACAATTTAGTTCTGTTTCAATATTGTGTGTACAAAAATATGACATTTCAAAACTGCAATTCTACTTAAATTGCCAAAGAGACTGTCAAACACTGTAACATTGAAAATTCCACCAGGGGTCTCCCAGTGTCATACCACCTGGCACACTGAGCATGGACATCATCCAGCTTTGTAATAATTAGTTAATGCTAAAACTGTGGGCGTAGTGGGAGGGATTCGAGTTGGAAGTAGCCTTCCTTTGCTGCCAAAAAGCCAGGGAGCATATGACCAGCTTTGATGACAAATACTCCCTCCTCCCCCCCCCCCCCCCCAAGAAAAAAATCTTGAGGTATCATGACAACATTTGTGAAATACATCATCATTTAAAATTATCCTCATTTCACCTGACAACTGATGGCAGAGCTGTAGGTCGGCACTCTACTTACTCGTTAGATATGGGGACAGAGCCGCGGCGTTTGGGTTTGAGCACCATATTGGCTTGGTTGCGTAAGGAGATATTGATCACAGATGGTAACAGTCGACATGGCTCCCCGTCCACTTGCATAGGTATGGTCTTGTAGGTGGTCAGTCGCACTGACTGCGCTTGTGTTAGACGTTCTCCATGACCTCCAACATACAACGTTGCCTGCACAGACACAATGACAGATGAACAGTCACTTACATAGAATCAAAATAATTGGTATATACAACTAACAAAAACAAACTTTTTACTGTGTGTTTGTGCTTATTTACCATAACATAGATACAGACACTTTTTTTAAAACAGAAGATGGTTTTTATCAAATTACATGTATATCTTTCAAAACATCATCATCATAAGCAACTTGTATCCATCACAATTCTGAGCGCATGAAAAGTGTCAATAGCAGCTCTTGTTACAGTTCTATTTCAGACATTGCACATTTTATGAGCACATCCTAAGACTATAACAGTCCGAACTAAATAATACAAACTGTCCTTGTAAATATACATTTTCAAGCCACATCAACAGCCATGAAACAGGGCCAGAATTTCGGCGAGAATCCAAGAATCCTTTCTCACAAAGATTCTCCTAAACTTGTCTTTCTTTAAAAAGAAATCTAATTGACAAAAATCCAAATAGACTCTAGCAAAATTTTAAAAATTCTGGTCCTGTGACACAACATAGAAGACACATTTACAAGCTGTCTATGTGCATATTGTGGAAATGGACTGCCATGTTATTCCTTTTTAGCAATACCGCCCCTTTTGGCACCCCCTTCTACCCCTGGGACTCAGACACTGCTGTAATAAGGCAAATAATCTTAATTTTCACCATTAATTTCAGCAAAACAAGGGTTTCTGTATTCATTCTAATTGTAGCACAGGCCCTATATAGCAGCACACCCAATACTTTTTAATCTTGGGGCTTTTATTAAAAATTCACTATTTTTCAATATTTTTTAAAACTAAGTGCTTCTGATGAAAGAAGAGGGTTCATTGTTTGTTATTTTATGCTATACAGATTCTATAATAAGTGAAATTGCTTGTGGTATTGTAAATCAAGACATATCACTATCACAAAACTTTGTGAAAACCATGTCCGGTCCAGGAAATCTTTGCATTAGCACAGCATGCTACTATTGGAATGAATATGGCATAATATTTCAAATATAGGTCGGACCTTGAGGTTCACATTCCATGAAGTTGCAAAGCCCCCTGGATACTTTAAACAGTATAGCTGCAGCATGACTTGCCAGCCAATGCAAAAACAAAAAAAACCCCACTGACTTCAGGCAGAGGAAGACACAATTTGAAGTACAGCTCTTTTCATGGGGAACGGAGATACAGGCAAATGGCCCAACAACTGGAAGCAATGTGGTCCTTCAACCACAGGCCAGGGCCAAAAGTGGTTACGTAAAGCAGGTGGTCTCCCTGCAATGGTCAACTTGCATGGAAAGGACAGCCACAGGGGCCTGAAACAATGTGGTCCAACAAGGCAGCGACTTGTCATCAGAGCAGTCTGTGAAAGGCGGGACCACTGTATCGCAAGGGATAACTAAACTCTTTCCGTACTACATTTTTGAAGGAGTCAACAGCTTTCCTCGCTGTGCTTTGGGCACCCTAAAGCTGGCCGAGGAAACCTGTTGACCTGGATTATTATATTTCTTGTAACTTCATCCATGCTGGTGGCTCCTGAATGAAAGGTCTTTTTTTACAAGGACCATGAATCTAGCACCCTTATTATGATTCATAGCATTTTGTGTCAAGTAGTTTTGACTTTTGTGGCAGTTGGCCCTGAAAGGTAGTCTTGGAATGAGTACAACCTGGGAAATGCGAGAGCTGTCTTACCAGCTGGGCTGTGGTGAAGCCAATGACCTCCAGGAAGCCATCGTCCTGTCTCTGTGGTTCAAATTGGTTTGAGCTGGCACTTGGGTTGCCCCATGGAGACGTACCAGCCGCGTACCTGCAGTAACAAGTGCACCGTACAGCAATTAGTGGCATCCTTGCCTTTGTAGGGTGGGAAAGACACTGAGTAAACAACATTGGCATGCAAAGGAAAGTTATGCACTAAGGCCACAGCGTTTTCTATTGATGAAAAAGCATATTAACACTTGTTCTACTTCAGAAACGGAAGAGACAATCGCAACATGTATTGAGTTCAACTGGCCTTGAATGGATCTAAAAAGTGGTTGAAACTTCTTGTTTATTGCAGCTTGAAATTTTGATGCCCATGCAAAAAATATTTCTCGAAGTTGAGGGTGTTTCTTGGTGTTAACAGCATTCACGCAGAAAATATCAATACCTCATAATTAAATGAGAAAAATTACAAAAAAAAGGAAGTGGTACTTTTATGGCATGATAAGGACATCAGCACCAGTTGTGTGGGTTGGTTGAATCCGATTACCAAAGCTGTGCAGAAGATTACGAGAGCCGAGAGCTGATAACAGGATTTACTTTTAACTCATTCTGGACCAGTATCAAATCTTCTCATTTGTTCAATACCTAGAGTTCAGGCAAAGAATACACTAATGTTCCTGATCCAGACAGCTTTAATTTAAGTAGTACTATGCCTAAGGCAGTGGTTTTTGCATTGCCCAATGAGCCATGTGACACCTGCCATCTTACATGCCAGACAAGACAAAAACCACTGACAGTGATCTACTTTTTTGACCAGCGGAATGTGGAATGAGTTAACGTAAATTGTGCAAAAAGGCCTTTTTATGCTAAAATTGGGTCTTTTTTCGTCAACAATAGCAACAATGATGGAATATAATGACAATCTTACCTGGGAATGTTAAGAAAGACTAAACAGTGTAGTTTCAGCTCCTTTATTTTATCCGTTAAGTTCACATCATCACACTGGCAGGTCCAGACAAAAAGAGAAAAATAAGCATGAAACATCTGACACGAAGCAGTCAATATCATGGAGGGAAAACAAACAGGAACCATTTTGAAAATGATACGATCACAAACACATGTAGGACCAGATGGCATAGGATGTGCCTGCCTGAAGAAGAGGCCTCATCCAAGCTATAAATTCATTCATTAAGATGAAACAATGACTGGTTGTATCATGTGGTCAGCAACAAGTAAAACTAATGAACGGGAAGTTGCCAGGCAACGACTTGTGCAAAACACAAACTCCTAATTTACTTACTTTCTAAGTTTGTCGATGGTGTGGCAAGACATGCTGACAGAGTTGCTTCCGGTTGTTACGCTCCCTCCCCCCACCCACATTGAATTAAAGTAGGCAGCATCTCGACAACTGTGTATTGAGCCTTGTGTGAACTTATGCATTATGAAGCAGTAAGCGTCAGGGATACCTCCCAGGTAGTGTGCTGTATACTGCCTTTGAAACCATGATTATCACACCTAGGCAATGAACCTCTTGAAAACAAGGTAGTGTGCTCTCTGAAATAAACCAACATCGTGGCTACATATACTCTCTTTTCAGCCAGGACACTTTATGACAGCATTGAAAATATGCCAGACTGTGTCATACATCTGAGACACTGTAATTTTGCGTTATTGGAAAGGGCGTGGGGGGGGGGGGGGAAGGAGGAGGGAGGATTTCAGGTAGTGATGTATAGTTGGTAGTTGTAAGGGGGGCCCTGCCCTTGCCAGGTGAAGTCACATAAGGGGCGCCATCCAGGTCTTTGAAGCAAGCATGAAGAGCCACGGGAGGTGCAGCTTGGCGGACTCTGGTGACAGGGGCAGGGCAACCCCCATTAGGTCTCATGCAAGAAGTCATTTGTGCCAATGCTACATTGTCTCCTCTTTAGGTTATTATATAAATGTATTATAAGGCTTATGTTTTAACCACCATTGATGCACAGGAAACATTTAACTGCAATAATTGGATGCTAAGAAGTAAATCTTGCATCTTCCTTCCCAAACGTAAATTTCACTTCAGTATACATGCACTTGCATAAAATCACTTCTTGGAAAGTACATGTAACTGTCGACTTTTTTTTCCCAACTATATCAATATTGGAACATGATGAGAATAGGCAAATTGACTGTACACATACCATACTATGGTCACCTTGCATTAAAAAAAAAAAAATTGTTACAAAACACTAAATGTTCTGTGGACAGTATTACTATTGGTGCAGACGCAATAAGCGTCATCTTAAAATTGTAGCCATCCTGATGAAAACAAAATTCTTGATGCTGACTACATAAATTACTGTTTTATAAATACTCAACGAAAATAAAACACTGTTTTATGAGAAAATATCTCATAACAATAAAAAAAACAAAAACAAACTTGTGTCAACATTGAACAGCTTCAGTTGGTGACACTTGGAAGCAATGTAATATCATTACCTCTACTTTTATGTGGTCTGCCAGATCCTTCCAGCTTCTCTTCCATAAGTCCCTCCCCCCTGCCTGAAATCAAAGTAAACGTAACCACTTTAATATGACATCTTAATTTCATGCATACAATTCTGCATATTTCCTGACCTGCTCATTACAATTTAGAGCTTAGGAGATTGGGTGAGGGGATGTAATAAACACGTAGGAACTTCAGCCATTTTTTCACTCTCATGGAACTTTTCTGGACCCAATGAAAAACAGTTGGGGGAGGGGGGGAGGGGGACTGTATATATAGGCATAGACAATATTCTGTGCTTATGCAATACACAAACATTGTGGTCATATGAAGGTGGGATATGTATTGGCTGTGGTGAAGTTACAATTTAAGAGTGCTTACTGTGAATTCATTTAATCTTGCTGTGTTCTTATTTTCGCTGCTGCTTCAAAACCGTGAAAATAAAGAACCCAGTGAAATACATTTTTAACATGGCATTGGTAGGAAATATAAAAAAACAGTGAATTTAAAGTTTCAGTGAAAGGTCCAAAATGCAAAAACTGAAAATTAATGCCCGTGAAAATAAATGTATTGACAGTAATATGCAGTAAAACCTGCTGCACGTGGTCAGCCCTTCTGCCAAGAAAGAGTGACCACATACAACAGGTGACCTGTCACTGCAGGTAAATTTACAAAGAAATTGACTCCTGTGTCCCAGCAATGTGACCACAAAGTAGTGTGGCTGCTCATGGCAGTGACCACATACAGCAGGTACCACTGTGCCCATATTATCAGTCAACTACACTGACAGGAAACAGTACCTCCACAAAACGGTGCTATAATATAACAATTACTTCGCTCTACATTAAACCATATTATGGTTCCTTTTGGACACAAAAAGTAAAGATGGTCTTTCATTTTTAATAAGTGAAAAGAAACAAGGCTGACTCAACTGCAGTACCTGATTATTCTTTGTTTTAGCCCATTTAAAAGCAAACAGTTCTTTATTTTCAGTGACTTGCATTCATACATAAAGAATAATTTACACTTATATTTGATTTATTCTAAAAATTAAAATTTGCATGGAAAATAAAATATTTGACACAAGAGAAGAAATGCACAGAGCTCAAAACGCATACCAATAATACAGTTATAAAAGCACAGACGTCATGGTTGCATCACATGATGCAGTTTACTTACCCCTGCATAGAACATTTTATTTCTCAATCTACTGTTGTATTTCTCTGGGTTTGCCTCTGCAAATAAAAAATTTAAGACAAGCTAGTTTTTAGATAGGATCCTGTTACAATGCACACAATATGAAATATTTCCTGAGTGACACTTAAACCAATTCACAACTGGGAAATTAACAAATTCACGGTAGCAAATATTCAGTCTGCACACAAAGGTCACAACATGTACTTGGAGTTAAAATTTAAATTGAGGCTTATAACTTTCATGAAAACAAGCCACTTCTTGTAACATGTTGGCAGAGGGAAAGCTACAAAAAAAAAAATAAAAAAAAATAAAAACATAAATAAAAAGAAATTAAAAAAATAATAATAAATAAATAAACAAACAAACAAACAAAAAAACAAATAAATAAATAAATAAATAAATAAATGAATAAATAAATAAATTAATCAATAAATAAAAAAAAAATAATAAAAAAAGTCTGCAGAACAACTGTATCTTGAATTTATTTTTCAAATGAATTATAAGCACATTGACTACAATGTCCTACCTCTGGATTCATGGAATTCTAGGGTAACATGTGCATCGGCTCCCAGACTGAAGTAGTTGTTCATGACGTCCAGGGGTAATTGTGACATACCCACCTCTTCCCCCTGTTCCCCTGGGTCTTCCTGCTGGGGCAACTCTTCTACAGTTAAGTTCCACCTAAATGTTGAACACATCGGCAATCATACACACACTTTTATGTTTGATTTGTGCTGAAGGGTAAGGAGACAATACAGTCACACAAGTATCACACAGTTAGCAAGGTGGAAAAGTTGTATCTGTTTAAACACAGGATTCAATATTAAAATGCAATTATGGATTGCTGGAAGTAAACATACGCCCCCCCCCCCCCCATCTATATACAGCTTCTGTGACCCAGATAGTTGACGCAGTGACCTAGTTTTGCCAGATGATATCACAAGCTGGTCAGTGTTTACATGCCAAAATTGGTATCAATATCATTTATGGAGTACATGTATGGTCACAAAGACAAAGTAATATTGACACTCCAAATACCAATATGACCATGTTGTCCATAAAACATGTCATAACCGTCATGTCAGACAGTTTACAAAACATGCCAGTCCTAAAGAACCAGGAAGTCTGCACTGGGAATGAAGCAGATGCTTCATGGGGAAAAAAGTGTGCATTGAGCTGCGTTTTCCTCAAAATATATACTTTCCAGCAAATGTACACTGGATCAGAGAGAATCAAGTGAATCAAAATTCACGATCTGTCTCCTCATATACATGTACAGGTATTTGAATCCCATGTCTGGTAAAGTGAAATTGTGTTTTTACTGGTAAAGTTCCAAAGGAAATCGATCGAGAAAGCACTGTTCTTATGTCGGAAGGAATGTATTATGATGCAGCTGGTATCTGCACACTGTACCCACACGCAAATGTTGCAGTTCTGAATTTTAAGTGCCGGCAGTTTTGTCAATGAAAAAAATAATCGCACTGAATGTAGACATCATCAACCCAATGGAAAGTCTTTCAATTTTTTACCATTCTAATTAAAAATAGACACGGCTGATACAAATAGAAGCGGCCTGTTTTGAAACACTGGTTTTGATATCCGTTTCCCCTTCCAGACTTACATATAGGTTTTAATGCTTATATCCTGGGGCTCTGATACACGCGTGAGAAATTTGTCCAAACTGAGTCAGAGCACCAAAAAATTTGAGCTTGGACATGGATGCTTGATGAATGGATAGATATAAAAAGCAATCACCACATGCCTCCTACCTCTAGTCCCTGGGGCTAGGGGTGGGTGGGTGGGGAAGGGCATATATAACTGTTTACTAGTTAATGGGGCAAGTTTATGTTATGATGTTTACATTTGTTAGAAATGAATGGATATTGTGCTTTACACCTTATGCACACATGTACATGGGTGTTCACATAAAAATTAACTGAAAGGAAATTTTACCCCCGAAGAGAGACCACCCCACTAATGATGACACCTCTCCATGCAGTAAGTATGGTACTTTCATTGTGCTCTCTCCTTCAGGACGGGTCACCCCTCTTATAAGGCCACATTTCTGGCACATTTGGGGCAGGCATGTACAAGAGGGACCATCACAGCAACAAATTTTGAGAAAATACTACTGTGCAATACGGACTAACCATATACCATTCTTCCCCTTTGAGTTGCGCAAAAGTGGCTGGTAGTCTAATATCGTCTGCTTCAATGTTTTTTGACTAATTTCAATGATAATGACAATTTTAATGAAAATTGTAGATGAGACCTATCTAGATAACAGTGCTGTCAAGCTGAAAAGCTCTGTCTTTACTTGTGGCATTGTTTACACTTCTTTGCATGAGAAACATGTATTTTTGAGAAAATCGGTAGCCATTTTGAAAAGCTTTGTAGCAAGATTTTGCTACAATGCTGCAGTTGGACAGTCATGAATAACACCTTCCCATGACCTGGGCTGGGCCCAACCCACACCTGGTAAAGCTTTCAACTCACTCTTAGTTACAGGTGAGAAGGACTGAACCTAAAAGGGTCCACCTACAGCTTACCTGTCTAACTGAACAACTGGACCATCTTCTACACTGCATAGGACCTTGGATATTGGTTCATCTGTGTAGCCCTGTAAAAATATAATACCTTCTCTTAGGCATGACATCAACACAGAATTTATTGATGGTCATATTTCTATTTTGATTAAAAGCAAAGAGGGCTTTATGAACAGCCCGTGTTCAGCTTGTTTTGGTACACGCAGTCACCCCAAAATAAGTCATGAACACGCACTTAAGAACTGTGGGACCTGGGATATGCTGGTATGTATTTTTGAAGCAATTGGTGAAGCCATTTCAGAGAGGATGCCTTTTTAAGATGGCCATCTACCCCTGCTGAAAAAAATAACACAAAGTAAAACATTTATTAAAATAAAAAGAATATTATTGAAATAAACACACACACAGATGAAGCAAGTGCTATTGAACAAAGTTGGTAGGGACCCATGCAAGGCACATTTACACTAAAGTTCAAAAGGATTTGGTCTACACTTTTGGAGTAAACCACATATATGTGTACTCTTGCTAATCATTTACATTATATACACATTTCACCAGCAATCAGGGAATGATGGTTATGCCACCTAGTGAAAAACTTTGGTAGTCACCAAGTGAAAGGTACATTCTCATTAAGTAAGCACGCAATCCAGTCACAAAATTCAGAGAAGCTAAAAATTACAAAACAGAACAAAAAATTCATTACCAAGTACAAAATAAGAAAGAGAGTAGCATCCGAGTCACTTGTTGAACAAAGTAACATCTTGAAATTCTAAGGGCTTGTGATATTTCATGTTACCCAACATGCCATGCAATTTTAACCCTTTCAGTGCCAATCATGACTAAAGTCAATCTATTGCAGTCAAACTAGTCTGAATTATCATTAGGATCCTAGATCCCTATTCCTCATAAAAAGTCCTTTCATTCAAGTACCAGTATGTCTCTAGTTTTAGAGAGAATACCCCAGGTCAACAGCTTTTCTCAGCACGCATTGGGCGCAATGCCAAGAAAAACTGTTGACTGTCCAAAATTTGGCACTGAGAGAGTTAAAGAAAATGTAAGAAAATTATTGTATACAAGACATCTTTTTTACTGTGTTCAAAAACCCAAGACAAATTTGTTGAAGCCAGTTTTATTTCTCTAAATTTTCTTGCCAAATTTCTCCCAAGTTTTATTTCTAGTATTTTTCTTCTTAATATTCTTTGTGGATATTTAATTACTTAGAATTATCTATTGTAATAATATTATCTTGATACTGTCCCAAAAATTTCCAAGTATATATTTTTTTTTGTCTTCAGAAAAAAATCTCCATGCAAGTCCATACAGACATAACTTTAACTTTCCTTCTTGAATAATAGATTTTTTTTTTTGAATAAAAGAGCTGTCAACCTAGTAAAGCATGGTATCATCTAGCTGAAATAAAAAGGAATTACCCATTGTGACGCACTGTTGGAATGTGATTTATGGAAATCTGATAGGCAATCTTTTATAGGCATACAGGAATTGGTACTTTACGTCAAACTCGTTAATTAAGAACAGAAGTACTATATGATTTAATGAAATCTGATGGGCCATCTTTTATAGGCCCACAGTGATTGAAATAAGAATAGCATTGACACTCCTGGATTAAGATTTTGCTGAGAGTGATGTCCTCCGGTGTAGCATCACGTGGTGTCATGTCACATAGCTTGTGCACCCTAAATATCACAAACCATTCCCAGAGATGTCCATATATAATTTTGACGCAATTGGCCAAGTGGCTCAGAGAAGAAGCAGTTTAAAGACTTTCTCCAAAATGAACAAACCAAACATAACATATATATATATATATATATGTATAGTCAAAACTCATTGCAATGACACTCAGATATCCGACATATTCACTTAACACAAAGGAACAAAAAGAACATTTATTATGTTATGTGATTCATTTATCTGACATATTCAGTTACCCGACACAATTTCAGGGCACAGATGGTGTCATTATAATCAGGTTTCACTGTATATATATATATATATATATATATATATATATATATATATATATATATATATATATATATATATATATATATATATATATATATATATATATATATATATATATATACATATACACACACACTGTATTACACTGTATGTATGTACATTGTACTACAAAATTTTAAAATTCCTGATAGCAAAACCTGTTGAATAGTATTTGAAGAGACCAACCAAATGTACATCTCTATTAAGTCTGAACAGAGTAACAATTTTTGGGAAGTCAAAAAGGTGAATATTGATGCATGAAAATCTATGGCTGAGCATCTGTGTGACCAGCTGAGCTGACAATGGCACCCGAAGTTGCGCCCCGCTGAAGTTGTTTTGTCACTAGGTGGCAGTACATGTACTTGTAGAGTTTGCTGACCACCACCACACACAGTGCAGCTGTGTCAACATCATGTTTTACACTACACAGACTCAAGAGCCCTTTTTACCACAACATACATCCTCCATAATAACACCAAGTAGAATACCCAGGATAATAAACATAGTGCAAAAATGGTACATTTACAGTAATTAATTAGTGCATTCTCATATATATATTATATAAACATAGAGTTTAGATTTCTGTTTTGGAAATCCTGCATTTATAATCTGATACTTTTGATATATGTTTCCTGTAAATTCACCACACTTTGCTGTATTTTTATTTCCACTTATTTGGCTGATGCAACAAAACAGTGGAAATGGAAAGACTGTAAAAACGGCAATTCAGCATAAACTGTATCTTGCATTAATTAGACCATTCCTCTGTCCATGGGAGCAGGTAACGTTATTATCACATGTCTATACCTTACATAATTGATGTGATGCAGACCACAGCAAGAAACCCTCATATGACACACTGACACTGCACAAAAAAAGTTAAAGGAAAAGAAAAGAAAGAAGGTAATGCAGGTTAGACTGGCGACAAGCAGAAATGTCTGAGTGGATCATGCTTGCAGTTGGACAACACAGTGCTCTTGACACATCAGCTCTACATCAGGCCAGGTACAGGCATCGGTTCCAGACACTTCAGTTCTTGGATCACCATTAACGTGGAGCTGTTTGTGTCAGTATCACGTCAGCCAAAACAGCTGATGTACCTTAACTTTTTATTGCCCATGTTAACTATTTTCTGAATATTTCTATCATTTCACTTCAGCTTATGTTTGATTCTTTATAATTACAGGATAAGGACCATCACAATGTGGTTTTTGTTGATCCTTAAAGGAATGTATTATGATATGCTCTTAGTTACTCTTTAATAAAATATCATGATGTAGTTTCAGTTACTCCTTAAACAAACTTATCGCAGTTTGGTCTTTCTCCTTAAAGGAATATCTTAATGTGGTTTTAGTAAATCCTTAAAGCAATATATTGTGTGGCCTTAGTCTCTCCTCAAAGGAGTATCTTGATGTGGTTTTAGTTAAATGCTGTTTAACCCTCTGGAAACTGAGTCACAAGCTGTGCTGGGTGCATTCTGGGCACAATGAACCCCCCAGTGCAGCTGATTGATGGCACACTATTCCTTAACTCACTCTGTGCCAACTGTGACTGAAGTCAAACTACTTACAGCAATCTGAATTATAATAAAGGTGCAAGGTTCACGTTCCTTGTCAAAAAGACCTTTAATTGAAGTAACAATATACCTATAATGACATGGAATACAATAGTTCAGGTCAAAAGCTTTCCTTGGTGCCCTAATTGCACCCAAAGAGTGCAGAGGAAAGCTGTTGACTCAGCCCAAAATGTGGCACTCAAAGAGTTAACACAATGATTATAAAAAGAAAATAACCAGACAGCGTTTATGATATACCAGATGCCTGCTGTGAATTTTTAATTTTCAATAGAAAAAGTTGCACGCCTATACAACTGCACTGACAATGTGTACTTAGTGCTAAAAATTAACAGGAAATGTATGTAAAAAGTATTACTTTATAAGTACAAGATTTTCAAAACAAAAAGTATATTATATATATATATATATATATATATATAATGTACAAATTAGCAAAGAATGCACAAAATAGTTACTGTAAATGTATATATTTTCACACGTATACATTTTCAGCTGTTGCATTTAAGGCATTTAACTGCAGTTTTAATTTCAGTATCCTGGACATTGTTTCTATTAAGTTTATGCTGAAATGCCTTTTTTACTGTGTTTTCATTTTCACTGTTCTGTTGCATCAGCCAAATAAGTGGAAATTAAAATACAGCAAAATGTGGCAAATTTACAGGAAACGTATATCAAAAGTATCAGATTATAAATACAGGATTTCCAAAACAGAAATCTATACCCTATGTTTATATTATATATATATATATATATATATATATATATATATATATATATATATATATATAATGAGAATGCACTAATTAATTACTGTAAATGTATTATTTTTGTGTATGCATTTTCAGTGTTTGCATTCAGACATTAAACAGAAGTTTTATTTTCAGTATCTTGGGCATTCTTTCTATTAAACCTATGTTAAAAATATTATTTCATCGTGTTTTTATTTTCACTGTTTCATGCCATCAGTCAAATAAGCCACAGTAAAAGTACAGCAAAAAGAAGTGAAGTTAGTATATGGCTTACCCTGCATGTGCAATGGCACACTGTTCACCAATACAACTGTACCAGTTGGTAAATCTTCCTCATTAATGCCTTTGAATAGGCTCTAAATTTACAATATAGATGTAAATCACTTGATTTTTGTTTGGAGCCAGGGTTCTGAGCTCCTGAAGTTTTATGTGAAAGATTATTCCAAAAACGGGACTTTTTCTGTCCTAGTTTCTGTTGTTTAGTCACTTTGAGCTAGAGAGGGTTACATAAAGTGCTACTGTATTTATTGTGGAAGTGTTTTTTGGGGGCTCTGCTGCGTCGGAGTGCGAGAAACATCCATTAAGAAGCCTTGAAAGAACACTTAAGTTACACAGCTCTGTACATATTCCTTGATCCACAGTGGCATGTCCATTTTTGTTTAAGCTTTTTTTTTCTGACTATTGCAGACCAGTGCTTAGCAGAAGGAAATGACTGGGGACAGTCTACAAATGGAATGCCAGAATTGCTTCAGTTCCAGTTGAAAGTTGTCAATTTTGTTTTCAAATGCAGAACCCCAGACAGAACCCTCCCACGCACATGTAACAAATCTGAGATGCAAGTAATATATCATTGGATGTATGAACTGGTTAACAGCTCCCATTCCAAATTTGACATCAATTTCATTTCCTCCATTATTCACATGAAATGTTACCAAATGACATGCATGATATCCCGAACACTGTGATTCCATATGACGTATGACTTACCCCACCCCAGTTTAATGTCCGTGCCAGGTCATTGCCAGTGCCAAGGGGTAAAACTGCTACTGGGGGTGGGGGTTTGATGCCCAATAGGTCGAGGGTCGACAGGATCCACCCTGCAGTACCATCTCCACCGCATGCTAATATCCGCAGGTTTGGCACCTTTTTGAAAAGCTCCAAACTGCAGGATGGAAAAGACATTTTGTTTTATCCAACAGACACAAAAATCGGCCAACGGAGCAAAACCCTGCAACTCTGAAGCTATGTACACCCAGAAGTGCATTAATGTACCAAATTAAAATCAATGTTAATTTTTGTGATACCAAATTGAGCAAAACAAAATTCAAAGAAAGTGTCACTAGTAGCTGCACCAGTTATAAAACTTCACAACTATCCTTTTCACATATGTATGCATTCAAAAGTAAACAAAACAAACACACACAACTTTTTAAAATCTATTTTTTTTCAATCAATTTCTCTATTATATATTGTTAGGGTGTACAATATCAAACTCATTAACTGATAAAACTTACCATAAAAGATTCTTGGTTAGGAACTTTTTTTCTTAAAAAGTTGAGAAAAAATTTGCCGCTAAATTTGAATAACCTTAACTGCTTGCTTACAGCTTATACCAAGTGAACAAACTTTGTTTTGTGAAACTGCTAGAACCATTATCAGATCACGGACCCACATCTATCTGCTTTCTCGTCTTTTCCAAAACAAAAATATCAAGTTTATTTTTTTAGGTGCTCAGTTATGTACAAAGCAGAAAGATGATGGCAAAACTGAGCAGGCTTTATTCAGTGTTCTTTTTTTTCTTTCTTTTTTTACCTTGAATGTTGAGAAAGTTACTCTGAGGCAAAAACAAATAAGACAAATGATCCAATTTGTAACCTTTGTACACAAACTGCCAATGCACCCAGCTGGAAGTTTAGGCCCAACAAAAGTCACCTGTACATGTGGGAAATATTGCACAAGTAACCTCTACCTGACCAAAACTCCTACTGCCACCTACATGTGCTCCATTTAGTCCATCTGTGGTCCAGATTTATGGTTCAGATATATCTGGTGATCCATAAGCCACAATTTAAAGGAAAAATACCTTTGCCTGCAGCTGTGTTGCACTTACCCCATTCTTGGTCCTGATTTACACAGGTCAAAGACCTGTCGAGGGTTGAGCAACCATTGGAATTTATGAAGTAACTTGGCACCCTGATTGCCCCCACTCTTAGGGTTAATGAATACAATCACAGGTTTCATGTGTGGGGAGGGAATGGGCTTCACAATGAACGGTTTGTGACCGTCTTCTCGACTTTTCCGCTTCTTCAGCGACGCTTTCTTTTTCTTCCTAATTGAAGATTTGAAAGACCCCTGCAATACAACAACATGTGCTTAAGAGCTTTACACAACATTCAATTTTGCCTGATACGGAATATCTCAAGTTAGCAGTTTCAAAATGGGGATCACGTTTGACATTTATGATACCGCAGGTAGAATCTACTTTTTTTTTTTTTTTTGACAGGCTAAGCCAGTGGTTCACAGTTTTGTTTTTTTATACGTTGCCTGCAAGTAATCGTGATGTTAACTATTGCACATTGTGCTGCTGGGGTCACTGCCTATGTGACCTGACCTTGATCTTGACCTTGACCTCAAAAAGTAGTCAAATGGAATTTTTGTTACACACAAGGCAAACTGGAACACCCAGGAAGGTCTGCAAAAACAGCTGCTTTGATGATTTTTTTTCTGTTATTATTTTTTTTTGTCCATTAGTATAATAAAGATAACGGTGCCACTGTCTTTGTGGGACAGGCAGAACTGTGCACCAGAGGGATGGACTCTGAACCCAAAGCAACGGGCTGAGGGTCGACTGTCCACCCCTGAGGTCAGCAGTTCTCCTGATCAGTACATTGATGACTTCTTTCAATGAGTTTACATCATTAGATCTCACACTATGTATATCTACTTGGAAATTTTTCAAAACTTTACACTGCATTCAAGGCTTGTTTCACTATAGATACACCTTCTTGACCGTGATGAATATCTAAGCTATACACAGTGAAACCTGTCTTAAAAGATCACCCTCAGGGATGATTAAAGTGTGGTCTCTCTGTGGTCTCTTCAGACAGGTGGCTCATCATGACAGGTACATAATAACATCAAATGTACTAAGCAAATTAAAAAAAAAAAAATTCAATACCTTGACATGATGGTCTTTTATGACAAGTAGCCTCTCAAGACAGGGACCAGTGTCTTGAGCAATGAAGCTCTGACAGTTCACTGTATCCTTTAAACAACTTATTGTTGGTGATACATACTTCTAATTTATCTGAACACTGATTTTCTCCCTGTTCTATGTACACAAATATATTTACTGACATACAATGCATGTGCACATATAATCCATAATTGCACTTGTATGAGATACTGTACATTTCTGCATTGAAGACTTTTTGGGAGTACATTGTATCATACTTTTCTGTTAGCAAGCCGCAAGAAACAGAGAAACTACCTCTATGATAGGGCATGTTATTTATTTCATTTCAAATGAATCCATTGTCCATTTCATTAATACAAATTACAATGTCCCGCTCAAAACTAGCAACAAGTCTGTGTGACCTCATAAACATTTTAATGACCTCATAACTATTTTAATGGCCTCATAACTATTTTACTGACCTCATAACCATTTTAATGACCTCATCACTATTATAATGACCTCATAACCATTTTAATCCTTTGCTCCTCAATTGTCCCAATATGCTCAAATGTAGGTTGTCATCCTCTTATGTTTTTACTTTTATTGCTCATTGACAGAAAACATTTTGGTGAGAATTGCTGATTAGATGCATATGGATGGCATATGTCTTACAACAAGGGCTTTTCTTGGCATAGATGGAGTGTACTATGTATGACCCAGGTCAACAGCTTACCAACAGAAGCTGTTGACTCAGTCTTACTTTCACCAGGAAACTTATTAACATCTCTCAAGGAAAGGAAAAAAAATCTTACAAAACAAAATTTGAAAATTTTCTTTTTTCATTTTTTCCTCCTCAGTGAAACATACCTTCCTAGGTAATTTGATGATCCATGATGGCGGGATGATGATGCGAGCATGTACTCCCAGAGTGCACTGTTCCTCAATCTGTTGCATCATGAAACAACTGATCTTGTTGTGATAGGCCGCCTTACACCATGAACAACTGATGGCAATGATTTCCTGAAACACCACACATACATGTAGATACATATATATACTCAGAGAGAGAGAGAGAGAGAGAGAGAGAGAGAGAGAGAGAGAGAGAGAGAGAGAGAGAGAGAGAGAGAGAGAGAGAGAGAGAGAGAGAGAGGATCTCTCATTTCAGTACCACAATGCCTATAGTGTAGAGCTGTATGATTTGAGCTTTGCATGCAGCTGCAACATCCAATATGAACACAAGAGAATGTTGCATGGCTGAGAGTAAGTTATTATTTTTCTGTTGCAATGGGAACTTTCCCGAGTGAGAGAAAAATAGTGACTCACTCTCCAAGCATGTCAGATTTTGTTTATTCTTTGTTTAATTGGGTATTCATCGCAAAAAAATATGCCCTAGGCCTACTTTCAGTGGCTACCTGATGTGCCCTGTTTGTTTACATTCGTCGTGGTTATTCCACGTCATGCGTGACGCATCATCAAACATCGCTCGTGCACATTTGATTTTGTCTCAATGTCAATGCATCATGTCACTAATGCAAGCGCGTCACAATTTACTTGTAACGATGTTTAGGTCATGTGATCTGCAGTGATTTACCACTTTTGAATTTCACTGTAGAAAATGATAATCCACCTTCAAACATAGAATAAACTTTATTTCCATGCACATGAACACAAACCACTGTTTTACAAACTAACTGTAAATAAACTAATTATATTCACACAAGAGAAAAAGCAAAGATAAAACACACAAGATACCATTTTGTACACTTAAGATCTGAAGTGTTTAATTATAGTCTACCATCTTTGCCCACTGATCAGCTGGCCCTCAGAACTTCCCAAGCAGACAGTAACCTTCCCCCAGCCCAGTTTGCCTCAACGATCTATGGTTCAACTCAGCATGGTACATGTAGCACTGAATTAACATAGCCGCTAACACGGACAGTGTGGATCAGGGCGTAACATAAGACTTGGAGACTTTCATAGGAGCAGGTGTCACCATGGAATTTGTTTTACATTTCTGGTACAGGATGTCATTGTTACAGTACTTGTTAGGAATTCCCCAGGTTTATACAGGTGTCTGGCTGAAACTGTTTATTTTGTAATCACTGGATTTGAGTATATAGCCCAGTTTGTTTCTACCTCAGTTATATACACTGGCAGGTGGTTAGACTAATATGTCTTATCCTGCTAGAAAGGGTAAATACTAGTTCAGGCTAGTGCAGGGGTAAGACAAATTATTCTTATCTGAACTGGTTCTATACTGTTTAGTAATTATGTTTGGTTTGATAGCCATTCTCTGTTCATATTGAAGTTCTGCATTTATAAGCAAAACTTCACTTACTTAGCTAATTCATCACTTGACATGTTCATGATATATTTATTCATTATTATGTGGGTTGTCTTTGCTCAGACAAGGCGCCGTGCTACTCAGAGAGACAAGTACAGGTACAGGCCCCGAAACATGTTCCAAGTACATGTAGGTACCCGCTGAAGACCCTAAATTTATTTGGGCTAATACAGCCTATGTCAAAATTCTACAGAAGAACATGACAACACTACTTTCATGTGTATACAGGTTAGACAGTGACAGGTCAGCTTACGGAGTGTACAGCGTTCGGACTACGGGATAGGGTTCAGACTATGGAATAGGATACATCACTGTGACCAAAATACTTGACCTAGTAACCTATTTTTGTACATGATATACTCTTAAATATCCAGAGGCACCTGTGTGTTAAGTATCATTAATCTAAGATGAAGGACAAAGGAATTATAGCCCAGAAATGAATAGCAGATGGATGGAGGCACGGACGGAAAAAGTGATTACTATATGCCCTTCCTCTGGTGGTGGTGGTGGGGGGGGGGGATAATAAAACACAATTTGAATGAAAATAGTAGATGTGACCTACATCTACATGTATGAAGCTAACATGCCTCATGTCTTTAGCCTCCAACCCACTTCAACAAAAGCTGCTGACTTAGCCTTAAAGGTCAATCTTAATTCAAGGGGGAAAGTATTCAGTAGGACACAATTTCCTCTGAGAAATATTTTTCTGTTATCATTTCACAAGCTATATATTTTTTATTATTACTGTTTCTGGGATAAAGAACAAATGTGGTTTGTGCCGTGGATATCTCTCTGGTACAAATGTCATCTGCAAAGTGTATTGAGCAGATGGTACACCATCTGGTCCGGCAACTGGCTTGTCAGGATGAAGGAAATTTAAACTCCCCATCAGACAGTCAACTGCCCATCTCATCTGTTAGGAAGTCTTAGATTTGACCAATTCAAACATACAAGCCAACAGCCCAGTCTCCCATGCATATTTATTCTTCATTATTGACTGCATGTTTGCAAACTTCCTTCAATCTATACAGCACCAAGTTAGGACATTTACATGCACGATTGATGTAACAAAACACACACAGGCAATTGGCAGGGAATTGAAGTGGTGCAACTGTATTTCAGACATGCGGACAGAAACCTGTGTGTGTGCAAGCTAGACCCAAAATGTAGTGGCATTTAACACCACAACAGGCAGTCGAGCACAAAACGAGGCATGCCTGAAGAGAAAAGTGAGACACACGGGGGACCATTGGAGAGTGTTAACGGCCAGAAATTATGTACTGACAAGTGTCTAAATATTATAATTACATGACTATGTGCTTTACGAGCACAGAGGAGTCGCTGGGAGTTTTACAGTATTGATGAGGTGGGATTCAAGTTGAATCTGCTGGAAAAGTTTTTAGCAGACCCACGTGTACATTAGTGAACACACACATTATTCTAGCCCAGTGGCTGGAGTATTCATGAGACAACCAAGCTACACTAGAGGTGTCAGCCAGGTTCTATCAGCACATGGGCCCTGGGTACCCTTTCCTCAACTTTCCACTTTAGGGTGGCTATAAAATGTTTCGAAGCTTTATTTTTTTTCCTGTAATGATTTTCTTATAAGTGTAGCTTCCATAGTTGAACAAAGCTTTGCAACTATTGATGTAGCTTTATGAAAATCTTTAAAAGCAAAGAAAAAAATCTTGGTGGTTTAAGGCGGCGTATCAAGATTCAATGTTCATCAGAATCTCCCCTGCAGGGTCCCACTCAGCTGGTGAAAGTGGTTACGTTGATTCATATAGATTCATCCCCAAACCTAGCACCTTCCCCCCCCCCCCCAATTTAATTACAAATGAAAGGGTCAATACAATAATATTGTATGTGACAGGAATTTTACAAAGTGTATCCTGGCACGTTGGGCCACATTTCGGCACAAATATTTTTTATGGGCTTCATGCTGACAATGGCCTATAAATGGATGAGTTAATACCTAAATGAAGTTTAACACTCTTTAAATGTGTTCTCTATTCAAAACAGCTTAAGAAAACACCTTTTCAGCCTACATGTATATATATGTATGTGTACCTACAACGTTGAAAAAACAAACCATCACCACAATCCTTATGTTTTTGTAAGTAGAACTTATTAATTTCAATACAAAACCCTTGTTTTTTTTCAACATTTTACTGTTGCTGCCATAAATGACCATGCAGTTTTCATGGCGTTCTTTAACACAGTTTATAATACAAGTGACTAAAATGGATTAAGTTGTTCATTAAATCCTTTTCGCCAAAAGTAACCAAATTCACTGCCCTCTACCCCCTTGGCACATACATGCCACTTCACATTTTTTGGTGCCTCACCTGAGAGTGAGATCAACTTACTTTTTTGCAAGGTAATTGTATAAAAAATTGGCTTCCCCACTCAGAAAGCAAAACGGAAGAGAGCCTTGACCCAGTTAGCCACCCAATAATGTATACAATTGGCTTTCATGGGTTTGAATGTTACCATGCTGGAAGGTTTAATTTTTTTTCTCACTAATTGCATCAAAATTGGCTCCCAAAGCACAGACAGCAGAAGAGAGGTTGTATTGTCACTCCTAAGGGCACACCCTAGCGCTCTCACACCATTCCGGCAATATTTATTATATAATGCACCATTCAAAATATTGCTTTCTCTAAATTCCACATGCAAAGACAGATATTTTTGTAGATTGATGTTAACTTTTTCCTTTGTGAACAGAAAAACGCCACATCTTCACACCATGTTTAGAAAAAATAAGCCATAATTATCTTCTTACCACTCCAACCTGCTTACAGCATGGTCAATAATCTTCCCAAGTGAATTCTAGGCATTCAAAATCTATCAAAAATTGGTGAATTAGTTTTTATGGAAAACAGCTGGCTCTTGTCTTTGATAAGCGAGATCTAATTTTTCATTATACATACCTTGCTTTGGAATGCAAACCTTTGCTGGAAAGACTGCAAAAGATCAGAAAAGTATGGTTAGATCTAAACTAGCAACATATTACATGTACACCAATATATAATCTGGTAACTTTTGGCTGCAATATGAATATATGCAAATATTGACATCACATCCTTAACCTGATAGTCACGTAATACCTACATTAAGGTCGAAGATCTGTAGCCAGCGCGCAGTGAGACTGACAGCTTCGGATAAATATCAACCATTTTTTTTTTCACAAGTACAGTAAACCTATATATTTTCTGATTACTGCATGTACACATCCACAGTTTTTTGTGGGATTGGAAGTTTTTGAGATTTTATAGCATTCTTTCGGACTTGATGGGATTTTCACATTTTTCGTGCAGAAGTCACACATTTTTTTCTTCCAATCTAAATCTATCTATCTGTCTGTCTGTCTGTGTGTCTATTTATATATATACAGTAAAACCTCTCTAACTAAACACCTCCGCATACCAAACACCACTCTATACTGAAAACCATTTCTCGGTCCCAAATATATTCTTTCAATGCTATTAAACCTCCCAATACCAAACACCTCACTATACTGAACACTTTTTTTCCAGTCCCAAGGGTGTTCAGTATAGAGAGGTTTCACTGTACATGTGTGTGTGTGTGTGTGTGTGTGTGTGTGTGTGTGTGTGTGTGTGCAGGATCCAATTCAAAGGAGAGTCCTGAAATATCATAAATAACTAGACATACCATCAGCACAAGCATTGACTGAAGATCCACCATTTTCTCAAATTAGGCCAAGATGACACCAAAATCTAACTAGTTCATCTTACCAGGTAAGGTAAGCATGTTGCCAAATTTGAGAAAAATACATGGAAGCATTCTGTAGATATCTTGGTAATGTGAATGTGCTCATCCAGACAGATATCCGGACAGACAGAGAGACAGACAGATGACCCCAAAACAGAAAGGGTCCCACTATGGGGCTGACCTTTAAAAAGTTTTAAAAAATTTTTAAGTTGGTCCTTACATGTTGTTCATTTTCTTTCTAAATATTGCTCAAAAGTATTAGAAGGGATTGTCAGAGAAAAAAAAAAAAACCTTTGAACCGTTCCCGGATATGATATTTTTCTTTTGATGTTCGTTGATTTTGATGAGATAGGGCAATTTGTTTGTTTGTGAGGCAAGATACAAATTGCATAGGTTGAGCAAACTAGAGGGCTGTATGAACAGCATATGCTCCGCTGACCTAAGCTTGTCCCACAAAAATTAATGTTGCAACTGAAAGGACCTGTGTTGAGGTTTAGCTGAGTGCATATGACATTTTGAAGTATTAAAGCATGACAACTGAGCCTCCTAAAGTGTGGCATGTCTAGCAAGTCAGCTGAGCTAAAAATTGCAGCACCACCTGGTGAAAAAATTAAGAACAAGGACACCCTCGAAGTGTTCCTGTGTGATATCAAACCAACTGGGTGGGCAGTTCAGGAAAAAAGTACCTGAATTGAAAAAATGGTTAAAAATCAGGAATCCACAGCAGTACTACCTTGTGAACAACTTGTTTGACCCTTTCACGAAAAAACATATCCACGTTTCAACTTTATCTGAGTGACAGTTCTGGAAAAGTAGCCAAAAATAGCAAAAACACACAAATTCATAAAAAAATTTAAAAATTATAGTGCCACCTGGTGAACAAACTGAGCCCTAGGAGTCCCTCGGAGTGTTCCTGTGTGATATCAAAGCAATTGGGTGAGGGTTTTTGGAGAAGATTTTTCAAGATTTGCCCCCAAAAAGAACAAAAAAATTCATGAAAAATCCTCTAATCACTGGAGCATGTCCACTTGGACAAATATGGTAGAGACCTACCCAAGGTACATTGCCACCAAGTTTGAAGTGAATGTGGCAGATGGAGAAGAAGTCGAAAATGTAACTGTGGACGGATGGACGTCGGACGACTTGGCATCCTAAAAGATCAGTCTGACTAGTATGTCAGCTGAGCTAAAAACAGTTCTGAGAAAACCACATTGAAAGAAAATGTTGCCAATTCCTATGCATTTATGGCTGTACTATGAGACATGCTCACTTCTTCTGTCCTGTGTTTTTATTGTGTGAAATAAACTTGTAGCTTTACCTCTGTGATGTTGTAATTCAAAAAAGTATATTTTATTGTTTAAAACTCGAGTTTTCTTCACTTAGGGACATCAAAAGTAACCATACTTGGCTTGTATGGGTGTGGATCCATATGCTGCTTTCCACATTAGGGGCCCAGTAAGTGGAATGTGCTAATTTGTTTTTACATCAATAGAGAATTTCAAAGTAGTCAGAACAACGGTAGAGATTAGTCTGAAGAAACTCATTCTTCTCTCCATGTCTTATAGTTTCCTGTTCCCTAGCTGTGAGTGACCCTTGTCAGTGGATCACCTGGTTTCCAGGAGTCATGGATCAATGACTGTAAAAATGATGACATGATTCATTATCATGCCCATGCAAAACAAACCCCATGTGGTCAGCACTGCTAAAACTCTTCAGTGTAAGCAAAAGTTTTGAGCTCAATTTTCTCATGTAACTTTTATGTTCACACATCGGAGTTTTTTGGAGCATGTATTAAGTATTAAACTCTCCAAAATATTAACAAGTTGACGCTGACGCTGTCCATATCTCCCTCCCATATAATTTTAAAACAAAGACCTACTAACTCGATATAGACCCTAACAAGAATGATCAACTGTAAAAGTTATTATACTATCTTATTTGGTTCTGAAGATATTGCGCGCAAGGAATTCACAGAGAAGTGACCCTGGGTGACCTTGAATGGGGTCAAGGTCACTTTCCTTTGAACTCGATGTGACTACTAATAAGGGTGACCTACTGTAAAAAATTCATGATCCTAGCTTTACTGGTTCTTGAGATATCGCACGCAAGAAATGTGGGATGGATGAACTGCCTCTGGTGACCTTGAAATTAGGTCAAGGTCAAGGTCCTTCAAGCATGACATAGAACCTTACAAGGTTGATCAACTGTGAAAGTTAAGTGATCCTAGCTCACTTGTTTCTTCAGATATTGCATACAACAAATTCAAAGAAAATTGAATTGCCGCTGGTGATCTTGGAATTAGGTCAAGGTCACACACCTTTGAACTCGATGTAGACCCTAACAAGAGTGATCAACTGTGAAAATTTCATCATCCTATCATATCCGGTTCTCAAGATATCGTGCGCAAGAAGTTTAGAGATAAATGACCCTGGTGACCTTGAAATGGGGTCAAGGTCACTCTCCTTCGAACTCGACGTGAACACTTATAAGGGTGACCAACTGTAAAAAATTCATGATCCTAGCTTAATCTGTTCTTGAGATATCGCGCGCAAGAAATGTGGGACGGACGGTCGTCATTACTATATCTCCCCCCCACTTCGTGGGCGGGAGATAAAAAGTGAGTAGAGGTTATCCAAAGGTGTTCTGACAGATCTTCCACCCTAACAACTATAAATCAGTAATTGACAAAACAACACAAAAAATAAACCTCAGATCTTAACTGTACGAAACTATAATATGAAATACAAAGTAATCATATAACAGACTGAATACCCCCACTTTGCACACATATATCAATCCTGTGACCTTAAAATGAGGTCAAGGTCACCAAAATGTAATGAAGATGGGGTCAAGAAATAGTGACAAAGTACATTGACCTAAATTTGAGTTTGATGTGGCCTGTGAATCATGAGGTATTTGTTTGCAAGGATTCTGCTACAGCCAGTGAGCCAGTCAAGCTGAAAATGCTATGCCCCTAAACTTTGTTGCATGGGGAGGGGGGAGTGAGGGAGGGGGGTTTTATAAAAAATAGCAACAAACAACTATGATGCATGAAAACAGCTGCGAATGGTTGAAGTGAATGGCATCACAAAGGTCACAATGTTGGCAATCGTAGTACATGAAACTAGAACATGCAGAATGCACAAGATCCACTGTTAAGCTGATCACTGCATCCGTGTCGCAAACACGATGGGCCTGGCAGCTACTGGACTTTGGCAATCAGAACATTTGTCAGTAAAGATGCCTGATCTGCTGTGTGGTGCTACATTGCAGCACACTTATTCAAAGCAAGCACACACCATTGCCAGACTTTCCCCGACACTGCGCTAACATCTTTAAAGTTTGTGCACAATTCTTCCTCCATCCGTGCCATTGTGTTACTCATATAAAATACAAGGGCTCTGCAAAGCCCAGCCATTCACCCAAAACATCAATGCCACATTTCACTCATACGCCAATAATTCAATTTCACCTGACTATCCATCTTCTCTATATATAGCCATGTTGCAACAATGAATGTGACCCCACAATTTCCTGTACAGACCTGTTCAATCTTACCATTCTTGATTGGTAAGGCGTGTCATGTATTTATCGTGGACCACGTGGACATTAACAGGAGTGTTCTATAGGTTAGATCCATGGCACAATCTGAGTAATCAGAGTCAGGATACGATTGTAGGGGGTCCAAACCTCCTCCACACACTCACAAAATACAAATGGCTGAACATATTAACGTCTCCTTCCTTTGACACATCCGTGATATCTTTTCCTGCAGGTCTTCAAACTGAACCCTCCATCTTGCTGGGATGAGGTATTGGCACCAAGTTAACACAGCTGTTTGATTTCATTAGCTTTCTTTCATAATTTTAAGACTGACCCATGCAATTTTTTACAGCATAAATCGATATGTCACATTTTGTTTAAAAGAAAGGGGGGGGGGGGGGAAAGGAAAAAATGGCATATGAATATTGCACTGAGACAAAGCATTCTGAAAGATAAAATGTTAAAAAGGATGTTATAAATCATCCTTTCTACTGTTTAGCAATGCACTCTGCAAAACAAGAAGACTATGACAGCACTGTGCACTGCTGACTTTCCATGCCTAGATTTGACAGTGCCAATAAATACATAAATAGTATACTATAAATGACAGTCCACAAGTGTCTGTGCATGACCACTACTCCAGGCTTAAAAACAGTTGTAACCACAGGCAATTTGAGCTGTATGTACCTCCCTGCATGATATATAGTGGGAATGTATGTAGTTAATTAAAATTTGCATGCATATATATATATATATATATATATATATATATATATATATATATATATATATATATATATATATATATATAATATATATATACATATATATACATACATATATATACACATATATATACATATATATATATATACACATATATATATATATATATATATATATATATATATATATATATATATATATATATATATATATATATATATATATATATATAAAATATATACAAGTCTTATAGCTTAAATAGTTCTTAAGATATAACCTGAGATGAATGTAAATGCAGTTATTCCATGCTCCACAATCAGGTCAAGGTCATCCACATGCATTTCCAACCTACCCCTTCATTGCCCTTATATTTAGAACTAACATCATTTACCATTTCCAAGTCCGAACAGGGCTTCTTAAAATTAGCACCAGCCACCAGCCAAATGCAGGTAAAAATTCTGTCTGGCTAGTGGAGATTTTACTTTGGCTAGTGTATTTTTGTCTCAGTATATATGTGCATTTTAATTGTGAAACTGAATTTAACACACCAAACATTAGGGTCTGTAAGCACTTTGGCTGGTGAATGAAAACGTTAATTTTGAAGTCTGCCTAGCACAAATTATTGTTCTCCAGTGAACAAGTGAACACTTAAGTTCAATAAACTGACTATTCATCTGAGCTTAAATTACTTAGCGATGTGCGCTGTCATTTAATCATGGCTGTATATATATGTGACAATAAAATGGCCTCCATGACACCTGTTACAATCGTATCCAAAAGAGGGCTTGGCACATTTTAGACTGCGTACAGCATTGAGATGTGCATTTAGACATCTAAGCAGAATTGCCCACAATATTAGGCCTTGGGTCCTTCTTTAATAACAGAAAATATGTCTATGCCAATGTAAAAAAAGCGAGTCACTGAGTGCACACTTTCAAATCCTTCATGCTAAGACTGCACTCAAAGTCCCTGCCTATTATATGGCAGTACTGTAATGGGCACATAGGTATGAATATAGCTGCAATTGGCTGCACTACAGGCTGGCAATTTAGCACTTCAAAACATTTCTCTCACTATAAGAAGAGAGCTGGAGCACCTGATGTTAATACATGCTACACTGTATATGGCTTGCACAGTGTAAAAGATGCAAAAAGTTTTATGGTCTACTACCTGACACTGTTATTCCAAAGAGGCTAGTGCTCACTTTGCGGGGAAGCCAATTTAAACTCCATTGCACCTGTAAGTTTCCCTCAAGTATGGGCAATTTAAGACCCATTCTCTGGTTGATATTTTTCCTCATATGACTAACACCTGCACACTTGTTTTCCTCAATATACATTTCATTAATACAGGAAGGTGTAGTCAATTGGGAATCATGGGATTTTTTTATCCTAATGATTACTGACTAAGCAGTCACAGCCCATGGCTTCAACTTGTAAACAATTCAGGCATTGTGTAATCATTTCTGCAGGAAATACAGTAGTCCCTGTCATGAGAGACCCCTGTCATGAGAGACCACCCTCTCATGAGAGACCACTTTTCAGATTCCCAAGTCCTATACTTCCCATGTTAATTTACCTGTTGTGAAAGACCACCTGTCTCATAAGACCACTTTTTTTGTTGCTATAGGGGTGGTCTCTGGTGACAGGGACCACTGTAATACCAATCATCACTGCCACTGGTGATGATTCTACCATACTCCTCCTGATGACAGCCCATACTCTAATAGTCCCCCACCTGCTTATGATTAGAAAATGTGAAAAACAGAGCTAAGCGTTTGTTTAACATTTTCACTCTTTTTTATGACAGTTCACAGGGTACTCTTTTTCATAATTCCCTCCTTCGCCAAAGAGAGTGCTTGTGAGCATTTAAAATGACAACCCCAAAGTTCAGTTAACAATGACTGACGCCAATCGGGTAAAGCCTGGCTTACTTTGGTTTTTATTTCAAGTGAAAATGTATCAGCAATGTTTATTGGGCTGTCAACATAAAGTGTTTGCCATCTTCTTTCCAGTTTTGAGTGGCACCTCCACAGATTGTGTGTGAATATTACTTCACCATCAATTTGTTACACGTCAACAATGTTAGCACCATGTTGTAATCCCTCCCCCTTAGCATACATGTACATCTCTGTGTTCTTGTGAACATGTCAACCATCCCTAGATAGTCTGCATTTACCTGTCTTTTTAATGGTATTCTACTTACAATATTCAGAATATAGTTTCAAAATGGAACCTCATCTGACCATAAGTTTGTGACTGGCCAGGGTACTAGCTGGCAGGAATGTCTTATTTCCTACGTTCCAAACAACGACACCGTAATACCTGTACTCAGGTCCAACTGCCACAAACATTTCTGCCAGTCCACTGCTCTGGTCCCCACTAATTGCTTTTCTAAGCATATAAAACATTTTCCTGTTGTTTCAGTTTACCAGCCACACAAAAAGACTTTCATGCTAAACTCATCACCGGGTTTTCTCGGTCTCTGGCCACCTTCACTGTTGCCCAAAATGGAGGGCTGTTCCTTTAATGAACACCCATGTGCTGATTTGCTGGCACTGAAATTGTTGTCTTTTCACACTCAGATTCACTTCAATCACCCAGACTTCCTTCCTGCCGTGGTCCAATGCTGGTATCAGAACAATTTAGGCCTCCAGGAGAGAAAAAATTATTTTGAAATTGACAAGTCCTATTGCATATCAAAGAAAGTGTTTTGCTGTGAAAATTTCCCAAGACTCCTATTCCTCATCTTTTGTTTCCTCTTTGTAACACAAGTCAGTGCTGGATGTAACTGCGACCAGCTGCTAGCATCTCGTACATCATATTGCCTGCACCAATCCAGCTTCCTGGTTTCTCTACACATCAGTACGATAATCCTATCTCTCCGCACATGTTCCGCCTTTCAACCACAAACTGCCACGTGTTTGTCACACAAAAGTTGCACAACCAAACACTACTGAAACAAGCCGCTTTCAGCTTGCCTTTCTCTGAAATCCTTGCCAGTAGTTATCTCCAGGAAGTGAGCAGATGTCAAGAGGCTGTACAAGCAAGAGCAGATTGTGTTCTTATGTATCCCCTGTTCCGCAGACATGCTGGCCCACTCTGGCTTCAAACTCGTATATATATAAGAGCCCACACAGACAACTTGACTGATGCTGACTTCACACTGCCAAACTGAAACTGGGAACCACTGGAGTGTTGTAATAAGTCTCTGTTACACAGATAAACCGGGCTGCGTTCACCTCTCTTGCCCAAGATAACGACAAGATGAATGTTTAAAAAATTAACAGAACGGGAGAGACAAATGTAATATCAAAGCAATAAAGCTGGTGCATTGATTTTCTGCGATGTGACATGGGAGCAGTTTGTTAAGAAAAGTTTACTGCGGTAGTCTTTGAGGAAAGGCTAAAACCTATCAAGCAGATGTGGATTAGGGAATCAAATTAAGAGACAGAGGATTCCCTCGGCTCTTTACTGAGCCCATCCCAGGGGAACTCAAAGTAGATACCCTGCCAATATGTATATGGTAATTACTCATGTTAGGGATGTAAACTTGCACTGGCAGTGGATTTTGAATCTATGTTTGCTCATTTAGCCAAAGCATGATTCTCCTCTAGGGACACTCTCTTCTCAGTACAAAGTGGAATTTTTAAAATCTCTGTACTTTATTGGACATTTTGCTAATGTGTCTCTCCTAACAGTTAGAATGAAGCCCCTTTTCTACACTCTCTTCTCCAGCGTTTTCTTTGTTGCCATGTCAACCATTCTTAGTTGATAAAGTCCACCCTGTGGCCACATTGAAACAAAAACTTGAAATTCTTGTGAAGGTAAAGCTGTGAAATATGTCCCAATGGTCACTCTGTGTTGACCTGTGTGTATTGTTGTCTGCTATAAAAAATTAAAAGGCAATTTGAAATTGCTGGATCCATGCCCCCCCCCCCCCCACCCACCCACCCCGCCTCATTTATAGCCTTGCTAATCACAGGTCTCATTTTGGAACAAGTGTCGTCAAAAATAAGCTAGCAGTGCGACCCAGATACTTGGCCTAGTGACCTTCTTTCATACATGCCACACTCTTGTGTCCAGCTACACAGGTGTGTACAGTTTCATGATTCTAAGTCTAAGGACAACAGAATTACAGCCCTGGCATGAAGTGTAATGTAGTTTTACATGAATGTATCACTGTGACCCATAATATAGCCTGGGCATGATTTTACAAGAATATGGCAATGTGACCCAGATACTTGACCTAGTGACCTACTTTTGGTACATGACACACCCTCATGTCTAGATGCACCTGTGTGTAAAACTTCATAAATCTACCTTGAAGGATAACAGAATAACAGCCCGGTCATGAAGTGTAATCCAGTTTTACGTGATTGTATAACTATAACCCAGAAACTTGACTTAGTGACCTACTTCTGTTTCATGACACACCTTTAGGTCAACATATATGCGTGTGTGAAGTTTCATGAAACTAAGTTAAATAGTAAGGAATTATAGCCCGGACAAGATTTTGTAAGGATATGTCACTGTGACACAGACACTAGACCTAGTGACCTACTTTTGGTACATGACACACCCTTATATATACATGCAGGTGCATCTGTGTGTAAAGTTTCATTGATCTACATTACACAGTAAAGGAATAATAGCCCGGACATGATTTTACAAGAATATGTCACTGTGACCCAGAAACTTGAGCTAGTGACCTACATTGTATTTTTGGTGCATGAAACACCCTCATGTCCAGATGTACCTGTGTGTAAAGTTTCATTAATCTCAGTTGAAGGACAACGGAATTATAGTCCAGACACAAAAAGCAGACAGATGGAGGCACAGGCACAAAGACAAATAGAAGAGGCAATTACTATATGACCCTCCTCTGGTGGGGGTGGGGGGTGGGGGGTGGGGGGCATAATTACATGAAGATTGTAATTGTTGCACAATTGGTATCAATTACTTAAAGTAAACTTGTTATGCAGGTAACTAACTGGAATGGAAAGCGAGCATATAGATCTAGATCAATGGATTTCTGTTGACGCATGCTGTATTCTACAGATATTTCCACACAGTATCACTTTCATCCCCAACACAAACTGCCCCCCCCCCCAAAAAAAAAACAAACAAACAAAACAAAAACAAACATTTTGAAGTTCCTAGATGTCCAAATATTTGTTCTTTCCACATTTTGCATGAATTTTGTAAGATACATGCCACAGGTTCACATGCCCCAGGTCAACAGCTTTCTGAGAGTGCCAAGGAATACTGTGGACATGGTTGATTCAGTCTCAATTTGATCTGGACAGGGTCAATATATGCCAAGGATAACAAATCACAAGAAACTTAACAAAAGCATATATTATTTTTCCACACAAAGGTCTCCTTCTTAATTTCATTTGACTAATGTTTAGACAAACATGCAAAGAAACTGCGTAACAAGCAAATAGAACACTTAATATCACTTCTCATTAAAAGCAAGTCCTTGCTTTCACAGCCTTGAAGTCTCCTTCATTTTACTTCACCAAATAACATAGATTAATTGATAATTAGAAGTACAAAAGTGCCAGTTTACCCACAGTAATTAATTGTAAAAGCTGAAATGGTATCATTTCCCCATCACCAGGTCCACAAACCTGCCTATTTAACGGTGAAATTCCTGACTGATGTGTATGTTCCCCTAGTCATATCAGTTCTCTGTGCTCAATCTAAATTATCAACAATTACACACAGAAGTACATGTATGTGTACCCCCTCCACTGCACTAAAACGGACCAAGACTGCTCAAAAATTACATGCTGTCTTATTTACAGGCAAAGATACAATGGCCAAGAATTTAGTCTCAGGTATTTTCAAAACTGTGGTCACAAAAACCAGGTGGTCTCCGACAGCAGTGAGCTGAAATTCCAGGTCCCACTGTATCATTTCCCAGCATGCAAATCGTATAGTTAGGAACCTTACAATCATCAGCTATTAAGATGATTAATGTGTCGGGGAATTGGCTTTGACAGTTACATCTGTGGGTGTCACCGAGACCACATTGCCATCAATAAAGATAATGCAAATGACTTACAAAATAACTAAGGATCCCTGTTCTCCCAGTGACCAGAAATGTGGTGGTACATGTATGACAGAAAAAGTCCCATTATGAGTCACTGAAGGAACATGCCCCCTTATCATAGAGGAACCCCACAGGAAGCATTTGGTAAGTTGACAGTTTAGGCATTAATTAAAGACATTGCTACATATTGAAGCCATGCTAATTCATTGATGATGAATTAGTATGGAGGACTAATTGCATGAATTTTAGCAAAATTAATATTAAAGTCCTTTCTACAATAATACAGAGACCTATATTAACCCTCCCCCTTTGGATTACCACTATTCCACCTGGTGTTCTTGGCGAGGGTAGGATGATTGGTGACTAACCCACCAAGGAAACTTGTTGATTTGGGCTATGTTCTCATGAATAGTGTCAACAAAAACTGTCGCATAAAAATGTTTGCTCTAAAGGAACTTAATAAAAAACCATACTGAAGCAGTCAAAATTTGGCTGGTTTAACCCTTTCCACTCTGAACTGGCAAGTGGTCAAATGTCATATGCTTCAACGTTTTTGACCAAGGTCAACAGTCAGGAGAAACAATTTTACAATTAAATGTATAGATGAGACCCGTTACGATAAAATGACCCTGACAGCTTTCTTTGACATGGGATGTTGACTCTAAAGGGTTGAAGCTACCTGTCCCATTACATCTTTCATGGACACTGTTTGCCAACTCTTCTACATTATTGACACCCATTGGAGAAGCACTTTTGGATGATTCATGTTAAAAGAACATCACCCCCCCCCCCCCATCATCATCATGAGTCCAACAACGTGACCACTTTGTCTCCACGAAGAATGTTGTCCCTGAGGAGACGTGGCTGGGTGCACACTGCAGCCATCTGCTTCCTCTTTTGTGATACAGCAGACAGCAGTGACGTGAAACAAGGATAAGTATTATCAATGTGGTGCACTTCATGACTATAACTACTGTACAAGAGATAAGAGATCATTTATCATTCCTTTTTCAAACATAATCGCTTGCACAGCAAAATGAAAGAAAACAAGAGGATAATGATGATCTTGCGTTCTGCTGACTGGAATATGCTTTAAAGGAAGGCACTCCTTACGTTGTATTATACATCATTGGAAAGGATTTTTCATCAGGATTTCATATCTGATGTTTATTTTATTAATTTTCACAAATTTCCGATCTTTATTGCCAAATATTAAAACCCCCACATTACCAGCAGTTCACCATTACGCGAAGCCAGTCGAGATGTCGGACCAATTAGAAGCGACTATACAACTGGCCAATCATAGCCATCGGTTGATAACGAAGCCAAGCGCACCATGATCATTATTCAACACAAAGCCACTTCAAATTATGAAAATTGTTTCCGAGGTCATTATTGACGTAAAGAATATGCATATGTTATGTGTTTCAATCAAATCAATTATTATTTATCAATGTATTTACTCCGTTCATGATAATCGGTCGTAAATCGTGACCGTGTAACGTGAGCGATAATATGAGCTCCGGGAGTTATCAAACGATCGGAATTCGTCACGCAGCTTGAAGTGCGCTGAACACAACTTCGTGCTTTTGTATGCTGCCAATACTTCTTCTGGGATTTTCATAATAGCATTCCATTTATCTGCTAATGATGTGTCTTTTGGCCAAGAATGAAAATATCTTTCTGGATATTCAGTGGCTGTGCCACCGCACGAAACACACCTTGGCATTTTCGTCTGTTCGCAGTCAATGAAAAACTTGGAACTCTCTACCGCACGGAGGTGTAGAAGGCTGCAGAATACCGCTGTTTCCAAATTTGGCTATAAATATGTCCAAGATCGCGCGAGGAAAGACGTGACATATCGTGACTCGTAAACGTTGCTTTTTTCTCGCTAAAACGAGTTATTAAAAACAGTTTTAAACAACTGCTGCATATACATTGACATATATTATTAGTTTTCGTTACATTTCCCACCACCTTAATTTGAAACTAGGAGTTTATTCTCATCAAGTAAAAAAAACAAGGTGCAGAAGTAGGACTCCCGTGATCCGCGAAATCGCCTTTGATCTTCCATAGGTTTGCCGCTTCCGGTAATTTGACAGGTAAAGCTGATTTCAGCAACATTAAAATGCAGATTTTAGAAATATGGAATAAAATATAACTAAACCATTTTACATGTGGTAAGTGCCTGACATGAAGTTCCCAAAACACTTAAAATACAACGTAATGAGTGCCCTCCTTTAACAGTATTACAAACATGCACTGCAGTCTGTATAGCTCTATACATGTCCAGTGGTAGCAAACTTTGATATATAATTTATGAACAAAAATATATATATAAAAAAAAAAGAGAAAAAAAATGCAGTGCCACCTGGTGGCCAAAATAAGAACTAGGTGACCCAAGGTGACCCTATGTGTAATATCAAAGCAATTGGCCAAATAATTATCCAGATGAAGATTTTTTTCCCCAAAAATATTAATTAAAAACATTCATAAGAAAATAGTAAAATTATTGCATCATCATCTCCTTTGCAAAATTGGTAGAGGTCCACCTGGGGAACACCCATGTGCAAAATCAAAACATTCAAAACACTGCTTTTTGAGACATTAGCCATATATACTATACAGTGGTAACACTTACCTACGGTCGCAAACTTTGATTCCCCATAACTTTGTCAAAAAATTTACATATCCATATCAGTTTTGCAAACTTTCATTGTCTAAAGTCAAATATATTCTGATCAAATTTTAAGCACCTACTGTTCAGCCCTTCTGGAAGAGAAGTCAAAAATAGTCTTAACTCATAAGAATTCATAAAAAGAATAAGAAAAAAATTGTAGCGCCACCTGATGGCCAAAATACAAACAAGGTGACCCCAAGTGACCCTGTGTGCAATATCAAAGCAAATGGCCAAGTAGTTCTTGAGATAAAGATTTTTTTTTTTTTCAAAGAATTAAAAAATTCATTAAAAATAAAAAAAATTATTGCATCATCATCTCCTTCCCAGACTTGGTAGAGGTCCACCTGGGGGACATCCCATGTGCAAAATCAAAACATTCCATGCGGCAGTTTTTGAGAAGAAGTCAAAAATGTAAAAAGTCTAGCGATGGATGGACAGATGGACAGCTGGACGCTGGATGCAAACAGATTCCAATAGCTCTGCTGACTGACAAGTCAGCAGAGCTAAAAATCGTAAATAGAGCATCATATCTAATCTGTTCACCACTCAGTTATTTGAGCTAGGTACTGTTTTATCAGTTCGATTATTTTGCTGGATATGTTTTTTTTTTCATCAAAACTGTATGATGTTTATCTCATTTAAATTGCCTTAAAATATTAAATTTAAAAAATACAACTTGTATTAAGAAACTTAACTTCTCTTTGCAAATGGTTTTGAGTTTTAAATATCTAAAAAATAGCACATGCAATACATTGAGAACATGACCCTTCCAGTCCCTGGCGAAAGTTGAGATGTTGAAGCATAAATATATATCAATACTGCATGGCTACCAGGTACTTTCTCACCCCTGGAACAGAAAGGCTCTGCAGTGTCTCACTGTCAAACTCTGATTAGCTTCTCCTTGTTGTTATCTTGCTCACAGTCACTGGCCTTAGGGAAAAAAAACAGCCATTCTCTCCATAAGGTAACAATCCTCTATCCTTTCCCTTGGATCTCACCTCACTGTTAATAATCTTTTTTTTTTTTTTTTTTGATTCCTCATACCAAGTCTGTTTTTACTCTCTGTGGTGACAAGTTTTGTCAGACTCCCTCTGCTGCTTGTCTATCTGCTGCATCCAAAGTCTCCTAATGTGAAGCCTCATTGTAATGACTCACATATGTCTGACAAATTCACTAAACAACACAGGTTCTGAAGGACTTCAAGTCAAATTCCTTTGTTATTTGACCTGATTATCCAGCAAATTCTGATATTTGATAGATTTTGCAGGGAAAAGATGGTGTCACTGTAGCAAGGTTTCACTACACTTTCATCCTTCTCCTTCTTCCTTAAGTCTCCTGCAGGCCATCACCCTTCTCCTTACCTCACATCCTAAGTCTCCTACCTTGATTTTTCTCCTGATCTCCATTCTTAGGTCTCCTATTTTCATCCTTCCATTACATCCTTAGTTTCATGCCTTCATCTCTTTAACACCCATCCTAAAGTCTCTTACCTTTCTTTCTCCTGGTCTCCTATTTTAATAGTCTCCTAACTTTATACTGCCACCTAATTTTGCACATAGTCTTTCACCCTCCTTAGTGTGTCCTGGCCATTAGTCTCCCAAGATCTTACACTGTTAATGACCTGCAAGTCTCCAAACATTTCTGTCTCTCATCCTGCTTTTGGTTTTTCATCATTCCTGTTGTATTTACAATTTCCTGCTCTTTCTGAAATACCTGAAGGCATTGATTCCATCATCAGAGCCAAAGCCAATTCATTGGTTGATAACAAGAGGTTTGGGGGCTTCCTATTAGTCATTTCCCTACATACAGCCATTAAGTAACCAATCAAATTGTCGGTTACAACTCTCTGCCTGCGGTGCTAGGTAGAGCTTACCTTTAACAAATGTTGCCTTGATCGAGTTTCCTGCAGATACACGACAAATAGTTCCTGATGTCTTTGCCTAGTGGCTCTTCAACTGCAGCATTGTAGCAAAATTTTGCAACAAAGCTTTTCAAAATTGCTACAGATTTTCTCCAAAATAAGCATTTCTTATGTGCAGAGGAGGAAAAAGGCCACAAGGACAGAAAATTTTGCTAAGGAGATTTTCAGCTGGACAGCACTGCAGTGAGGAAGCATAGCGCTCTTGGTGAACATGAGATTTTAGTTCTTCATGGACTTTAACCTTATACAACCTGAAAATTTGTAATTTGTGTAACAAATACATGTTAAGGATGTTGCTGAGATGCATCTTTCTATTGCTATGTTACCTTTACCTCATGGGGTGTGTCGATAGTCTTTGTTCAGCATGCAAGCCTACCCTTACCCTTTCCCAATTCCCTTAACACAGAAGTTAGCCATCTTTCTCTTATCATGCAGTCATGCTCACACCCTTCTACTGCCCCCCCCCCCCCATTCCACAACTAACATTAATTTTTGCCACACATCAACCAATATGTTTTTCCTTTTACAAAATATCAAAAATCCTTGCAGATAAAATACAAAATGTAAATGAAATCCCAAAGTATCCCTGAGCATCCACTTTGATAATCTTGGGCATTTTTTGTTGGACAACATGGCCTCTACTACGGCATGCTATCCTGAAAAGTCTCAGTACGACTTTCACTCCAAAGGTTTTTTCTATTGACGAGAAAACTTTAAGCAAAAACAGCAGGTACCAGTTGACCTCCAGGTGTTTTTGGCTGGTTTGCTGGGGAACGGGGCAAGGCAGAGCAGTTGGATGTGGATCAATATGAACAGAGGTTATAAGTTCTGACAATGCCATGTCTGGCGATGCCGTTCCAGCAGCTTTTCGCTGCTGAACTTGTGCAGTCGCTGATGTTTCTGTGTTGCCTTGCACCTGAGATGGGGCACAAGTGACAGACAACAGGTGACAACAGGTGACCTCGTGATATGGCCGAGACGTCACACTGGAGCCAAGCTACTCACACAACCATCTGCCATCTGTCTCTATCTTGCACATACATGTAATGTATCACTAGATGTGCTTTGTCGGCAAAGGGTCTTGCCTCAATTGTATTTAAATTGCTCGGATGTAAGGAAATATTTTTTACTTGTGTATGCTTCACCAGAGCATCTGTCAGGTATAATTACCCTTTCAAATTAGTGATCTGCAGGTGTAAGATCATTTTGACTTTGGATGATGATATGACGAGTCATGACACTGTGATATTATAATTTAAAGTCTTTCCTTCTTTGAGAGACTGCCCCTAGGACCATCCAAGAAGTGGTCACATGAAACAAGTGGTTTCCCAAAGGAGGTTTAACTCTTGCATCACCAGCCCAAGAACTAACCACTACTTTGTATTTCCATCCATAATTTAGATTCATACATGACTAATGTGCACTTATTATACCCTATTCCAACTTGAAGTCTTACATTTACTCATTTATTGGTATTATAAACATATTTTGAATTTGTTAACTAGTTTCAACAAATTATTTGACGAATGTTGTACCAAATGCATTGGATTTACTTATTTGATATGGGACATTTCTGGATGGATAAGTGGTCTTTTGGGGGTAATTTTGGGTCATCACTGGTCAGGTTCTACAGGTGGTCTCCAAAAAGAGATAAATTATCATTAGAAGGTGCTTTTACACAGCGAAAATGGCCACAAAAGGCAGGTGGTCTCCCCAAAGAGGCAAAGAGGGACTTCTGTATACAGAATGTATCCAAACTGAGTTTTCCCTACGCACTTAGACTTTCATCACAACATCTTTTACTCCTTGCAAAAGCCCCTGGAAATTAGATTCAACATTTAAGATCAAATATGTCTTTTATTCCCAAAACAAGACATTAAACTTGTTACCAGAGCAATCTTTCCTGCATGTCAGTAAAGTGAAATTCTAATTTTGATGTAGGGAAAATGCTGATCAACACCCAGCTCACAGTTCCAATGTCTTTCCTATGCATACCAACAGCAAGTCTTGTCGACATTTATTTCTGTTTCTCTTGACCTGTAATGACTGTCATTGAATTTTTATTGCCAATCCAGAACATGCTGATAACATCCTTTTTTTTTTAACTTAAAACAAGAACTGTGAAGTTCAATTCCCTCACAGCCCATCATATCACTGGCAAATGGTTAAGCCAATGAAGCATTTGATAACCAGACTCTGAATGAACACATGGTTCAATTGATGAGGCATATAATAACCTGAATCTGATTGAACATACATGTATGGTTAAATAAATGAGGTATATGACCAGAATCTGATTGAACATGTGGTTAATCTAATGAGGCTCATGATGACCAGAATCTGATTGAACACCTGGTTTAACCAATGAAGCATATGATGATCAGAACCTACTTGAACATTTGGTTAAACCAATGAGGTAGAGGATAACCAGAATCATGAATGAACATTTGGTTAAACCGATGAGGCAAGTGATGACCAGAATCTGATTACACATTTGGTTAAACCAATGATGCATATGATGACCAGCATCTGATTACACATTTGGTTAAACCAATGATGCATATGATGACCAGCATCTGATTACACATTTGGTTAAACCAATGATGCATATGATGACCAGAATCTGATTACACATTTGTTTAAACCAATGGGGAATATGATGACCAGAATCGTGATTGAACACTGCATTTTGATTGTATAGCAAATGTGTCACAGCAACCAAGAGGCCAAGGACAGGGAATATGATTCTCCTTGATTATTAGCATAAGTAAACACACTGGAATAGAGTAGAGCTATCATCTACACTCTACATGGCCTCCGAAGTACTCAGGAAAAGACTTGAGTAATCTTTTTTCCTGAGTAATCTTGAACCCTTTAACCCTTTCCCCTTGACACTTGAGTCAACAACTTTCCTTGGCGTGAGTTGGGCATTAAGTGCCCAACTCATGCCAAGGAAAGTTGTTGACCTGGGGCATGTGATCTTGATAGGGCTCATCTACAATTCTCAGTCAAAATTGTTTTTCATTACTGTTGAAATTAGTTTAAAACACACAAGCAGACGACATTTGACCACCAGCCAGTTTTAGCTGTTTAAGGGGGAAAGGGTTAAGCAGGCTGCAATCATCATGAACATCAACATAGAAAGTAGTAAGTCAGGAGACTAACGCCAAAGCTCATCCACTTTAGCAGCTTTGAAGCTCCCAGACTTTGAAGCTCTTTCCAGGGATAGATTTGACAAGATTCAATGACTGCTGATGCAATTTTAACACAACTACCGCATTAGTGAATGATGCATCCCCCCCCCCAAATATACATATTTACATCAAAACAAACTTTTAAGGACTTTCAAGACCCTGAAAATATATGAATTACACTTTGAGGACTTTCAAGGGTTTCCACAGTGTAAAAATCAACTCTTTAACGGGCATACCAACAGAGTTTGTGGAAGGGATAGTTATATGATCTCCTGATACAAGGTTGTTACCTACATGAGACTGAAGCTACAACCTCAGGACAATGGTTTTGCCCATTGGGAGCACCTACGCAGAACCTTACAAGTACCTGGCTACATGCCTTCATTAAGTCAGTGTCAACTGAGACTTAAGTCAAAATACTTGAGATTTCCTTTGCACTTTGAAGCAATCCAATCAGTGGTTTCCAAGAAGATTTTTGAAAATTTCCCCCAAAAAGGAACAAACACAAGAGTGCGACCATGTGAAGAAACTTTGTTACACAAGAGACACCCACCTGAAGTACATTCCCCCCAAGTTTAACATGAATATGGCCAGCAGTTTCAGAGAAGTTGAAAACAGACAGTAAGTGAGGACAAAAAGCTCAGGTGACGTGACAAGTCAACTGAGCTAAAAACTATTCACGCCCAGTTACATGGCCATTCATTAAATGTCATGGCACCAGAGATGCAGACCTGGATGTTCCTCTCTTGTTCTCCCGTTACTCTTGGTTCATGGATGACCCTGGCCTGGCTGTCAATTGGTACAATTCTAGGTTATTATTCGCTTGACCGCCTTACTCTGCAAGTGCCTGCAGCATGGGTCCTTGTTTTTTTTGGAGTTTGTTGATCTGACCCCAATGGCAGACGGTGCTCCGTGTAACTACAAATGCTACACCACAAACATGTGTCTATTTAATGCCACGCCGACCAGAATCAAGAACAACTTTATTATCAAGACATTTGACCCAACGCTCATTAAATTGCTGAATCGATGACATCAGCATCAGTTTACACTACTGTATGTGATGAGGTGAGAGTGAACTGTGCAAGAACTAACTATACACACTGATTAGTTTGCACAGCTAACGAAATCTAAAACCAATCATCGCTAGGTGACTGTTGTGTTCCAGCCCATACATCATACAGCCTGCATCACACCTGTCAACGTTAAGAAATGTCCAGGCCACAGACTAATTGGCAACACTTGACACGAACGGACAATAATTTCTTTTCACACTTCTAATACTTTGGATGATTTAGTAAATAGTAATTATAATCTCATTTTTTTTAAAAGTCTTGGAAAATTGTATTGAGTTTCCACAGACTTTTTAAAATACAATGTGATTTCATTGAACAATTTGTAAAAGTATCTGTTCACAGATCTGTGAGAGTAAACTTTGTTCCAATGAACATTTTATGGCGACATTTCTCTCCATAACTGGCACAGTTCTATCGATCTGTTATGCTTCGTCTTAATTACATGTAACACATTTCTCAAAATTTACAAGATTCTACTTACTAAGCATTACATTAGAAAAATCTCTTCTTCATTCCATTGTTTTTTTATTTCCTTAACTCTAACAAGAGGCCCATGGGCCTGGTGCTCTGCTGACTCAAGGTCATCCATATTATGTAATATTCTACTTTTAGTTATGGTACATATATTCTATAAATTTGGCATGACAAGCTGCATTCTTTGCTGGAATAATGATTTTATATAAGTTTCAATACATTTTAACTCATAATTTCCATACAACTATATGTGCAGGTACCACCAGTATCATGCTGGATTTAGATTTGGACCTCCCCCACCATCCAGCCAATTTCATCAAGATCCATCAAAAATGAAAGATGTTAGAACATTCTGAAGATTTTCACTTAGGTCATAAGTTATTCAATGCATGAAGTGACCATTCCCCATTCAACTTTTGTTAAATTACTGTGGCAACCAAATCAAACTCTCCTTTTTTTAAAACTTCCATTCCTGACCAAGTTTAACCCCCCCCCCAAAAAAAAAGCCCAAAGATACTGACAATTACAAGCAAAACTCTTTGTAAGTCAAGCTCTCATCCAGAACATTGTTCTTTAAATATTTTGACGTTTTACCAAAATATATTTTTGTATTTACTGTGAGAGAGTTGTATCTCACAACCAAGAAGATAAGCCTCACTTAGCATGCTCAACTAAGATGAGGACTTGGCTAATGTAATTTTCATATTGTGAGTTTTATACATGGCAGGGGAAGGGGTTGGGGGGTTGGAGACTAAACCAGCATACTCAAGTGGTGCCAATTGCTTCATATTTGTACTCGTACCATCAATTTTCCAGTGACACTTTCCAACATGCATTACACACACAGCCAATGTATTTTGGAAATTCTATCACCCTTCTTTGGCCATTTACAGTTAGATGTCACCAAATATCATAATCATGCATTTTTACCTGATCACTAATTGCTTTTGAAATAAAATATGCTTACGGGGATGTCCAAACATTGGCCAAGCAACTTCATTTCTAAACCAAATATCTGATAATTTATCAATTTTGTGGCACAAAATACTTAATTGCAGCAGAACGATATTTGGGGGATCCTTAGTCTCGTCTGCTTAAAGTATCCCAGAGTTCTTTAAGAGGTTACTTCCCCTGGCTGGCCTCTTTTTACTAAGTTTTTCACACCCTCCTTTTGTCTACTCCCTGTAATCCAAATTCGAATCAGTTGTTACCCAAAAGTCGATGTGACAAGACATGTCAGAAAGTCTGGTGCAAAAGCGCAAAAAAAAGTTGGTCTTTTTATTACTCGGGCTCGTATTAATGGCCGAATCTTCAGGTAAAAGAGGTTCCAGACCCGACTACAAGGCCATGGCAGAGGGAAAGGGCGATCAGGCCAATGACACACTGCAGGATAGCCAGCATGAGGATGAGATTTTCGTGTCTTCGACCCATGGCGACAGCTCCAATAGCGGTGAGGAAGAATCGGGTCAAAGTGAAGACGGGCAAACTTTACCCAAGGCCGTCCCAGACACCCGCAATGTTTCTCTCAATAAGGAGATAGTGGATCTCACCATGCAGCTACGAAAGAAAAAAGCTGACTTATCGACAGCCAAGAAAAGAGGGCATGAATTGGGGTTCAATCCTAGATTTCCATGCTGCTGTGTTGATAGAAATTGAAAGAGGCAACAGAGAATGGGGAGACTCGTTATAGAGTTAGAATCTAAGGTCTTGCACCAACCAAGAGGGGTCACCCCACAGAATAAATTTAATAGTAATGCCAATACAGGCTCGTCGCTGTCCCGAGCCAGGATCTTGTTTTGTAAGGCCTTTCAGAGTGGAAAGTGCAACAAGGCCAAAGAGCTCACTGGTTTTGTGAAAGGGAAAACATGCACAGTCGGTCACTTCTGTGCAACATGTTACCTCGTGGACAAAGTACAAAGGGCTCACCCGGAGTCAGACCAGGTCTGCAAATACTACGGGAAGTACTTGAAGGAGATATAAGACTCCAAAAGTGACTGACCACATGGCAGAACCAGTGGCAGTAAAAACTTAGGGAGTGAAAAAGTTAAAAAGGTTACTCAGATAGGTGTAAGTAGTGCAGGGTTTGCAGACCACAGTGTCTCAACAGAGTATAAAAAGTCAGTTACAAAGGTGGACTCAAGATCATGTTTCAGTGTAACAAAGGCATCTCAAGTTGAGAAGGATAATGCAGGTGGTCAAACTTTAACGCAGCCTAAGTGTTCCATGCAAAAGAACTCACAGGTGGTGACCAAAAGTGTTACGATGGTGCCAAGTGTGCACAAAAATACATATTCTAGTGTGGGTGATATAGTCGGTCTGAAAGTTGATCATGTGAGTAAGGCACCCAGGGCATCAGTCACAAGTGGAGCCCCCAAGAAACCAGCAGAATCACATAACCCCAAGTCGTTTAAGAACATAGCTGTTTTTGGTACACAAGCTCCACAAAATAGTGAGCAGGGTGCTCCTTGTAGTGAGCATGAGTTTAAGTTTTTGCTAGCTCCGGATAACGAGTTGTGCCAGGAAGATGTTTTCACCTTGTCACCACAGTCTGTGAGTACAGCAGGTACTAGTCATTGTGCACGCAACAGTGCCAAGTCAAAAGTCACAAAAGACGTGTCATTTAGTAGAAGTATTCATTGTGCCCTGGACATACAGCAAGTAGTCAACACGCATCGTAAAATTCATATTTCAGGTGTGCCCAATTTCATGGGCTGTCGTATATCGGTACAGGCAGGTCTAAAAGTAAATGCTTGGCGAGTTGCACTGGGCGCGCAGCAATATCAAGACCTGGAAGTTTGTGATTTGCTCAAATTTGGTTTCCCACTTGGGTACACTTCAACAAGCCTTCCTTGCTCTTCTGCTAGGAATCACGGCAAGGCGTACGCCTTTGCCGGGCAGGTTGATCAGTTTATAATACAGGAAGTCAGTCTAGGAGCCACAGTTGGCCCTTGACGTCAGATGCTCTGATATTACCAACCTGCACGTCCCCAATAAGCACTGCTGAGAAAAAAGATTCTCAAAACCGACGGGTCATTCTCGACCTTTCTTGTCCGCAGGGAAACCCTGTGAATGATGGGATCCCTAAGGACACCTACCTAGGGTTACCTGCAAAACTCGAATTCCCCTCCATTGACAATCTTACCGACAGCATGGTTGAGCTGGGTCCTGGTTGTCAATTGTACAAGCGAGACCTAGCTTGGGCATACAGACAAATCCCCATAGATCCCGGGGATCTCCACCTTCTGGGCTATTCATGGAAGGGGGGCATTTTTGTGGACCGCGTTTTAACCTTCGGGTTAAGGTCAGCAGCGCTGTGCTGCCAGCGGGCAACAACTTTTAATGGTGTCTCCATTATTTCGCAAGAGGATTGGTATGACCCTGATGTAGTTTTTGCCACCAACGCATGCCTTGTTGGTTGCGGGGGGCACTCAGGGGACTCGTTTTTCCACAGTAGCTACCCCAAGGGCATCCGGGAAATGGGGCTTCACATAAACGCCCTTGAGATGCTCACGGTGGTCGTAGCCCTAAAGCTTTGGGGTAGTCAGCTCATTGGCAAAAAGGTGCACATTTTTTGCGACAATCTAACATCAGTACAGGTCATAAACTCGGGCCGGGCTAGAGACACTTTTCTAGCGGCCTGTGCAAGAGAAATTGCATATCTCGCAGAATGAAATGAATTTGAAATAAGATGTGTTCACCTGACATCCGAGGAGAACAGGTTGGCAGACCTGCTCTCCCGATGGGAAGTGGATCCCGGAAACCAGAGAAAGTTCTTCACAGCTTCAGGTCTTGACCCAGGGGGTGAATTGCAGGTGCCATCTCATTACTCTAAGTTATCAAACAGCTGATAAATATCGCATGTTTTCTGCTTTCAGATGGGCAGAAGAGACGGTTAGAGAAAGATGTAAGAAATTCCCAACGTAACGCCTTTGCCCAAGGTACTACAAAAAATTTGTTCGTGCAACGGCGTTCTTATTTCCTATTTTGTTTTTATTTTGAGTTGGTTCCATTACCTGCCTCAGTGTCTAACATTTGTTTGTTCACACAGTTTCTCAGTAGAACTTTCAAGAGTGTGTCGTCCATTAGGAATTACATTAATGGAGTTTGAGTATTGCATTCCTTGTTAGATCTAGAATTTAACTGTTTGTCAGAATTCCAGTACAAGTTACTGATAAAAGGTATCGCCAGGTTAAACCCGCACTGCCCAAAAAGGGCACATCCGATGACCCCAGAACTTCTCGTTAAGATATACTCAGTTCTGGATTTCTCAAAACCCTTACATGTGGCCTGCTAGGCCCCTTACTTGCTTACATTTTTCTTGATGGCCCGCAAGTCAAATATGGTTCCAGCTAGTCTCTCAAACTACGCATCTGCAAAACATTTGAGTCGAAGGGATATTGTCCTAGGCGATGCAGGTTTACTCATCTACATTAAGTGGTCAAAAACCCATCAGTTTGGTGACAGGAAGCTCGTTTTTCCTGTCGTTCAAATTCCAGGTTCTATTCTCTGCCCAGTCACAGTGTACAAAAAAATACTCAGCCTTCAAAAGGCAAAACCAGAGGCCCCCGCCTTTTTATTCAAGGGTTCACCCAGACCACAATGTCTAACAGAATTCACATTTGTACAAGTCCTAAGAGACTCAATCAACAAGTTGGGACTGGCGGGAGACCTGTTTTCAGGCCACAGTTTTCGTAGAGGAGGGGCCACTACCCCTTTCCTGGAAAAGGTTCTTGGTGAACTCATTCAGGTACAAGGTGACTGGGCATCAGATGCCTATTTGAAATATCTAGACCTGGATTTGGACTCTAAGTTAATTGTGGGTCACCAGCTGAGAAATTACATCCTGCAACTATGAATACTTGAGCAAAGTTTCCAGCTAGTTAAAGTACACAAAACTCAGTGGATAATGGAATTGCAGCCTTGAGCAGTAGTCTATTTCTCTCCAAATTCCAGCCTGGTTTGGATGTAGTCGTGCCATGTTTTTCCTAGGTTGGTTCTTGGTCCTCAGGGGTTATTTAAGTTATTGTACCTAACTGTGTTTACTTTCCTCAGTTATTTCATACTCACACATGTTGTAAACCCTGGGGACCTTTGACAGACATTTATTAACTGGCAAAATCCAATAAAAGAATGAAAATACTTCGCCTTTCCTTCTGTCTTTCATGTTAATTAATTCTTTACTTTGGTAATCAACCATTACATGATGTTTCTCTTCAAATCCATAGGGTAAACCTCAGTCCATTCTCTTCCAAATTCACAGGCTCCGCAATTTATGCATTGAAAAGATGATGAATCTATGCACAGAATTGACTGCAAGACTTTGCAGAACCAGTCTGCACCAAAAATGGAACTCAAAACTGCTGTATCAGCACAAACATTTGGGGTTAACTTTTTTTTGGGGGGGGGGGGGTGAAATTTGGATATATCTTGAAAAATAGTCAAGAAAAGCCCCACATAGATTGCAAAAAAAGTGATGAATCTATGTCAAATTTAAGAGATTTTAGCTCATGATCAAGAGGTTGTCAGAACGACTGAAAAAATCCGGAGGCTGCCCACCAGGAGAGCAAATCTATGTCCCTTCCAGGTGGCTGGCCTGCCTCATTAAACACTCAGTACATTTATAAGGCATACTGGGTGTCCCAGGAGCCAGGCCAAGGTCATCATGAGAGCTACATGACCAGTTGTCATTGGTGTAATAAGAGTCAAGTCAGGTGAGATGGTGAGTGTATGTAACAATGTGAAGAAAGTGAGACCAGGGAATACCTGCAGGTTATCTACATTGTACATGTACACGCACAACAATAATGCCATTTACATGTAAAAGGGGTTATGAAACTCTACATACATGGAGGCCCACTTGTGTTGTCTCATTGCAGTGTGTGCTATCATGTTCACATCTACCTTCTTGGAAAACCTGCGCCAGAAATCATCCAATATTCCACATAGCATTTTTTCTTGTACATGTATTATAACATAAATGGCATTTGAATGTATGCGCATATACACTTTCCTGCACTCAAACCCATGACCTGTCACGTGTGTGAATTGATCGCCCATCCCCTCAACTGAGCCACTCTGTCTCTGAGTAAGCCTCTCAGAAATTGAGCTGTCCTGTACGCCACGTCACCCCCCCAAATAGTGGTCTGTATAACACAGCCACTTAGATAATCCAAAAAAGGTTGTTTGAGTGTTGTTTGAGTAAGTTATGACTTTCTGTATGCAGCTCACCTTGCCACACTGCTTACATTTGCCCTCTTGTCTTCTTCTGTGAACCCAGTGATGCCTCATTAAAGTTTGCTGCAAGTAGAAACAACCGCATCTTATGAAATGTCTTTGTCCACTTGATTGAAAAGGTAGACTTGTAGAGGACTGGAGCTGAAATAGATTGTACATATCAACACAAACTCTCCAGGAAATGTGCATGTTTTGAGCTGAAGAGTTCATGTAAAATATTTGATGCCCCTATTTGGTGTACTTGGATCTTCTTGTTCAGAGACATCCAATCTTTAACTCATTCCATACCAGTAGGTACCACAGAGAACCTGCCTGTGGGACCTGAAAAGTCCGAGAAAGCGACCTGAATAGCCCATTTTCATGCCTCATTTTAACAAACTTATCCCTGCCACTTTACAATAAAATTTACATCACAATAAAGGCCTAAATCTCTTCTTTATTGCTGTGGTGTTGTTATTTTCATTGATATGGATGTTATTTATCGAGCGCGATGTGAAAAAGTGACATTTTCAGTGCTTTCACACCTTTTTCGCGTGTGTGGGCAATGGCCAAATTTGACCCTTTCCTTTGTTTCGGTCGGCGTCATTTTCCGAATGAGTGATTAAATTCAAAATTGCCATAGATAGAAAGAACAGATTCTAAGCTTTATTTTCGTATAAAAAACTTACGCGTACCCCCAGAAGAAGATTACAAAAAAATAAATTGAAAACTTTGAAATAAAATTTCAAAATGTTAGAGAAATAGTACATGATAAATTTTTATATGGTTAAGAAGCTTATTTGAAGCAGAAGAATGTGAAAAAAAATTGAGTTTGTATTATGCACCGCAAAAATACCCCGTTAATTTTTGTAATTGGCTCAGCCTGCCTAAAGCGAGGAAGGAGTTCCGCCATTTTTTCGTGTCGCCGCCGACAATGCACAGAGTGTCAACACGTATCACACATCCGAAATCTCCTGGACAGTTTGGTCTGAGATTCAATTTGGTAAGTTTTATCAAGTATACATTATACAATGTCCTGATGAATTTTCAGAGGAATCTTTCCTTATTTTAGCGAGAAATTTTAGTCTGAAGTGTAACGCATGTAATTGCATTGACTCGATTAAACTGATAAATAGGCACTTTGGAGACCAGACCTCGTCAACTTGTGCGTCGTTTTACACTCGATCTAGATTGAATCTTGCTTCTAAACAAATAACTTTGATTTATAAGAGTGTTATAAATAATATAGGCATCAACTTGTATCAGAATTCGATGATTTTATTGACAAAGCGGGTCTTCAAAAATTTTTGGGTCCATGAAAAATGTAAAATCCAATATGGCGGATGTGCGATATCGCGATGTAAACAAACGGAGCGGTCACAGATCGCACTCCCCTTTTTGTTGGATTTTTGAGAATTCTTAGCAGTAAAATAAGCTTTAAATACCGGCAGTCTGCTGTTGTATGATGTCCAAATGAAATTCAATGTTTTATGTGACATTTTGGATAAGGTGTGACGATGAAATTTGCAGAGAACTTTGTGCATTTTAGTTTTATAGTTAGGCCTAGTTAGTTTTGAAATTCAAACTTGTCGATTTTTTGTAAATATGCTGAATATTTGTCAAATATTTCTCTTGATTTGGAGACAAAAACCTTCATCTGACGTTTATACAATAAATACTTGATCTTGGCAGTGGTTCCATTTCCTCCCCACCCCCACCCCCTCCAACAAACCAACCAAAAGTAAAAACAGAACTGTGCAAAGTGAGATAATGATTGTTCTAATATGCCTGTGGCTTCATATCTGTTGGATAATTTTATAAATACATGATACCCACACATGTGTGGCAAAAACTTCTTAGTGGTACCACCCCCCCCCCTTCAAAAAAAAAAAAAATGAATAAAATAAATAAAGAACTGGGAACTTCGCTGCATGAAATATTGCATTTTAAATATGCCTAGATATTTATGTTGGAGATTATCCCAAGTCTGGGTACAATTGTGTTTTAGAATTGGTTGAGCACGTTTTACTATACTAATGCAAAATAAATAGCTCTACATACATGTTACAAAACAAGACTTGCTCAGCATTGATTTAATTTTCATCACAAAATTGCTATTTGATACCAATTAAGCACCTGTTGTGCCTTGCAAAGTAGTGCAGTATGGTAAAATATATAAATGTAAATTTTTTTTTCAGATGATATGAAGAGGCCAGATTGTTTCAAGCTGTGTTTTTCGCCAAGGGGAGGGGAAGCCGTCCCAGCCTTCCAAGTCTTAAGATGCAAGTCAAAAACAGACAACTGCTGTAGTTGTACCACATATGGAGTCATGAGGGTCTTCCTGCGACCAGGTTGACCAGTGGCTAGGTAGGGTTATTTCCCGCCTATCCCAGGAAGAAAGCAAGGCATCTGGTGGAGACAGCTGAGCAGGGCATGCTAAAGTGTCCAGCCAAAGAAAGACAGTCTTTCTGGCACACCTCATTGCACCTGGATATTATTGGTGTGCAGTTTTTTTTTGTTTTGTTTAGTATTGAGAATATATATAGGCAGTGACATAACAAATCAATGTATGTTGATTTATTAAAACCCCCCAAAAAAGAGAGAGAGAGAGAGAGAGAGAGAGAGAGAGAGAGAGAGAGAGAGAGAGAGAAAGAGAGAAAGAAAGAAAGAAAGAAAGAAAGAAAGAAAGAAAGAAAGAAAGAAAGAAAGAAAGAAAGAAAGAAAGAAAGAAAGAAAGAAAGAAAGAAAGAAAGAAAGAAAGAAAAGAAAAGAACATGGATAGGTTCAGGCCAAAATTATTTTAACTTGAAAAAAAGTATTTATTTGGATGTGAATAAATTTATCTCAAACAAATTGTAAAAAGTGTAGAAGACTTAGGTGTATGTGTGATGCGTTCTTATTAATAAACTATGAAAGTTATATCAACTGATAAATATGTGAAATAATTTTCTGTGTTTTCTTTCTTTTCAGGACCACAGAGCAAACCAGCTGGCTTGACCCAAAATCAAGAAGAGGTAAATAGTCAAGTTAAAAAAGAGACTGTTACTGTACATAAATTTTGAAAAATTTGATGATACTAATAGATTGCCACAATAAACCGTTATCCCTGGCGAAGGGGAGTTGGGAGGCCATTTAATTAAGTAAAATTAATTTGCATGTTGTTACACACATTAATCTGTTACATGATTAAGATATTTTACAGTATGAAATAGAGTAAATATGTTGGAGAATTTATCTTTGGTCTAATTTTAGAAAACAAAATTAAAATCGACTTTTTCTGTACATTTACATGTACTTGCCAGTTATGTAAAGTTTTCAACTTAATTTGCATATTTTTCAATTTCAAAAATGCTTCAAAATGTGTATAAATCAGTCGCAACATTGAAATAAAAGTGATTTTTGTGAGCCTATAACAGTGAAATGTAATCTATTTCAGTTTTTTTTTATCATTTGTAATAAAACTTGGTTGTATAATGAATGCAGATTATGTTGTTTTTGTTACTTGGGAGGTTCTTTCTCTGTATATGGTACCCTAAAGTTGTGTTTTTGTCCCAGTTTTGAAAAATCCTGAAAAATGTCTAAGTCCAGCTGTTGGAAAAAAATTGTTAAAAATTCATAAAAAAATCAACGGATGGTCCGATTTCAATGAAATAAAAACTGTTTTTTCTCTTTTGGAGAGTTCTTTCATTAGGAATAAGTTAAAAGTGGGTTACAACATCAGAAAATTTTTCTCTGTGGTACCTAATACCAGTCCCTGATTTTTCCGTATATATATATATATATATATATATATATATATATATATATATATATATATATACCTAGATTCAAGACAACAATTTCAGATCATAAGGTTACAGTTTTGGAGAAATGGCCCAGAAACGGTTCTCAGACCTTTAACGAACATCACTAATTAACTAATGTTAATAATTAGGCACACAAAACCATCAAAAGACACATTTAATAGGTAAGGACTATAAGCCATAAAAATTTCACATTTCTAAGTGTAATACTGTTGGAGAAATGGCCCGGAAACGATGCCGTGATGGATAGACAGACGGATAGATGGATGGATGGATGGACAGTCGTCATTACCTTGCCCCCCCCCCCACAAAGTGGGTGGGATGTAAAAAAAAAATTAAAAAAAACAAACAGGAAACTACAACAGCTGTAGCTGACAGGCTGAATGCCTCCTGCTTTGCACACAGAGAGCTCCTGTGGCTTTCAAAATGAGGTCAAGGTCACCAAAATGTATTCAGGTCAAGAAAAAGTGCCAAGGTACATGTAGAATTGATGTAAACTTGAGTTTGATGTTGCCTGTGGATCAGGTATTCTGTCACAAGGATTCTGCAATGGAAGGACAGTCAGAGTGGCAGTTGCACAAGCTGAAAACAGTGTATCCTCTAAACTTTGTTTGCAGGCATATGATTACATGGATTTTGTTACAGAACTTCAAATAACCAACACAACACACAAAACAATTTACATGCATTGCAGCAATCCTAAGTTCTCAACATTTGTGGCAAAAAAGCAACAGTTTCCCTTGATATGGGACAACACCTTGAATTTTTTTTTTTTAAATCATATACCTGGATTTTCACATGTTCAATACATACAATATTCTTGACATCTAAGATACATTATATCAAAATGGCCAGCTCCTACCATGTGTTATACTTGGATACACTTCAGAATATGGATGTAAATTCAACTTAATTGCAGATATCAGCCTCTACATAAAACTAAAATAAAACTAAAATTCAGCTAAGTTTGATATATCTCATGCCTCATAGTCAAGTACATGTACATTGGTGCAACAGAAAAAAAAATCCAGAAAAGAACAAAATTAAATTCAAATCAAACCTTCTTGTGTTCTTAGCCAATTCATTAACTCTTTCAGCATCAAGTTTTGACTGATCGAGTCAACTGAACTTTCTGCTTGAAAGTTACCCAAAGAATGCCAAGGAAAGTTGTTGACCTGGCCATCATTGTGCTCTCTGCAACTGTGGGCACTCTGGTACCTCAACAAACGGTAGGTTTGCAAAGAATATGAATGTAGTATTGTTACATGCAAGTCAAATCACAGCAAAAAGACTTTTGTCAAAAGTGGCAGTGAAAGAGTTAAATGAAAAAATCACCAAGACTAAAGACGATTTAATGAAGCTGTTAAGGAAGGACCTACACGCCCACCTGGTCAAAGATCAAATATATGATATGTACATGCATATATCAATGACTGAGTGGGACAAGCTTGGTCACTTATGCTGCAGTTTAATACAAAGCTGACTGAAGCTTACACAGTGACCAAAAGGCTCTGACAACATAATTACCCATTACAATATCCTATTATATACAATATTGGGATCAACAACATGCAGAGTTTCACAATTAACTTTAAAGAGCCTTTACACAGCATGGCTCTCTTGTGTAGATCCAAATATAATTCCTAACTTACAATGGAACTAGCTGGATTAAAGTTTGCTTTGCGCATCCCTGTGTCTTCCTTGCAAAATGTCACTCACTGTAAATAAGACCAGTTGCCACTGATGCCAGCTAAATCCCAGGGGGATAACTATTAAACTGAAACAGTACCATGGCATATCAACCTGCCAAGGTTTATACGTCATACAAGCTTGCTTGCCTTTCTACTTTTCTATCTGTTAGTTCTGAATCTAATTCTTTGCACAGAGGTATGGATTCTGCAATAGTAGGATGCTCACTGTTCTTCGCTAATTAATAAATGAAGGGAAGTATATTGACAACTACCATAATACCATATCATGTGTACCACGCAAGGTCTGCCATAAAAAAAGTGCCTGACGGCTTGCTCCAGTGTTTCCAAAAGCAGCATGAAAAGATAAGTCTGATGGCACCTAACGAACATGCAGCTATTAGCTGCATGTTCGTTAGGTGCCATCAGACTTATCTTTTCATGCTTATCTAAAAGAGAATAATTATGGCCATATCTAGCAAAAGGCACCCCTACTATGTAAGGTTTATCTGACAAAAAAATTTTTGGAAGGCTAGGCATAATAGTTGCCAGGAAAATACATGGGTAAAATTGTCCAGATCAACTGCAAGCTGAGTAACTCCATAACCATAACCCCTGCCCAGGAAGTATAGGCAGAGGTAGAATAACACCTGGGTGACCAGAGAGTATCAGTGGTCAACAGAGAACACGTACCTGACACCCAAGGCCACATCTGATTGGTCAGGAGATGTCACATGATCCCTTTTGACTCCTGGTGCTCTTTTGCAATTCAAAGTTTCAAGACTTGTACTTTTGTTTTCCACATTGGTCCAGTCCCAGAAAAAAAAATCACTTTTGATGTGGTTTAATGTTGGTTGTAATTATAAAATGGAGCTCATATACAGGTATCATTCTATTTCACAATGGTTAAGGTCTTGGTTAGAGTTTTCACATTGGCTGGGAAGTCAGGTCTGGCTACTTTTGTGAAGTGGAACATTAGGACAAGTGGCTGTATGACAAATGGTGAGTTACACGTGTACACTGAATACAGCATTTCATATAGTGGTAGCCTGTTTGCATAGTAAAAATCTGCCCTTAACTGTACAGGCAAGGTACGCCACCCGTTTCCATTTTTCTGTTTTGTTTTGGAAATATCCATATTGAAGAAGACTGCTGTAGCTTGTTCGACTGTTGGATTCGAGATTCTGGATAGTTTATATGACAAACTTGAAGATACTTGTACGAGTGCATCCATATTTAACAAAAAATGAAGAGAAGCCTATTGGTCAGGAGACACATGTTAAGATCTTGAACAGACTGCTATCAGATGTTCCACCTGCACATGCTGATAATAGAAACATGTGGGTTGTCATGTTTGACATAATAGAATAGATAGTTGTATTACACTAAATCTTAATGTTAAGTACAAAACTGTCAAGACAAAAGACTAATTTAAACTTATCCCGGGGCTCTTCCACACTGAAGGAATTCATACTGTTATAACTGGCTGAAGATGCATATTTAGTTAGTTCAAGTGACAGATGGAACAATTGGGAATATTACAGCACATCATATTTATCAATGAAATTTTTTTTTGACATAGCAAGAGAAGCCAAAGTAACTATGAGTATGTACTTTCAGCTTAGTTGTTTCAGCTGTTATATTTTGAATACGTGTACATACAATCTCATATGTCTTCAACATTTTGAACACAAATAGTTCATTTCTACTAGTATTATTAGTATTATGATCATGTACCAGGAAAGCTAGCATGATTTCAATTTGTTTAAAGTAGACCAGACGCAGATCATTTTGTATTTTGCAATAAATTTTCAAAACTTGTAAAGATAAATATCTTCCAGTTTTAATATATTTTTTGATTTAAAAATTGGTTGCATATGTGCATTATAATTGCTACGATTTAAGATTAGGACAGCATTTTTTTAAAATATTTACCAACCTTTCCGACTTGTGGCCCCATGCAAGCAGACTACATGTAACAAGGAAACATAAGGCAATTATAAATAGTTTGTAGAATATCTGAGGGAAGAAAATGTTGTTACAATAACTTATTCATGATGCCTGTTATCTGAGAAATTTTTGAAGCAACCTTTTGTATATGACTGTCCCAACTAAGGTGCTTATCCAATGTTAAACCCAAGAAGTTAAATTCATCCATGTGTTCAAAGTTCTCATTTTCAATTTCAAGACCGGATATTATGATGCATTTTTGTGGCTGATAAAAGGCCATGAATTTAGTTTTTTCAATGTTGAGAGACAACTTATTTACCTTCAGCCATATGCTCCTCTTATTAAGTTCAGAGTTTAAAAGTGTGATCAGCCATGGAGGAACTGACAAGGCTATTAACGAGCTGATCAGACTACGAACTTCCATAGTTACCCAAAAGCCACTGTAAGCTTTGTTACTATCGCTGTTGCTGATCGTTGGTATAATGAAAGTCAGCTGGTAGCTTCAGAGGCAAGGAATGTCACCACTTTCAACATTCACAGAGCAGATTATCCTCAGCCTCCCATCATCTTTTTTCTTTTAATACATTTAATACCGCAAATAAAAAATTTCTGTTTAAGTTATATGACCTTCAGAATTAGGTCACACTCATACATCTGCAATACAATACCAACATAGTTGTTCATATCGTACATCATTCAAGGCAAAAATGAACACACCAAAAGAAGCCCCGCCCTTCAACAACATTCCTTTTAATTAACAAACAAAAAACAAAAAAATTCCCATTAATGTTTAATAGTAACAATGGGCCTACAATTCGCCACATAAGCCAGCATGTCAGTTTCACCTTACAAGGTCACTCAAGGTTAAAATTAACACCAACAGAATTCTATAACCAAAGGCACTTTCCCATTGCTTCTTAATTGTGCACATCGGCCTAGGATCCTACATTACCAAGATAATGGCTAATATGTCAGTTAGGCCTTTCAAGGTCATTCACTGTCAAAATCAATAGCACCAACTGAAACCCCATACAGATATGCCAGAGTAAAATGTCCTTTACTTTTAATGGCTGCTGGTAATCATAGGCCTCGAATCCACCACTACCAAGATACATGTGTTAGCCAATATGTCAGTTTGACCTTTCCAGATAACTCAGTCAAAATTAACAGCACCAACAGAAACACCCACAGGTACTCGTATATTAATGTTTAGTAGTACATGTAGACAAGAGCGTAGGATCCATCATTACCAAGATATAAGCCAATGTGTCATTTTGATCTTTCACGCTCACTCAAGGTCAAAATCAGCAACACCAAAAGAAACCCCATAGGTACCATTCTTGTAATAGTTTATGGTAACCATGGTCCTATGATCTACCATTAACCACCATGTAAGCCAATATGTCAGTCTGACGTATCAGGGTGTTCATAAATTTATCAAAATGACCTGGGTACAATGTACATGACCTAGTAACTCAGCTTTGTTGTAGGTCATGCCCCTCTGCCCTGATATACTTGTGTGTTAAGTCTCATTAATCTAAGTCAAAGGGCAATAGAGTTATAGCATGGATGCGTGGACGTGTGTGTACACGGGACATTAGGATGGAGGCATGCACAGATGAGGAAAAGTGTTTATTAAATGTCCTTTTTCCACCAGGAAGTGCACATAATGAACTACAAGTTACCAAGACATAACTTTTTCACTGGATTTTTTTTCTTTTGCTGAGAGACTAGCTGTCAAAAACATCATTCATGCTGTTTGTGAAGATTTCTAAAACAAATTTTTACCACATACTGACACTGTAACAATAAATACAGAACGAAAATGACAAGCCATCAGTCTGAGGGATCATTTTAATTAACCCCTTCCTGGTCAGAATAAAACCAAGCGAACAACTTCCCTGGACACTGGGTAACAAACAAGTGAGGACCCGGTGCCCATGACACAAGATGATGTGGGACATGCTCTCCGGTTAGGTCTCATACAGATCTCACTTAAAATATCTCCATTAAGACAATATACAAGGAAATATCATTCAACCAGATGGTATATTCACACCGCAGTACTTTTTCAGGCAGTTTGAGTCATGCAGTGGTTAAAACTTTGCTACACGTGAGACCAACTCAATCAGAATTTCAACTTAATCCCACTCGTGTTTGCCAATGTCTCAAGGCACACGTACAAAAACTGGCCAACTTTTCAGATCTAATTGCCATAAACTGTGAAAAAAAGGCAGATTCAAAAGCTACCTCGGGACCAAACCAGAAACTGCTGCCAATACGACAGTCTCTGGTGTTTTGGCATAAATTTGTACAACATGGAGTGACTGTTACACAGATATAATGTTACAGCTATTTTTACTAGCAATCAATTACATTGATTAAAATGAAGCAGCAATAAGCTATGGAGAATCTGATGTTATCAATTCACCACAGCACAAATGCTTTCTCAATCATAATATAATAATCGGCAACATTAACCCTTGAAAGTCAAAAAAAGCTATTATTTTCTAATCTTACCTTTTCATTTTATTCAGATTTTTTTTCTTGGGGGGGGGGGGTAACATAATCCATCCACCTGGTACAATAAAGTCTAAAGTTGTATATTTTATGGTAGCTGAAAATCTGGTATAGTAAGTTTTCATGTTTTGACCTAGTGGTACCAGTTGCAAAGTGATAAGTTGAGTTTTTAACTGTAGAACCAAGGGCACACACTGGAAGTGGTGTGAGGAGTTATTAACTCACTTTCAATGTTCCATATAAGGCCCTCATTTTCCCACATATGAATATATAACAATATTTGGTTGAAATTACCCAAAAAGTAAATATTAAAAACTGCAACTGTTGATAAAGAGTGCTTCAAGCAGGTGCTAACATGCCTGATCTTCATTCAATGGTCTTTAATTACATTGTTGCGATGCATGTTAAAATACGTCATGAGACAGCTTTCATTTCAGTCCCAGCATGACAAGTCTATAGCGGTGATTTTTATATTGTCTGGCAAGTCACACTGTACTTCTGCACCTTGCGTTTTTAACCCTTTCCCCCTTAAACTGGCCAAAACCGGCTGGTGGTCAAATGTCGTCTGCTTCAACATTTTCAACTGATTTCAACAGCAATGAAAAACACTTTGACTGAGAATTAAAGATGAGACCTGTCAAGACAACATGACCCAGGTCAACAGCTTTCCTCGGCATGGGTTGGGTTAGTGCCCAAACCCATGCCGAGGAAAGCTGTTGACTCAGTCTTAATTCCAGGGGGAAAGGGTTAACAAAAACAGCAATTCCCCCCTTCCAAGCACATTATTTTTGCTTCATGGCACATAAAGTTACATCAAAGCTAGAAATATTCGACATTGTCGTGAAAAAACCCTTCAGCTGCAGTTTTTCCTTTTAAATCATTGTGGGGACACTGGACATGGCATGAAACTGACATGACTGACCCCTGTGTCAAGGTCATTCATATGAAATCTTGTTTCAGCACTTCATAGAAGTGACCTAGGCAACAAGTGTGGTTGAGACAGGTATTCCATTCTTAAGTTAGCACTTTGACATAAACTGTGGCTGGACTGGTGACATGATGACAGTTCTCTTCAGCCAAGCACAAGAGTGACCAAGGGGTAAAGTTTTCTAAAATTTTGGTCATCTTTACTGCATCATTTCCTTGGGTATCCATGAAGAGTTCTCGTTATCTCAGTCTTGTATGGACATTGATATAGGCTATGCACATTCATATTCACAATATACAACAATCGCATTTGCAATGTGATGTGAATGTACTCGAAAAGTATCCAATATAAACCTAACTGCATGAAGGCAGTTGGGATAGCAAGAAGTTTGCCTTACAAAGTCATCTCCTGGATTTTGACTGATTTTGTGCCATTTCAATCTGTTCTCTCTGTAGCTCTAATTGATTCTGTAGGAACAACATTTGTTATCAGTCTAGCAATTGTGGCACATGAAAGATCAAAACCTTGGCACATCAACAGGTGTTGATTAATCTGTAGACACAAAAGTAGCACCTTCCTCACTGTCTGTCTGGTGTCTTAATTTGTTGGGTATTCTGTCCATTTAGTCATTTCCGCCAATATTTTTTTTGCACTTATCACAGCAATGCAGAACTTAACTCTTTCGCTCCCAAATCATCAAAAATGCCAGTTAAGCCAATTGCTGTCTTCTTTGATGTTTTTGCTTTAAATTTCACACTTGCAGATTTTTTTTTTTTTTTTTTTTTTTGCTGAGAATTTTAGACTGCTGATATCCTGATGACATGTCAGTATCAACAGTTTCCCTTGGTGTGAGTTAATTGGGCACATTACGGCCTACTCAGTGCCAAAGAAAACTATTGACTCCCGTCTCTTTCTGACTAGGCCAGCATTGAAGTTACTTTTCCATTTTACCAGAAAATTTTAGTCTCATGGTTTTTACAAACTTTAGCATTTGACTTGCCTATTGCACTGATCTGCAGGTTTCATCATTTAAAGGATCTTTTAAATTTTCTGAACTGAAAAAGAAGTAGAAATGTGGTCCAACCATTATTTGTCCATGTGTGGTTGAAACAAGTATATGTCAGAGAGGTCAACATATTGCTCTGAAATGATGTGTTAAGGTTTGCAAAATTTTAACAATTCAGGCAGCCCTGGAAGCTTCAAATTCTGCAATGCAGGGCAAAACGATTATGTTTATGGCATATTATAAAATGTTCTGTAGAAATGGAACTCCAAAGATACTTTACCTACAAACCTTGTAACAATAAAAATTAACTGTATGAATATATAATAGTATCAACACATTACTTTGTAGAAGCCCCTTTATTCCTGACCCGTGAACATCCTTTAACTTTGTAAGAAAGTCAAGTGTCCAGGTTTGATTCTTGGCCCATGGAGCACATGGAGAGATCTACCACCATGAAGCATGTTGGTTTCTTGGTCAAAGTCGTTCAATTTCTTCCATAGCACAAAAAAGTAGGAAGTATACACATGCACATGTGCAAAGGAGAGGGACCTGATGTCATCACTTGACTCCTTTTACAACTCATGTAAAACATATAGGTCAGTAGGCCTACTTTGTAACACACGAGCATGTGGACAAAAAGCACAAACTCTACCACATGATCCATGCTGCAGACAGCAAATCAGTAGGATACGATAAACTGCCAATCAAGTTTGAACAACAACACAAAAACCCAGCCATGGTCACAGCAGGTGTATATATGAAAAGGAAATCTACAATTATTATCAGATTTCAACTGACAAATTAAAGTGTCAAGTGACCTGTTTTTGTTTCGTTTTTTTTCATCTTTTTGAAAGCTACGGGACATTCATCTCCAATCATTATAGAATTAATTTCTCATGTATCACTGTGGCTACAAGGCTCCAAAGCCACAGGTGTCGCGCACATCCACTGCATGCCACGGCAGAATTAGGTTGATCGCGAACGTGACAACTCACTGTCATGACACCTCCGCAGCATGACAAGTCAAATCCACTTTGAAGATTTTTATTTTTGAGAAAAAATATGGATCATCTTATCAGCTACAAATCAATCAGGACACCCTAAATTATCCACAAGGATCTAAATTTATTGATGATCATGTGGGTGGCTCTAACAAGCTTCTCCATGGTACTGACGTCATCCAAGATTTGCGCTGTGTGTGGAAGGAGATGGCTCAGATCTCTCCTAGCCATCTTCGAGTGCAAACTTAATCAGCCTGTGGCACTGCACTTAATTATGACCAGGTTGGTGGGTAATCTGTCTTTATGACAAGCCCAGTTTATCACTGCCCCCAGTTTACTCAGCTGAGCACACATTTGCTCACTGTCCTTGTGGACAAGCAAACCTTGGCCGGGACCAGCACTTCATTCTTAACTCCTGTCACACTTTGCAGTTTCAAGCCATCTTCTATGCTCAAAACATCAATGTCATTAACTGTTATATAATGTCCACTGTGTCACTATAGGCTTTACAAGTTTCAACCAAATTGACTTTTTTTCCTGTTATCCTAGTTGTACCTGAACATACAGGTTTGTATGCTGAGCAAACAATTTGTGCACTGAAGAGTCTTGACTGTTCTCAAAAGAAATATGACGAGTCTTAGAGGGACTGCAGTTAAAGTTTATTGCCTCAGATCCTTTAATACTTTAGTCAGTAAAGATACAATACAAATCTTTTGCTTGCAACCCTCTGAAAGGGAAACAAAAATAAACCTGTGCAAGTATTTAAAATCTAAGAAGAGTGTAAGAGGCTGACCTAATCAGAATACAGCAAATGAAAAAGTCACAGAAAAATAGCCACAAGCACACGGGGAGCGACATTTTTTTGGCATGCCGCAATAAGACAGACTGACAGTCGATAAATCTTCTGACAATAACATTATTTCAATAATCCCCCACAACTTATGGAGTCAGTCCAGCTCATGAGCTTCCTCGTTTTCTTTATGTACACAACTTTCCCTGTTAATAAACAAGAAAATTTCCTCTGCATGTCAATTCCAACATCCTTTCCCGCATTTTTTTTTTTTTTTTAAATATTGATCATAATTGAATCAAGTGGGAAAAACCATGCAGATCATCTTAAAACTGCTCTGCTAATTGTAAGAGATTGGAGCTGCATGGTGGTCCATGTGATATCACTAACTGCTTCCAGTTTCTGCCATTTCTCTGTTGTACTTCGTTTATTAGCAAAAGCCTCTGCCTCACTGCAATGCAAGTCAGAAAAAGAGAAAAAAAATTTCCTTGTTTTTGTTCTGATATGCACAGTCTTTGCTAGCACTTAGCTGATCCACACTTCTGGCAAAAAAAAACTAATTCAAATAATCTGCTTTCAAAACGAATTCACAGTGATCTTTGGTGGATAACATTCAGACAAAAAGTTTGTTTGTCCACTGTAGGCATTATGTTTGTTGAGATCAGGTTTTGGCCTGAGCATAAATTTTTGTGAGGATATCTTCACATTCAACCTCAAAACTCTGAATTAAACTTTCCTGGCCTTGGAGAGGTTTCATATCCTCAACCTGAAATTAAGGACGTGATTTTTGCATGTATGACTATTTAGCAATGCTCCTCTCACTGGTAATTGCCCCTCCAGGTAATATTTTCTCCTTGCCAAAATCTATAAGCAGTGTCATTAGTGCCTCAGTTAATAGGGGTACTTTAAAAAAATTGTACATAATTCTACTGACAGTGTTCTACAAGAGATTCTGCACTCTCAAGCATATAAATACCATAGCATGAATCTGTGTAATGGAAATTCATTTCTTCAGTCATATCGAAAATATTCACACATCTAACACCAGATAACTTCACAAATTTTAGATTCATGAATTTCATATCGGTTTTGGAAAATTTTTCATGAATTTTTCATAGGCCTTCTATATGGATTAACAACAATTATCAATATATATCTTCAAGAAACACATAATACAGTATTTGTTTCATGGCCTATAATGAGTCTGTGCTTATCTCTACATGATGCATTTAGTCAAGCACACTCTCTCTCCATCAGGGTACATGTAAATGTAAGCCCATTGGGGTATCTATCTATCTATCCATCCATCCACCCATCCATAACTGTAACATTGTACAAAATAATGATTACTTTGTTTTTGAATAACAATTTTCAGCAATACATTACAATACAATACAATACAAGTGATATAGCCTCATAGAAGCCAAGGAGACTACTGTATAAAAAGCAACTGCATGTACTTTGGGAACTACATGTATCTACACGGTAATAAATGTCGGGGGATTTACTTAAGATATCCATTAGGGGTTATCCCTCCAAAGTGGGGCAAATAATACAGGGGACTCATGTTTATGTAACAAAGACAGTTTATCAAATGGCCCGTCATGTAGACTGCTCTTATCATGAGCGGAGACCCATAATGATGTGATGCTCCGTCTTTTAAAGAGTGAAAAATTTTCCAAGCAACCACTTCCTGTGCTGAAAAAAATTCAAGGCCCATCTTAATTTTCTTTGGCAAAAGCTTCCCCCAGCATATATTCTAATTAGCCCTTCGTTCATGTAGAACATCCACGAACTAATTGTGGCAAAATCTTAGTACTAACAAACTGGTAGTCATGCCACAGCTGCCCTTGTGGCAGCTGCACATGACTTAGCAGGCAATTAACACAAAAACTACTGACCACACATCAAGCAAGCTGGTGGAGACCCAGCATAATTAAATCTTCGGAAGACGAGTGAGTTTCAAAAGGAGACCCTACCCATGTTAAACACACGTCATTAATATTTAGTGATGTTGTATCTGGATGCCAAAGCCAGTACTGCACTGAATGCTACCTTAACTTAACACATCTAATCAGCTCATCCTTGTCCCACTTACAGAACCTGACGCCTGTGGCAACTTTGTATTTAGTCAGATGAGGATAAACTGCATGTAATCTGGTAAAACCATGAAAAGCATAATCTCTGAATAAAAGTACCAAAAAAAAATTAAACAAACAATAGGCTATTTTCACATGTTAACTAAGCTTTTAAGATCTTTATAACAGCATAATATTAAGTACCTGTATGCTTCCTTCAGCTGCCAACTTTTTATCTAAAATGCAGGTGTTAAAGTACAGAGTTTTTGCAGCCTATAATATGAATGTGTCATTCACAACGGCTTTTAGCCATCTGAGTTCTAGTTCATCCACGTGCAAGCACGCTGTTCCTACTAATGTTTCCACAAACTTGCACTGTCACCCACATGCCGCCCAAAGCTACCATTAGACCCTAGAGATGGATGCATCTCTGTCAAGACTCCAACGTATAATACAAAGTCAATCAAATTACAAGAATAACGTCACGTATCGAGTTCCAAAGCCTTTAATGGAGGTACGGTGGAATGTAACTTGAATGGAAATTTTAATGTACAGTGTACCCTCTTTATAACACCCAGGTGGGGATCCACAGAGTAGACCTGTTATTACAACATGACTTATAACAGAGGGACTTTCATCCTAGAAGTGATGGGACAAGTGCAGTGGGAGCCATGGTACAGACCATATTAAATCAGAAAGCGCCTTGCAATGAGGGACATTATAAACAGGCAGTATATGTACTGTAATAGGATGTATTCATATTTTCTTTGATCCTGTGCTGCCATCTAGGCTACAGCACAGAACTTAACAGGAAGGAGGGCAGATTCACGTACAGTGTACATGAATTAAGCAGGGCCTCACAAGTACTAAAAGTAACAACTTTTAACAAGCTTGTCAGCTGAGCACAGGCTGTTCGCACAGCCCTCTAGTTTCATCTTATTTTATCAAAGTTTTAATTCTGAAAGTTTAATACGAGTTTTTTTTTTTCCAGAGTGATTCAAAACAAATTGCAAGTGCCATTTTCTTGTCGCATGTCATTTATTCTGCCTCCCAATGTCAGATCCATCTTTTACAAATTGATAAAAGATCATAAGATGGTGATGTGGGATGCTGAAAGCTTTAGAAAAGTCATTCACCAAGTTTTAAAACATACAAGACACTAAACGTATTTAGGAAATTTCATTTGCTGGATAGAAAAAGTATTATTTCAAGATGGTTACATGTAAGTGACATAAATGTTAGAAATGCCCTAACCATGGCAGAGGCCTGTCCTGTGGCCTGCCAACTAAGGGGACCAGAGCAGATCTGCAGTTAACCCTTTCCCCCTTAAACCGGCCGAAACCGGCTGGTGGTCAAATGTCGTCTGCTTCAGCGTTTTCAACTGATTTCAACAGCAATGAAAAACAATTTGACTGAGAATTGAAGATGAGACCTGTCAAGACAACATGACCAGGTCAACAGCTTTCCTCGGCATGGGCTGGGCACTTAGAGCCCAACCCATGCCGAGGAAAGCTGTTGACTCAGTCTTAATTCAAGGGGGAAAGGGTTAATATAGTTAAATATGAATACCTCCTATTCCAACACATCCAACCTCTTTGGAGACTTACAGTGGAGCAGGAGAAGCTAGGTGATGTGACCTCTGACCCCTGGCCATCAGTTTTTATGTCTCTCTTACTTTTACACCTGTACTTTGGATTTCTAAAAGCCAACAGCACACATATCTTGCTTTTGTTTTGTTTTTTTTTCTCATATGAATGACAGTAACATACAAATCTTTAATTTAAGGGAATAACTCTATTACGAAATGTCTAGTAGCAGTTTCTGTCCAAAAGATAGCTAATGATAATTCAGATGAGTTTCACTTAAGTAGATCGTCTTAAGACGTGATTGGCACTGAAAGAGTTAATTTGATCCAGTATTTAATTTAAGGGAATAACTCTATTATGAAATGTCTAGTAGCAGTTTCTGTCCAAAAGATAGCTAATGATAATTCAGATGAGTTTCACTTAAGTAGATCGTCTTAAGACGTGATTGGCACTGAAAGAGTTAATTTGATCCAGTATTTAATCTTTTGATTGAGGATTAAAATCTGGATTAAATCAAGATTGATTTAATAAAATGGAAACTTTAATTCCAAAGTTCATATCATAATTACAGTGGAGAACACAGATTAATTAATCATGCAGTTCAGATCAAACATTAGGCCAACGACTCAGTAGTTCAAGGCCCAAAGGCACATCAACTTTCATTTTAGGATTAAATTCATGATCAGATTAAACTCTCTGTGAATACAGCCCCAGGAAGTTGGGGGAACTAATGAACTACTCATGGGTACAAGGATATGCTTTCCATGGTCACCCCAGAAGAACTAAGTGCGACCGACCAAGCTGCAAGTCCAGTGGCATAACCATGTGATTGATCATGTATGGAATTGTCACGCCAACCTGCAGGTTTGGGAATGGATTTTGCTAGTTTGCTATTTGGGAGCATTTCTTAAGAATCACGTTTTACCAAAAAAAAAAATAAAAAATAAAAAAAATAAACTCCTGAATTCTGGATCATTGGTGGAAGGCTTGGCCTGCCAGTGTTAAGGTCCAATTGTGTACATCAAACTCACAGCAAGACGATTAAAACTGCCACAATGCTTATGGAAAATCAAGGTGTAAATTATACACATGAAACATTCACGCCAGCATATACACTGTAATTTGCCACAGAAACATTCATGATATCCACACTGTAATGTGTGACTCAAACTTTGACACAAGTATCTAAACTATCAGGTGTGACTGAAACATCCACATAAGTATATAGATCTACATGTAAACTGTAGTGTATGACTGAAACATAGAACCATAGATCGTCGAGGCTTCGACGATCTATGATAGAACATATAAACTGCAAATGGTCCGTTAATACATACAGGTATGGTATGAACACATATATCAGTTTGAATATGCAGCCAGGGTTTGGGAATGTCTGCATGTATCTCCACAATGACAATGTTTACTTGGTGCAGCACAATACTCTTAATGTCATGTGACATACCTAGCCTTTTTAAACTGGCTATTTTTCTAATCACATACATATCTACATATATGCCCCTATATTTTAAGTTTGGCTCTATTGTTCTTGGTGGAGGCTCACTCACAAAATAAATCCAATCATGAGAAACCTGGAAAAAAGATACCATATTCATTCTGATAAATGAAATGTGCTGTTAGGGAACGAAAATTACATAATATGGCTTAAACACACGCTACTGACTTGAATTTTGCACAAAAATATATGTAATCAACAAAAATCAATTTATTTTTCTGAGTAAAAAAAAAATCAGAGTTAAATTTAAAGTTTATTCAGATATAGAAGTAGGTGTATAACATAATAACATTCAAGTTGGGGAAAAAAATTCCGTAGAGCTTGTGGAGTCCCAATGACAGTTTACACCTTAAGACATGTACAAATCATGTCAGGTGGCAGATTCAATATAATGCTAACAAATCATATATTGGAAATGCAAGAAAAAATTACATATTGTTCAGTAACTCAGTCTTCTGATTCTTTTTAAAGGCATATAAGAAGGGATGTACCTTTATTTGGGCATGTGCTCATATTAGAATGAATGTGGTACATTGTACATGTACATGTTTATGTACACACTCAAGGCACTGATAAACACCCCCCCCCCAAAAAAAACACTTCAGACTCAGACACCAATTATGTTTTATATTTCCTACCTTGTTTTGTGCTTATGTAAAAATGAGAACTAGTCTCCTGTAACAGCAGAGCAGAGACATACCTTCATACAGGCTCTGATTATTCTATTGAACAGCATTCATTATTCTCACTTCTGTACACCCTTGAACCATGAACCACACCATGTACATGAATGACAGTGCAACTTGATTCCAGATATTTTGGTCCACTTCTTGGAAAGACAAATATCAAATTTGAGCACATATAACAAATATAAATGTACTCAAGACAGAAGAGTGACCCGTGGGGTATTTCTCTTATTAGCTACTGATGACTTTGAAGGATTAAAAGTCGGAACATCAGGGACAACTGTGTCTCGATTTAGTGTATTGTGACCTTCATGTTCATTTTGGTTGGCACTACTGCCAGACAACTTTGAAAAACAACACACAAGAACTTAAAAACAAAAATTTCTTGTTGGAAAATTACATTACCTTCACATTAAAAATTTAGAATCCCACAATGGACAAGACTGCCTTATATATTATACATGCTAAATATACAGTGGTACAACTATATATATATATATATATATATATATATATATATATATATATATATATATATATATATAAGTATACATATACATATATGTCTGTGGACATTTTTGAATTCCACGAAGAAATGAATATGTCCTGAATGTAGCTGTACATTGTACGTAATTCTCACTGACACTTAAAGGAGGGCACTCATTACGTTGTATTTTAAGTGTTTTGGGAACTTCATGTCAGGCACTTACCACATGTAAAATGGTTTAGTTATATTTCATTCCATATTTCTAAAATCTGCATTTTAATGTTGCTGAAATCAGCTTTACCTGTCAAATTACCGGAAGCGGCAAACCTATGGAAGATCAAAGGCGATTTCGCGGATCACGGGAGTCCTACTTCTGCACCTAGTTTTTTTTACTTGAGAATAAACTCCTAGTTTCAAATTGAAGTGGTCGGAAATGTAACAAAAACTAATAATATATGTCAATGTATATGCAGCAGTTGTTTAAAACTGTTTTTAATAACTCGTTTTAGCGAGAAAAAAGCAACGTTTACGAGTCATGATATGTCACGTCTTTCCTCGCGCGATCTTGGACATATTTATAACCAAATTTGGAAACAGCGGTATTCTGCAGCCTTCTACACCTCCGTGCGGTAGAGAGTTCCAAGTTTTTCATTGACTGCGAACAGACGAAAATGCCAAGGTGTGTTTCGTGCGGTGGCACAGCCACCGAATATCCAGAAAGATATTTTCATTCTTGGCCAAAAGACACATCATTAGCAGATAAATGGAATGCTATTATGAAAATCCCAGAAGAAGTATTGGCAGCATACAAAAGCACGAAGTTGTGTTCAGCGCACTTCAAGCTGCGTGACGAATTCCGATCGTTTGATAACTCCCAGAGCTCATATTTATCGCTCACGTTACACGGTCATGATTTATGTACACACTCAAGGCACTGATAACACCCCCCCCCAAAAAAAACACTTCACACTCAGACACCAATTATGTTTTATATTTCCTATCTTGTATGCATATTCTTTACGTCGATAACGACCTCGGAAACAATTTTCATAATTTGAAGTGGCTTTGTGTTGAACAATGATCATGGTGTGCTTGGCTTCGTTATCAACCGATGGCTATGATTGGCCAGTTGTATAGTCGCTTCTAATTGGTCCGACAGATCGACTGGCTTCGCGTAATGGTGAACTGCTGGTAATGTGGGGGTTTTAATATTTGGCAATAAAGATCGGAAATTTGTGAAAATTAATAAAATAAACATCAGATATGAAATCCTGATGAAAAATCCTTTCCAATGATGTATAATACAACGTAAGGAGTGCCTTCCTTTAATATCCTTGAATAAAAGAGCCCCTGAGGTCTGCCATCAAACGCAATTCTGTGTTTCCATTCCAGGTTTATGTGTTAGCCAAACTTGACCTGAACTGTGTGGGCATTAACTTTTGCCGGATTACAATCCTGTGGATCACACAATAGTCAGAAAGAGAAAACAACTTATAAAACAGGTTTCCTGGCATGGGTTGGGCAGTAAATCCATTTCACTTTTATCCAGTTTAATACTTTCCTGTCTGAATTGAGACTCAGTAAACAGTTTTCCTTTTGGGCAAAATGCAGCTCCCAAACTACCCACAGGGAAGCTGATGACTGGGTATTCTATCCTGACAGGATTTGTCTAGAATTATCAAACAAAATATTTTGTTTCATTTACACTAAAATAAAAGATAAAATCTGATGTTCAAGCAGATGACATTTTACCTCCAGACCATGATTGGTCTAACCCTTCAACTTCCAACTGCAACTAGAGTTGAACTGCTTAACAGGAACTGCCCTAAATTATAACGAGGCTGCTAGATTCATGTTCCTTGTAAAAAGACCTTTCATTCAAGCACCAACATGCCTGTAGTTATATGAAATAAAACAGTCCAGGTCAACACTTTCCTCAGTGTGATTTGGGTGTAATGTGCTCACAGTGCACCAAGGAAAGCTGTTGACTTAGTGTAAAAGGTGGCACTGAAAGAGTTAAGGGGTGAGGATTAAGGATGTAATGGTTAAATCCAGATAAGCACTTTTGGTGGCAAATTTGTTGACAGCAACAGGTAATACTAGACATTAATAAGAGGCCCATAGGCCTAATGCTCTGCTGAATGGTAACTAGAAGATCACCAAAAAATATTCATTTCCTGAAATAAGAGCAGCTGTGACCTTTAGAAAGTAGGTCAAGGTCATACATATTGTGCAATATCAACCTTCCATGATTTTGGTACTTATCATGTTAGTTCCACTTAATACCACAGGTGGTGCTACCATGAGTCTGCACTTCATAGGCTTGGGTCTGTATAATTTTTCTAATGTTCCCGTGACATTATTTGTATTTGTATTCACAAATTAACATGTTCTGGCCATTAGCAAGAAAAATCATTTCCTAAAATTTATGTTCCTATGACATTGAGAAAATAGGTCAAGGTCAAGGTCATGTACCATTATATTACACTTCCATTTCTGATTCACATTTGTGGTAAATTTGGTATCATAAGCCTTATTCTCTCTCAACATATTGAATTTAATGTCCTTCACTAATGTGCTTAATGACCTTGGAAAATAGGTCATTGTTACTCACAATTTTAAAAACATTGACCATTGGCATGATGCATATTTGGTGTAAGTTTTATTGTTCGATCTCAATTCATCACCATAATAGTGAGTTTCCAAAATAATTTAATACCTAAGGCATTAGTTCCTGTTAATACTACCAGTAAGACCACCATGAATTCACATATCATAGACTTTTGGTCGGTTAAATTTCTCTGTAATGGTAAATGAATGTATGTACCCAAGTTAAAAAATGAAATGACCACCTCTCTCTCTCTCCCTCCCCCCTCCGTGAGGAAGGGAGGCATACTCCCATAGTGACGATATGGAGCATGTGCCACTCTGAAGGCCCCTCTTTTCAGCAAAATTTCCCTAACAAAAGTCCAGTATTTTGGCAAAAAAAATTCTAAAAAAGGTAATTTTTCTCTTTTATGGCCCAAAATTTGGGAAATTTCCCTAAGGTCAAAATTTTCTTCCTGGAGCACTTTTCATACCAATTTGGGACCATATTTTCTACTATGTTGGTTAAAAAAATCCCTAGCAAAGGTATAATTTTTTTGAAAAAGTACCCTAACACAGGGCGGGTTTGAAAGGTCGAGCCCCCTTGGGCTTTCTCTCACCCTCGCACACACACATACAAATACCCGGAAATGCAATCCCTCTGTGACCTTGTGAAAATAGATCAAGGTCATCCATATACATGTAATGCAATATCAAACTTCTACATATGATACACATTTGTGGCACACTTGGTATCCTTCGCCATATTCTTTCTCAACATATTGTATTAAATGTGTTTTCAACACATTTTGGTCCATATCTAATGTAATACTGTAGATGGCACCATGAACTGTCAACATGTTTCCATCTTTTGTGTGATCAACATTCCTCCAAGTTTCCTGGTGTATGAAAAACTTTTTGAAAAACAGCATTCTCAAAATTTTCACATTTTGGCTCATACATGTATATGATATAATAATGTAGGTGGCATCACCAATATTGAACTCAACTTTGATTTTTCTGCTCCTCACAATTCCTAAAAGTTTTATGGCGTTCATTTAAGAATGGTGGACTGTTCTGTATTCACGAGAGAAAAGTTAATGGATGGACAGCCATGAATGATGCCGAATGCTCAAGGACCTGTGGTAAAAAAAAAGAGCTAAAAACATTAACCCTTTCCGCCCTGGAATAAAAAACTGACTTACGACAAGGCAAAATGAAAGCTCTTTTTATGAAGTTAGATGTAGTATCTTCATCTTTAAAATAATTTGGACAAATATTTGGGACAATCAAGGGCAATGTGGACTGTGGCAAGAATAAGCAGAAAAAAGGGTGTAAGCATGGTTCAATGACAGCAACATTTCCTCCCACAGACAGAAATTTAAAGAAAGTATCAAATGTACTGTCCCTATCAGATTTATTCCTGTGGATCAGACTGTCTAATAGAGACCCCCACTGCCCCCACCCATCCACTTAAAAAAAAAAAAAAAAAAAAGGACAAAAAAAATCAAATTCAAAATGCAGAGGAGACATATTACAGGATTTACTTTAATTCTAAAAAAGTTTTTAAAATGGTTATCCATTTTCTTCTCTGGAATGACTGAAGTGAGCTACTTATACCAGTATGAGACATTAATGCCTGTCTATATGGCTGCTGCTCATAATGTTGGTTCCAATTAATCATATCTAGGCAAAATAGAAGCGTATACATATCAGTTTACAGATAATGTAAATATATTCCATGGGTATTATATTACATACCATGTGGATGTATTTTACCCGGAATAAATTCACTATCAGTGACATTAAAATCACTATTACCAGTGTGCTGGGCATAAAAGCAGGATGGTTAACAATTTTTGTACAACTTTCAGGCATCATGATCAACAAAAGAGAGAGAGGGGAGGGCAGAGGGAGGGGGAGGGGAGAGGGCGAGGGAGAAGGAGACGAGAGAGGGAAGGAGGGAGGGAGAGACAAAGAGAGGGGGAGGGAGGGAGGAGGCAGAGTAAAGAAGAGGAAGGAAGAAGGGAGAGAGAGAGAGAGAGAGAGAGAGAGAAAGAGAGAGAGAGAGAGCTTTCCTCCATATGTGTTATCAATAAGTGCCATGACCAAAGAGAACTGCTGACTCAGCCCAAAACCTAGTGCCATTAGAGTTAGATGACTCTCAATACCTATTGCCATAACAGTTAGATGACTCTCAAAACCTAGTGCCATTAGAGTTAGATGACTCTCAATACCTATTGCCATAACAGTTAGATGACTCTCAAAACCTAGTGCCATTAGAGTTAGATGACTCTCAAAACCTATTGCCATAACAGTTAGATGACTCTCAAAACCTAGTGCCATAAGAGTTAGAAGACTTAAGCTCAAAGTTTCGTTTAGAGGCAGTCTGTAAGAAAGGTTACAGATTTGGGGTGAGATGTTTAATTAATTTATCCAGAACCAGGCAATCTTCACCACCCAAGATCAAGGGTTGCATAGCAATACAGAGTTCCCCACCAGGGGGCAGATTCAAAGTTGTATGGAATGACAAGGCAACAATGTAGTTTCAAGTCTGAAAAGATAATGAAGTCAAAGGTCAAGGCCACAGTGACCTAATTTTGGTATGAGACACATTCCTATCCCCATGAGGTATTCGCACATCATGTTTAGTATCTCTTGAGCATCATAGTATGAGAAACATTGCACATACATGCACTTTGTATCATGGGTCCAAAGGTCAAAGTCAAGTACATTTCCAATTTGAGCTAATTTTGCCATGAGACACACTTGTTTCCACAGAAGTATATCCACACACCCAGTTGGTATCTGCAATACCGTATTGGAAATATGCCCAACACCAGCACTGTGTCTGATGGGGTCAATGGTCAAGGTCGCAGTGACCTAATTTTGGTATGCAACACACCCCTATTTTAAGAAGTGTCCACCCAACGAGTAATAACTGGAAGTGATCTCCTACTAAGCACACAAATGAGTGCAGCAATTTCACTGCAGTTTTTGCATTGTTTTACCAATTATCACCATAAAAGTGTTAAAAAACATTCTGTGAGGTACATCAGCCTTCAGTTTAATTAAATTTATCATATTCATGTAACAGTAAGACACTGACCGAAAAGATCCTGCAACATTTTGTCAATCATCTAGGGCCAGGTTGTACTATCTTTTTTTTTTGGCAAAAATGGTTTCCTCTGAGTGCCAAACATTAAAAAATCGAGTTGATAGAAAACTAATTTGGCAGAGAGAATGCATGCCAGCAACCATTAATATGGAATTCAAAGAGTTCCCTCAATTTGGAATAAGTGTTGCCCCTTTAATCCGTGCCTTTCATCAAAATGTTACAGAAAAAAAAATTCAAAACTGAATATTGAATACCTTTTGTCTTTTCATTTCAGTTTTACAGGGAAAAAAATCTACTTCATCAACCTTGCTGAATTCTGGTTGTGCGATCGTACAATGTATCCCCGTGTCCCTTAAGAAGGACTTCTGTGTCTGTGGTGCTGTGACAGAATGGAACTCGAGTGAGGTAACAAGCACACGCCTGCATGTCATTGTTCATGACATCCTTTCCCGGGGCTACCTATTACAGCGATGAGAATCTCACAGACTCTGACATTGGAATGAAAAAAGGGTGGATAATGGGGATTTTGTTTTTCGTTTGGCACCTCCTCACCTTTATTCCTGTCTCTCTCCCCCCACCCCCCATGCCGGGGAGAAATAGCATGGCATAACATTGAATGTAAAGACCCCAAAAACCTTCTGAAAATATTTGATGGTATGGGTGAGAAGTGTCACAGTAAACTGACTGAATCCCATGTCATACTTTTGTATTACAATAAAAGCTCATTATCCTTGAGCCTCTCTCACTACAAAATGAGACGACAGGGGGAAAAAAGTCTGTACATGCTCCTCATGATCAAGGCCTCAATCAGGTGAAAATACATGTGAGCCGGCTTTCCTGTACAGACTACTGTATGGCGTGACATCTCTTAAAGCAAAAATCCTAGCTCAAGAATGGAAATTTACCTGCCTTTACACTGCACTGGGCATCTTAAGAACACTTTCCCTGTTTACTGGCAAGTCTTAACTGTAAACCATATGGCTATGAGACATTTTGAGGACATGTATGGACAGGGAAAATTGTCCACACACCAACATATCTGGCCATGTTCATGTGGTTAAAAGATAAAAGGATGCCTTGCATGGGAGTATTAACCAGAGTGCCAAATGTGGCGGAAAAGTCCTTTGTGTCTGGGCTGTCTGTATCCTGGCTGCTACAAGGAGTGTACGTGAATCTTTTGCTAAATAGCTTTGACTAGGGTTGCACCGCAAGGATGAAAAGTCCCACACTTTGACACTTTACACCAAAGTCTATACATTCCAAGGGATTTATATTAATAGACGTGAGAATTTGCATTGAGTCTGCCGTCTTCAATAAGGAAATTCTACACTTGAAGCTTGCCCTATTGGCCGCTCTATACAACTTTTCTCTGAATCCTTTAGCCAACATCATGTAAGTTGTAACCAAAAGAAAAAAAAAAGTTTCATCATGTTTTAAAGGAAGTGCCCTCATCAAACATAATCCAGATATAATCTAAATGATCTTTGTAGTTTGCGTAAAGACCACAGTGAGAAAATTGGTATGCTAAGATATTTTGAAACAAAAGCTGGCTTTCTAGCTTGGGAAGCTTAACAAGATCCAGCACAAGGTTTAAGCTGACCTAAACATGTTTGTCAATAAGCCACTACAGTGAAAACTCCTACTAAGACCATCTCCATAAAGAAACCATGTCCATGTTAAGACCACTAACTTACAGTCCCTTTTCCTTTACCCTTAATTAAATTTATTCCTTATTAAGACCACTCTTATCAGTCCCTTAGGAGGTCTCAAGGGGGAGATTCCACTTTGTTTGACAGGGACTCTATTTGTAGACAAGGTTCTACATTGAACTCTTTGAGTTGACCCTTTCCCACTCCAATCACCCAATCAGTCCCAAGATTATACTTGTGGTCTGTTTCAATGTCTGGCTCTTACATTTCTCATCAACAAAACAAAATGCTGATTTTGCAAGTCTGGTCTTGTTTATGAGGTGGTCTCATTAGCTTGTTATGTATGGTTCCCCTGTGTACATATATCTATTTATAAGTTAACACATAGTTGGAACTGTATTATTGCCTGTATCAGCACCACAGTCTCTGTACATCAGACCCTTGGTCTGGTGATAATGCAGGATTAAGGTGGTGATACAGGCAATTATACAGCTCTATGGTCATGCTATCAATAGGAGAGGTCACAATTACCAATTACCTGTGTAGTCAGCTGAATACACAATCCAACACACAGAATTCTTCAGGGCCAGAGATCTGTATTCCCATTGGATTGCATGTTTAATTAACCTCAAATTAAAAGTCTACTTTTCAAGCTGGTAAAATAGCATTTACGTGAACATTTCAGCAATGTACATAATTTTACCTCACAAATTTTGCTATTTCTGCAACGGGTGGTTTTAAAGTTATCAAGCTGTAACTTACAGTGAAAAGTAATGGGAATACACAACTCTATATGACTGAAATGCCCTCTACAGGACAGCAGTAGTAACTTATGTTCTTGCTCTCCCCTATTAGTTTGGCTTAGGGACCCTTATACAGCTCTAAGCAATTGACCTTTTTTATTACCACTCACACTCATTTGTCTGGGAACTTGTCTCTGATTGGCTGAAAGTCCATGCACAGGCAAAGCAAGAATAAGCCTCATTGGTTAAACAGGAAAAAAAAGCACAGTGTGACAGCATAGCATGGTGATAGATGTATTGCCTGTTTACATGTAGCAGACCTGGGGCCTTTGACTGTTGGACTGGGACCCCAGGTCTATCAGCTTTCACTGCTGTCTGCTGCCAGCCTAGTGAATGACACGTCTCTTCTTAACTCATTCCATACCAGTCCCTGACTTTTCCGTATATTTACCTAGATTTAAGATGACAATTGTATATTTCAATTCTTCATGAAAAGAGCTTTCATTCAAGTACCAACATGCCTATAGTTTTATGTCAGTGGTTCTGGCACTGCCTGGCAAGTCATGCTGCAGCTGCCACAAGGGCAGCTGCAGAATGACTTGCCAGGCAGTGCCAGAACCACTGACCAAGGTCTGTGACCATAGTATGGGATGAGTTAATTACCCAGTAGCACTCTGTGGGGGCAGTTTGCACTTTCAGCCAGACAGCTTCACAGATCAGAGCGAGATATGAACAATTAGCAAATACACCAAGACCACTACTGTATGTGATTGGTTGTGGTATACTGGCATAATCATAAGCCATTAACTCTGATATAGAAGCTGGTCTGGTATGTTTAGTGGATCAATAGTGGATGATATGTGTAAAACTGAGGGAAATTATAAAATCTATTTGACAGATGTCAGACTCATAGGCCACCAGTCATACACAAAAATGGCCTGAGAATCAGAAATCTAATGCAGACAAATGGTGATACAACTCTGTATTAATGCTATGTGCTAAAACCCTGTATTAACACTATGCCATACAACCCTGTATTAATACTATGTGATACAACCCTGTGTTAATGCTATGTGATAAAACCCTGTATTAACACTATGTCATACAACCCTGTATTAATGCTTGGTGATACAACCCTGTATTAATGCTATGCCATATGACCCTGTGTTAATGCTATGTGATAAAACCCTGTATTAACACTATGTCATACAACCCTGTATTAATGCTATGCCATATGACCCTGTATTAACACTATGTGATACAACCCTGTATTAATGCTATGTGATACAACCCTGTATTAATGCTATGTGATACAACCCTGTGTTAATGCTATGCCATATGACCCTGTATTAATGCTATGTGATACAACCCTGTGTTAATGCTATGCCATATGACCCTGTATTAATGCTATGTGATACAACCCTGTATTAATGCTATGTGATACAACCCTGTATTAATGCTACATGATACAACCCTGTAATAATGCTATGCGATACAACCCTGTAATAACGCTATGCCATCCAACCCTGTATAAATGCTATATGATACAACCCTGTATTAATGCTTTGTGATACAACCCTCTATTAATGCTTTGTGATACATACCTGTATTAATGCTATGTGATACAACTCTATATTAATGCTATGATACAACCCTGCATTAATGCTGTGATACAACCCTGCATTAATGCTGTGATACAACCCTGCATTAATGCTGTGATACAACCCTGCATTAATGCTGTGATACAACCCTGCATTAATGCTGTGATACAACCCTGTATTAATGATGTGATACAACCCTGTATTAATGGTATGTGATACAACCCTGCATTAATGCTGTGATACAACCCTGCATTAATGCTGTGATACAACCCTGTATTAATGATGTGATACAACCCTGTATTAATGGTATGTGATACAACCCTGTATTAATGCTATGTGATACAACCCTATATTCATGCTATGTGATACAATTTTTTGTTAACTCTATGTGACATTCCAGTGTCCCAGGCAGGATTGTTCAAGCATATGTACCACATCACCAAAGTTGTACCAGCATTGGATATTTACCTGATGCAGCCATGTATTCATATTGCATACTAGTAGCATCAAATTCGGGATATGTCATGAACTCGGGGGTTGATGCTTCTGTGTGAACTAATTTTCAGTTCTGTGGGGACAGAGGGGCTACCTAGCTCAAAACTAAAATACTTGAGTAGTTTTTTTTTTGTTTTTTGTTTTTCTTGTTTTTTTGTTTTGGTGAACATTGAGCTTCTTTTTGACAACTTCCCTAACATTTAACCAACAGACTACTGCCGAAAACATCTTGGGCCAGACACACTATTGTGGCATCAAAGGTACAAGATCGGGACTGTATATCATTTGAGTCAGACGAGAGCCCACCTGCAAGAATACATCTACACTGTATGGCATTTAACCTTTTCCTGGTTTGAGGAACAATATTATTCCTTCTGTGTTTAGGGAGACATATTATTATTATTATCATTACATTGGCACAGATGCTGCATGGCACTTAATGAGCCCGATGGACACTTAAAACTATATGGCTTTTGTCCAGTAGCACAGGTCATTTTGAAGTCAACAAACACCTTAATTGCTCAGAGCACATGGTTGTATAGCCTTGCAACCAAAGTGTATTAGACAAATGTGTACTATCTCTCAAGGGGACAAACTGGCTCAAATTGGCATCAAAATGTAGCAGGGGTATTGGAAAATTGATACATACATGCAGTTTACATTTAAAAAGAAAATTCCATGTCAGTTAAAACAAAATAAGGACATTTTGTTACATGTACAATGAAGCAACAAAGACCTGCTGTGCTTTCCTCTGTCAAGCTTGATTTAAGCCAGAGAAAAAGTCAGAGTTCATGTTAAGGATATTGTGAAACCTGGAACTCATGACCACCCTATTGCTAATAAAAAGTAACCTCATATTGCAGGTGGTCTTAAAATACAGGTAAATTTATCACAGAAATAGACCCCAGTATTATCAAAGTGTGGTCTTCAAAAAGTATATACACACACATGTATACGGTCTTTCACCAGAGGTGGCCATTTAGAGCAGGTACCACTGTATGCTTTGCCGAGGTGTGTAAGGTCAAAATGACTCAGAAATGTAATATGTTCATACTTGCTTCGTAAGATACATATAACTTAGAGCCAAATTTGAGCAAAATTGACCCATGCATTTTGAAGATACCACTGTAACAAGGTGACTGTACTGATGAGTATATTAAAGTGCAAGAACAATACTACAATAAAAAAACTGGCACGCAAGGAGTTCTTTGAAAACACCTGCCCGAAAATATCAAAACCTGCAACAAATTACACACTTCAGAGCCATTTATCTATTATCATTGTAATCTCTCAATGTGTACACATGTTGGTTGCAGAAATACTATAAAGGGTTTGACAATCATTATTAATCTTGGCAGCTTGTGCTGCAGTGATCATTCAAGTCCGTCTTCCTCTCTTTACCTTGGTCCATGAATCAAGTCACTCTCCCTGCAAAAGGTCATTCTAAACTATAAACCTTGGTTCATGAGTCCAGTTATGCTCAGTGCTAATACTCCTTGTAAACTGTAAATCTCGCCCATAAGTAAAGCCTTTTTCCCTGCAAATACCGTCAACTAGAAACAAGTTTTTACACAAGCTTGACCAAAAGTCAATCAAAATTGGGCAGTAAAATTTCTCTTAGAAAGAGATACCCAAGTTCCAACATCCCCTGTCTAATGTCATTGAATTTTACATTTCTCCAGCTCTCCCCCCCCCCCTTCTTTTTAAACACGTGATTATGTGTCATACTAAGATATCATCTGTAGGTCAGATCACAAGATCAGTGTCAATGCATTAATTAGGGCCAATTTTAATGTTTTGTTGCACTATGCTTATGGGCAACATATAAACACTACATAAAGCTGTGTTTCACTAACTTCCTGGTGGGCTCAGGAGAGAACTACACTGGTCACAACTGTCACTATTCTCTATTTGTTCACCAATGGCCTTTACCTTGTCTTTTTTAAAAATCTATTAAGTCATTTTTTTCCTATTTCCTGGCAAGTGGCACACAGGAGATAGTGCTGCCAGAGCAGTTAAAGCTCTCACTGTAAATTAAACCCCAATTTGTCAATGTATCTTTTAAAGCTTTTTTTTTTTGCCCCATGATGGTGACAGCATGCTTAAAGCTTGTACAAGTCTTGTCCTGAATACATCGCAGGCCAACCACAGTGCAGATATAAGATCCTTGTTCTATCTCCTTGTGTTAACTTATTTAACAAGGAAAGTCACTGTCTCTATAAGGGGCCAACATCTTTGCTCCATCTCCTTGTGTTCACTAATTTAATAAGGAAAGTCACTGTCCCTATTGGAGGCCAGTTGGTTACTGTACTACATCTGGTCACTGAACAATTAACATGCAGTGTTCAGTCAGATTCTGGACATTATATGCCTCAATTATATACGTTCATTAGTAATAGGAGGAGCCCACAAGGAAGTAAATATTATACACAAATGCATATATAGCTCTTGTGAGTTTTAAAGGGTCGCCAGCATGGATTTATCTTTTTCTGCTTTGCGCCTCTATGATAGGGCATTTAGGTGAACAAAAGTTCACCTGGTAAACCAACCCATGTGTAGTAGCTGGCTGACCCACAACTAATCTCATTTCATTTATCATACTTGGGAAAACAATCTCAAACATTAGTTTGAACAATAATAATTCAAAACAAAGAGTTACATTGTAACTATGTCAAAGTAGACTTGACAGTCTATTATACACATAAGCACAGACGTGCATTAAACATGTACATGGCAACAGATGTGTTACCTCAAATATCAGATGGATGCATGTAGCTTCCCCACAGAGACTGCAGGTACAGGGGGTTGAAACACGTTAGAGATCACAGCCGCCACTTGTTACTTGCCCCATAGCACATGTACTTGTTTACTTACTTCAAATGGTTTCAACCTTGTTCTGCAAACAATACGAGACATGCAAAATGATTTCCCGCCACAAAGCACAGGCTTCATGCCTGTCAATCAGGGTGGACGCACGGGCATATCACTGTCACTGGCAGGGCTTGATGCCTCTTTCTCACAAACTTAAGTGTCTTTCAGAGAAATGTTAGTTTACAAATGCCAAAGTCACATTCATTTAGTGTATCTTACATGGCATATAAGAATAAATGTCCATCTGCCTGCATTAAGTATTCTTTATTTCTAAACTATTTAATATATCCCACTTGCCCACACAGACAGCAGCCCGTATCTCACCCAGTGAGACTATGGTTACTAAGATAACAAGCTAAACCAGGTATGCAGTTGTGGCAGGAAAGTAATGTGCATGCCTCATATTCATATTTCCTACATGTTCATTGTGTCATGTACACATTCCAACTGTTTCTCTTCATTGGAAGTAGTCATTCATAACTGAAGAAATTCTCATTCTGGCATTTGTCCTGTACCATATACAAAACCTCTAAAAAAACTCTTACAATATTTTTTTTTATTTCCCTCCCTGTAGCTCTGACAAAAATGCCCTCAAGTTGGTACGTGTTTGCTGGCTTCTCCATTAATGGTAGCCAAAGAGGTCAAACCCTTGCTTACTAGTAGCTCACCAATCACGTGTACAGCCATAAAAACTGCAAGAGTCGTGGGTGGGGATGTCCTTATTTGGCATATACAACATCTGAACGCCAAATTGCTATAGTTATGAGGAACATGAACTCTGCTGACCAATGATGGGAGTCGCTGGCCCCAGACTTAGTCCCAATGGTAAGGACACTGACCCAAGCTTTGTCATCCCAGACAAATATTGCCTTGGTCACATATAACACTTGCGGCCAGCTGAATACCAGGTTATAAGCAAGTGGGATGCAGAATTTTAGAGTGGCCAATTTAGTCGCCAGGGTCTAGAGGTAACCGAAAGACGTCGAGTCACATACAAAAGTGACAAAGGACAATGAAGCAAAGACAAATTGTTTGCTGTATATGTCAATCGCGTGTAATTCTGGGCCAGGGCAGTTGGAAAATTCTTCTTCCGCACGCTCAGTAAGTTGGCGCCTTTGTTACCGTCAAAGCTGAAGGAGCAGAAAGTGTTCTCTTTTTTATTATGCACAGGACATGAATGTGAAGAGTTTTCTGTCCTACTTGTAAGACGCTGCAGAGAGAAGCTGTTGAGTCTGGAATGCTACAGGCATAGGTTACTGGAACCTCAGCTGTCAGAACTGCAATTCACGTCAGTCAAAGAATTCAAGTACTGACGTCTTAAAAATCATAATATTCACATTCAACAATTTATGTTTGTAAAGATCCCATATATATTACCGTCAAAGCATGAATGGGGCAGTGCACCTTGCCTACAGTGATGTATGATCTTTCTAGTGTCACATCTAATGAGTTATTTTTATTCTGCGGTCAGATTAAAAGACCTGCAAACTGTGCTAATATTATAGATACTGTGACATTCCCTTGACTGGAAAGCCTGCCAAATGTGCTGAATAGTAGATACTGTGACAATACTGCCTGAACCTGAAAGCCTGCCAAATGTGCTAACTTTTAGATACTTGTAGTTCAAGAAATTTTCACGCGCGATTTAATTTCGTGCTTTTTGCACTACCACTCAAAGCGTAAAATTAAGATCCACGAAAATAAGTTGCACTGTATCTTACTACATTGTATGGCATTGGATTGCGCAAAATTGAAATGCAGGAAAATTCTGTAGTTTGAGAAAAAATTTAGTTTGCGTGAAATTAAACACGCACGAAAATTTCTAGAACTACAGTACTGTGACATTGCCCAAATTGGAAATCCTACCAAGTGTGTTAAATATTAGATACTGTGATATGCCCAAATTGGAAAGCCTTCTGAACGTGGTAAATATCAGATACCAGGGCTCGACAATTTTTTTAAAAATCACTTGTCCGCAGGGCAAGTAAATTTCAAAATCCACTTGCCCGCATACAAAATCCACTTGTCCTGATAAAACTTCTATAAACATCGTTTTTTTCAAACACAATGCTACGGCCTACACAAACCATTTACCCTAGAATATATTTGCCGCGAATTGTCGCTTGCAAATTCGCACAAAAATGTCAAATTTTACGATTCAAGCTGCAACTGTTCGACAGTGAAACTGGCAAAAGATTAAAAATACAAATTAAAAAAGAAAGCTATTTGCATGGGGTGACTAACGATGAAAAATACATTGTAATTTCTGGGACGATAGGAGTCCATATCCCGGTTAAACTTAAAAGTTAAATAACGATTAAAATAGTTGAATTGGTTTCAGGATCCTTTCTCGCTGCCTCTGATGCCGTGATGAGATGCATATCGTTTGCGTACCTACCATGAACGCTATCGGTACATCGTAGTAAATTTGCGTATACAGTATTGGCAAGTTCCTCGCTATAAACGGTGTTCTTAAATCAAATTCAAACGAAAATTTTAATATTTCAAATCAGAAATCGAGCGTGGGCACACCGTCAACATCTTTCATGCAACTGTACACAAACAGCTGCTTTGGCCATGTGGCCTGACGCACAACACATCACCCGATTGGTCAATTGAGTCACATGCAAAAATGAGCCAATTGCGGCTCGTGCTGCAGTGTTTTCATCATGGCTTCCGCCCAGTGAACATGTGTGAATATGCCGTAATTTACGGAGGGAACACACAAACGGGAAGCTTTTTTTTTAATTGCAGCATGCGAAAATAAAGATTCCAGTGTTTATAGCAACAATTATTTGGAGTCACAGGCAAATACGCAAAGGTAGGGGGATAGAGAAATGATGCTCCGTTCACCGTAGATTACTCCACGCAGTCACTTGCGTGTGACTCGCAGATGTGTGTTTTGTTTGGCCGGGAAGTCAACTTGCGGCACCATTACATGATCTCTCTAACACTTTTAGAGCCCACCGATAAATTGTCTTTGATGCTAATTTGCTCAAGAATTCGCCATGCAAGTTTTAAATTTTTTTGATGTTCCTTTGTCATCGTTCGGGCAGATAAGACTGACGGTGAGGTGCTGTGACCTTGCCCCGATACGGGCGAAAGCCAATACGCCGCAATGCATGACTGCTGGTACCTTTGATCTCGTCGTCTCGTAATCAAAATGAGCGGGCTGTTTATAAACCAATTATATACGTTCTATTGTTTTACTGTGCCTATCATCGCAATGTTATTACAAGGCAAGGTGTAGCGTCCCTTCAAGGTGTCGCGTGGGTTAGCTTGGCATTGCGAGTGAATGATCGCGAGAGCCGGGAACAAAAAATCCCCCAACTTTAATAAAATGTACATGTGGTAAAAGATTTTTTTCACTAGTCCGTAGGGCTAGTGCTTGAAAATTTCGACTAGTCCGAGCCCAACTTCAGGCCGCCCGGGGCTATCGGACATGCGAATTGCCGAGCCCTGGATACTATGACACTGCCTAAATTGGAAAGCCTTCCAAATGTGCTAAATATCAGAAACAGTGACATTGCCTAAATTGGAAAGCCTGCAGCCAAATGTACTAAATATCAGATACTATGACTTTGCCTAAATTGGAAAGCCTGTCAAATGTGCTGATTATCAGATACTGTGACACTGGCTTAGCAAACATCTGAAATGTTCCATCTAATGATGTGTGTCGATGTCATTAAAACTGCTAAAACTTAAACATTCAATTCCGCTTCTACCGTTGAAAACTACGCATACTTCATTTACTTTATTTTTTGCTCCATGGTTCTGGTAAATAACCCACTTCAATATCTACAGCATAGTTGTGTTGTGCTTTGATGGTCCTGCCTTGCAGAAATACTTCTGGAAAAGAAATAGATTCTGCTTTTCTCTGCAGGTTTATAATTAATAAAAGAAATGGGTATAATGTGTCACAGATGTATTGAATTCCTTTCTACAATAAATCAAATATTAAGGAGACTTCAAATATTGAGGAGACCTGGGAGTATTTACCTTTTAGACTTGTTTACCGATTCTTTTCCCCCAGTCACCTTTGATGTAGAGTCCACACTAATCAATAATCACACATGATGCAGACTGCTGTACCTGGGGACGGGGACCAGGTGTGTTTAATTATGTGCCAAACAAAAGAATTACTTACCCCAAAATAGATACTTGTAATTTTGCCAAACGATTATAAATATATGTCTCTACGCGAAGGTATCATGTAAAACGGCAAACACGTCAGTGAGTGCAATCTTAGTCATGGTAGCCTTAACCCTGCTCTGCCCAAGTGGTCAACACCAACAAAAATTGCTTCATTCCTCCCTGCTTATTTTCAACTCTTCAAGGACTGTTGCAAAAGTTTAAATGAAGAACTACCAAAATGATCTGTTCTACCTAAACAATGACTTCCTCTGTGCACTATGGGGTTTCTTGGTAGTCAAGTAGTAGGTGACATTCAGTCCATCTTGTAGAATGCCCATCTTTTGCTGACCAAAGTTTTATCCTCTACACATCTTAAATGTTTCCTCTTTATTTATTTAAGGTACATGTATGCCACGTTCTCCAGCTATGTTTTCCAGTTGTCTCTTCCAAGCAATATATCAGACGTTCCACAATTTGTTGTATATCCAACCCACTGACTGAGGATATAGCCTTTACCTACAGATATCTCTCCACTGTTTATTTGATCTTTAAACAAGGTGGATTTTCTACCAGCACGTGTAGCGTTTCTGTGTGTTTTTTTTCCCATTTGGCAGTGCAAGTTTAGAGCCCATTACATAAATTTAATCTGAGAGAAGCCTTTTTTTCTGTACCAGGCAACATTTGAGCACAAAAACAGAGAGTATTACAGAGCACCAGAATAACCAAGATACAACTACCGTACTCTTTTTCATTTTAAGTGCAAGAAGAGACGAATACAAAATACACTTTGTACCATCATGTACCTACCTCCCTGTAGTTTCGAGGTCCTGCCTCCCTGAAGGTGGGCTTGCATTTAAAATTTATCTGCAAACAGAAAACAAGAGTAACAACTGTTAGTGATGGTATATAACTAAGCTCCTTGCATGTTCTGGGGTCTATTTCTTGACAAGCTGCAATGAGTTTATAACCAAAGTACATGTATTAATACAATGTATTCCTTGGTGGCACATTCTTTTCCCATGTGAGCCACAAATACAGCATCACTCCTGATCACTAACTACAGCATTTAGCCTTTTTGGGGGGCGGGGGTGAGGGTGAGGGTGAAGGTGGAGGGTATTTAATGTAGTGCATCTCTATTTGGTTAAATGCATATAATTTTGATTGGAAAAGGTTATCAGCATATAAACTAGCTTAGTTCAAAGAATGCATAGTTTTATACATATCTGACAAGGCCAGTAATTGACAATGTCCCCAATTAGGGCTGAGGTACTGTCTACGGTGAGCACAGTATGTTGGTCGAGAACAGCTGCCATGCTTTTACCAAATTAGCCTCTTACACACAATACCATACATACAGCAGCATTAGCAAGACACATATCATGATATACCAACCTGTTCAACAGATAAAAATATCAAAAGCCTCATTTTTTGGGGTCAAAATTAAAGTTAAACGAGTCTAAGTATTGGTGGACTTCAGAGGACAAGCACATTATTATGAGGATGATCTGCAGGAAATTGTTTGATTGAAAACGATGAGGAACCTGGTGCAAGGTGATCAGGGAAATCATGATGAAAATTAGAACATGGCATAAATCATTACTGAGAAATACACATCACTTCTTGTTATAGCCCGGCACTTCTCTGCTGAAAACATTTAATGTAGGGTGCTCACAGATTTGAAGCAGTCAGTGACTTGGTCTCTTGAAGCAACATGTGTATTGAAATGTCTAATTTCTTTATAAGGAATTGCTATCTGGAGCAGAAGTTACCTTAACACACATAAATGCCAACATTTACCATGGAATCAGAATCTACAAGTATGTCATATGAAGAGGATTTAACCCCCCAGTGACTGGGTCATATGACTTTCTGCGCCATATTCTGGGTACATTCAGCCAAATGTGCACCAAGGACTTTTGACCTATGACCTGTATCATGAAAGACAGCACCACATGACATCTGCAACACTGGGCCATTCCTGGTCATTTTTAATGGGCAAGAGCTGCATAGTAATACAGGTCACCAGGGTTAATATGTAATGCTTCTTAAGTTCCCGTTAATCAGAGGTTAGTCTATGCTCAATTCAGTATCTTAGCCTTTATGGACCCCCCCCCCCCCCCCAAGAGCCTGTTTCCTCCCAAGATCTGAAGAGTCAAGGCAGGATACAGGCTTGAGGGGGATCCATGCAGGATTATACTGAATTGAGCATAGAATGATCTACATGTATGTACCCTGAATATCAGTATCCATCATGTGGTTCTACAAGAAACATTAAAATGAAAACAAAAAATAAGCAAATTTAGTCAGCCAAAAATTTCCAGCTGCCTTTCCCCTCCAGCAGCCATTGCTGGTCTGTGAAGGCTAATGTGGTTGGTTGTCAGGGTAACAAAGAAGGAACATTCTCATTGGCTAGTGAAAAATGAGGCATATACTGACTTTGGTACCACTCCAACTCTGAGGCTGTATCTTCCCTTGGAATATACTGACTGTTGCCAGGGTAACCTTTCTCCAGCATTCTAATTGGACAGTTTCAGTATGTCCCCTCAATTTGATGTGCATGGCTATGTTCCTCTGAACACACTGTACGCTAGAGGATTAAATGCAGCATGAAGGTAATTCTATTACTATATTTTATCTCGTGTTTTGGGCTACATGGTGACCACACCCAAGACAATGTGCTGACAGGGCCTCAGTGTCTCCAGCAGAAGCCATGTAACATACTTTTAACTCATTCAGTACTGGTTACTTTGAAACCAGTGTATCTTGATGGTATTGTAATGGAAATCTTCTATTCAAATTCCACCTGGAAAGAGCTTTTGGTTGTATACAAGCACACTATATCTACATTATGATTATTTTTGTTTTCAATTTATAAAAGTGATTATTTTTTTTTTCAATTTATAAAAGGAGTCTAGATGAAATCAACAGTAACTGCAGTGAAATCAACATCAAGGTACCAACCAAAGTCTTTACAAACTGACTAAGCAACGAGTTAATGTAAAAATTCAGTCTGCACAAAATATCATTGTGGATATCACTGCAAGCCATCAAAACTTTATTATTATTATTACATAGCACGCATGCAACATAATGGTTCCCTAAGCTATCTCGAAGGAAAGATTCCAGAGGAAGTGAAGTAACTGCATGTGCAAAGAGAGATCTGTGTAAGTCACCTTTAATGACCTACCAACTGTCTACTGTTAATCAATCATTTTTCTTTCCCTTTCATGAGAAACGTGTCCACCAAGCATATTTATAACTGGTGTGACCATAACTCTGGTTCTGAGAACCCAGAACAAGGATGCAACAGTTAATAAAATAATACTACTCCTGATAGCCTAGATTACTTGTGTTGCCCATAGAACACGTCAGTTGTCAAAATATTTGGGCTTCTTTAGCACTTGCTCTCTGGGAGGTCGGACTTCGTGCTGGCACACTTGAAGTAAATTTATGATACCCATGAGACATAGTGTACCCAGAAATACCTCACCCTGGATGGTTCTCAAGTTTGTGTCAGTGTGTGACACAGCATCAGATCAGCTGAGCCTGTTATACCAATAAATCTACAATGCCAATTCCGCTGACATTCTACCCTTGTTGATATTGAGATGTCTATGGGATCTACTTGAGCTTATCTAAGATGTCACCTAGCTGTCACACGTTTGTCTGATCCTACTAAATATGATACATATGATGAATACCAAAGACTGGGAAGGAAACCCCCCATCTATCTTCAGTGCATTTAGAAGAGGTCTTCACCAAAGCTTTGGGCATCTTAACCTCATCTTCAACAAAGCCATTGTTCTATTGTAAAATTTCATACAGTAGAGTCAAAATCAAGGGTATTTAAGTCTTTACATGATCATTTTTTGTCCAAGTTACTACAGCACTGCCAAAACAAGAGGCCTGCGGGCCTAATGTTCTGCTGACCACCATCACCAAAAAATAATTTTCAGGGTACATTGTATTTAAATCTTCATAAGATCATTGTTGTCCAAGTTACTAGAGCATTGCAAAAACAAGAGTCCCATGGGCCTAATGCTCTGCCACCCACCATCACCAAAAAACATTTTCTGAAATGTATTTAATCCACCAATTTGAAAAGTTCAAACTTCTATGTGATACACATTTGTGGTACATTTGGCATCATTCGCCATATCCTTTATCGAGATATCGGATTAAATGTCCTTTTCTTAAGTGCTTAATGACCTTGAAAAATAGGTCAAAGTAACACAATCATTGGGTCATGGTGAGCAATAATGTAGGTCACCAAGAGGAATTGTATAATAATCAGAGATGCCATTCACTTTCACAATTTTTTCCGGAAATGTGATCAAAATTACCTAAAACCTATGTGTCTCCCTCTCTTTGTCATCAACCTTGAGCTGTTCTGAAAAAATTGAGGGAAACTTTTTGTTTAAGATAAGGCAAATTACCTAAATTCACGTGAAATCCTAAAAAGTGGCATCTCTGTATGCAATGTACAATTTTGATCTCGAGGCTCAATTCTCTTTGCTAATGATGTCCAAACTACACCCTACCATTACAAAATCACCTCTTCCAACTTAACGGTTCTGATGACCTTACAAAAATAGGTAAACGTCACTGATCTTACACAATATATAAGCATTGGACATGATCTATAAGTTCTATAAATTTGACATGTCTTATTTAATTATTTTTTAGATATGGAATTGTGTATCTTTAAGACATTTTAACTCATAATTTCCATCAAATTATAGGTAGTGCCACTAGTATCATAACCAACTGATATTTTCACGAAGATCCATAAAAAATTAAGGATGCTGGACTGCTCACAAGATTTTCACATTTTTATCTGTATATTACATAATACTACAGGTGGCACCACCACATTGATGTCAACAAAGATTTTCATACATTGAATAAGTTCTTAATGCTATATGGGTCTAACTCAAAAATTGTGGGGTGCAGAACATTCACAAGATGACCCCTATATTCAAACGGGCCATTTGACCTTGACTTTCAACTCAGATTAAAAAAATTGTTAGGTTCAAAGTAAGTGCCCTACATCCAGCTTTCCATACATAGTCTGTTTACTTTTAGAGTTATTGAAGAAAAACAATAAACTTATCAAGCACCAAACTCCATAATTACTGGGTCATGGTGACCCAAAAAGTAGTCACCAAGTACAGTTTTATGTAACCAAGTGTTATTTTAATCTGGAGGTTCAATTCTCTTTACCACTGATGTCCAAGATATACCCTGCCATTACAAACTCACCTCTTTCAATTTACTGGCATGGTGACCTCACAAAAATACTTCCAAGATCCAGGACCTTCAGAAAAGGCCAAAATACCAAATTTGAAGGACACACAGTTTCATGGATGCTTAAGAACACCTTCTGAAATAGCCTGAGGAAAGTTTAATAATCTGTAATCTTTGTAACCAATAGTTTAATGGGAAAAGAAATGTAAAGTCACGCATTTCTCTGAACCCTATGATCTGCACCATGAAAATCCTGGCACAATTGGTCTCTGTAATTCAAGACTTCAGGGCTGATGCACAAGCACATATTAAGCCCTGCTCTGCCTCCAAATTTCACAGTATATCACATCAATATGGCAAATGTTATGTACTTCAAGGTAGTATATGCTTTGTACATCAATGTGACACTTCATATCAATATGGCATATGCCTTGCACTATAATCTGGTATGTTTTGCACATCAAGTGTAGGCTTTGGACTTCAATGTGGCATATTATGTGTTGCACATCCATCTGGCATGCTGCATTATATTGTTATGAAACCTGCTGTGCACAACAGGCAACCTGTAAATCTGGATAGAAACTGCCACACACTCAATGTATACTGCACATACATGTACAACACTGCCTCAAACTCACATTCTTCACAGCCTTAAATTACGAATTCGTTACACTTGGTGGTAAAAGGGCATAAAACAGATAGGTGAAGCTCCCTCTCTACAGATCAATGAAGTCGGTACATTCATAGGATGAAAATTTGCTAGTGGAGTGGTTAATTCAGGTTCAGGATTATTCACACTAGAACTGTGATTCTGAATTCATTGTAAATAGCTACACTGGAACCAAGAGTGGCTTCTGAAGAACAGACTGTCATGTCATCATTCTGTTAAGTCGAGCTTCTTGTGCACCGAGACAAAATACAGGCTGCAAGAGATCCATCATCTGGCGTGTTAGAAGAATAATGGGTCTTTTCCCATGCACAGTCATCGTGCGAAGCCACAAGCAGATTCCGAGGCTTTTGATTCATTCCTTACTACATTGGCACGGTACAGGCATTGGCCACTGGTTTTTGTATTCATTGCTGGCCACAGAGGCAGATGGCACGACTTGAGAGATAAATGAAAGCAATGCCACCATTATCAGGCAAGGCAAGGTGCTGGTACTCACATAAAAGAATTTTTAATGAAGAGTCTGAAATACAAAACTCATCAACTGTAAGCTAAATGTATCTCATCTAGTCTCAGCTAAACCTATATCTCATGTTGTGACATATAAATCTCAGACTCCTCTTCCATAAGCTAAAACTGTATCTCATCTATTGACAGCTAAATCTGTATTTCACCTTATGCCTGCTAAATGTGTAAACTCACCTAATGTCAGCTAGTATAATCTCATCTGGTGTCAGCTAAATCTGAATTTCCTCTGGTGTCAGCTAAGCAGGTATCTTGTCTAATGTCAGCTAAATCTGTATCTCATATAGAGTAAGTTAAGTCTGCATCTCATCTAATGCTAGCTAAACCTGTATCTCATCTGGTGCCTGCTTTATACCTGTATGCTGGAAAATCTATCACAGTGACTGGTAGAACATGTTACATACATGTACACAGCATTGACCCTTTTCTAATTACATGAAGGCCATCTCTTTTCCTGAGAAACACGGCCTTGTCTGAGTACTTACTGCAGATAGCAACGTCATCTACTAAGTTCACTCACAGTTTAGCCATTGAGCATTGGATCTTCCCAGCAGACCAATGTACAAATGTACGTATACAGATGGTTTGCAGGCAGAGAGAGCAGATGTGTCTCCAGATAATCAGGCAGGAAGTCAACTGATTTAACCCTCCCACTCAGTAAATGTTTAAACCACAAGGAAAAACAGGAAGCCCTTGACACCAAGAGACCTAACACCAAAGAATTAGCATGCAAATTGTCTGTATTAAAATTGGGCAGAAATAACCCAGTGTTGTGAATGTCATCAAATTTTTTGGATCAAAAATAGTAGATGCATTCTGTCAGTGGCCCAGGAAGCCAATAACTTGGCCTCAAAAGGGTCAAATTAGTGTAGGTGTCACAGCAACCTTCTAATGCTGATCACCTACAGGAAATTTTTCCGTCATAAATCTCCAGTTGGTCCTCTCTCTGTGTTTTGTTAGATGTCTTTTGGAAAGGAAATGCATAACTGCCAGCAGTAAGGTGTATATCCACGTCAGAACCTGCACTGATGACCCGTCATGCCTTCACACCTCACTCATTCATCTGGCTGTTTTCAGCACTTTAACCTTCTGAAGACTGAATCAACAAGTTTGCACTCATCAATCACCGAGGCCAGATGTTGACTAATGACATATGGTTTTTGGTGCCCACCCACCCCCACCCACCCCCAAAAAGCAGGCAACATTTATGACATCAGATTCTTGCTGGAAAAAATGGATGTTGATAGGTTGACATGAAGTCCCTTAAGGTTAAAGAGCTGAAAGCAAACAGCTCCTCCCCTCCAAAAGGGTGGGCCCTACTTTTAACAAGGAGTGGCACAATTTTCTACATTAAATTGACTGGCACTTTAATCCTTTCTCCATTAAACTGGCCAAAACTGGCTGGTGGTCGAATGCTGTCTGCTTCAGTGTTTTCAACTTATTTCAATAGCAATGAAAAACAGTTTGACTGAGAATTGTAGATGAGACCTATCAAGATCACATGCCCCCGGTCAACAGCTTTCCTTGGCATGGGTTGGGTACCAAGTGCCCAACCCATGCCAAGGAAAGCTGTTGACTCAGTCTTAGTTCAAAGGAGAAAGGGTGAACCAAGGTCCCTCTCCTGTAAAGCCACCCTTTTTAACTGCTTCTTCCTGAGACTTACCAAAACTGACCAGTCGTCAAATGTCTGCTTTCGATGTTATTTTCTTTTTTATTATCATTAATTGCAACAGCAATGAAAAACAACTTGAACTAGAACAGACTGATTTTCCAACAGAAAATCAAATATCTCCCGGTGGAACACTTACGTCTCTGAATAAGCTACAGGTGATAACAAATTACAAATGATCAAGTTTGCTTAAAAATTACAATCCTATTTTAGCTCTCACCTAGATACATAACTCTAGCAATTTTCATCAAGTTCTTCCATAACTTATTGCAGAGAAACCAATTTCACATAAATGACCCTGTGACCTTGGAAATTAGGTCAAGGTCACCAAAATACAATCCCAACCTTGGTCTTACCTTGATACATAATCCTACCAAGTTTCATCATATTCCATCCTGTTCTTCATGACTTAACGAACGGAAACCAATTTCACATAAGTGACCCTGTGACCTTGAGAATTCGCTCAAGGTCATCCAAATACAATCCCAACCTAGGTCTTGCCTACATACATATATAATCCTACCAAGTTTAATCAAATTCCATCAAGTTCTTCAAGACTTATCGCATGGAAACCAATTTCACATAAGTGACCCTGTGACCTTGAGAATTTGCTCAAGGTCATCCAAGTACAATCACAACCTAGGTCTTGCCAAGATAAATAAACCTACCAAGTTTCATCAAATTCCATCAGGTTCTTCATGACATTGAATGGAAACCAATTTCACATAAGTGACCCTGTGACCTTGAGAATTTGCTCAAGGTCATCCAAATACAATCCCAACCTAGGTCTGGCCAAGATACATAATCCTATCAATTTTCATCAAATTCCATCAGGTTCTTCATGACTTATCGAACGGAAACCAATTTCATATAAGTGACCTTGAGAATTCGCTCAAGGTCATCCAAATACAATCCCAACCTAGGTCTTGCCTACATACATATATAATCCTACCAAGTTTCATCAAATTCCATCAAGTTCTTCACGACTTATCAAACGGAAACCAATTTCACATAAGTGACCCTGTGACCTGGAGAATTTGCTCAAGGTCATCCAAATACAATCCCAACCTAGGTCTTGCCAAGACACATAATCCTACCAAGTTTCATCAAATTCCATCAAGTCCTTCAAGACTTATTGCACGGAAACCAAGTGTTGAAGAACCTGAACAACAACAACAACAACAACAACAACAACAACAACAACAACAACAACAACCAGAAGAAACGGGCACTAAAACAATATGTCCCCCAGCTTCCACCGGGAGACATAATGAGACTTGTTGAAGAGACATACATGTACATGTACCAAGTTACCATGGCCCCCATCAACAGCTTTCCTTGGTGTGGTTAGGTGATAGCCCAAGCCATGTCAAAGAAAGGTGTTGACTCAAGTCTCACTTGAAGGGGGAGGCAGGATAGCATGGAGACCATTTTGCAGTAGGAAATCTACGTTGTGTATTTTCATTATATAGCATCTTTTAAAATTCAGAATCCATTTTTTTTATGCATACTGTCTACTCAGAACTGCATGGCTCATCCCTCAGTCCTTGTGAGGTGATGTGTTGTGGGTGGGTTGCCTTTTGCTGGGCTCTGTCTTCCGCCTCTACCTCTCCCTTGAAAAAAATTCAGAATTTAACCCTTTCAAAATTAAATTGGACCTATTCATTTGTACCAATTTGGTTCAAGTTTGGCAAGAATAATTGACTTTACATCCAGTAAAACAGAAACGAAATTATGGATCTGTGAGTGGCTTTGTTTCACGTTTATCAATTGACTGTATGCCTTGTACACTAAATGTACATTAACCCTGTTATGAGTGTGGAAAGAAAGTGGGATTATCTACAGTCTTTGTTGTGGGAGGCAGCTGGATGAGGGGTAATTGCTTTGTAGTTGTTCTGCGCAGAATGCTGAAAGTGCATACATTTGAACATAAATATAATGTGATGAAAAATTGAAATGAATATAAATATGTCGTCCCGTACAGTTCCAGAAGCATTTGATCAAACAGGATCCTGACCTGGAAGCCCTTCTGGGATTGAGGACAAAGTAATATCTCCCTGAAAAAGAAAAAAAATCACTTGCATGGCGTCCTCCACCCATGCAATTCACCTTGCATCTGCCAGCCAATATGTCAGTTTCCCCATCCCTCGTGGCAGGGTCTCATTTTGTGTAACCCCGTATCATTTCCTACAATTTCCTAGTAGAGATTAAAATGTCAGTGAGGATATTACGAGTGCCCCCCTCAGGAACAGATCAAAGCAAACAGTATTGAGATACAAACTGAGAGTGGATCTGGACTCTTTCCAAGGTTGAACATTTGTATTTTAGTGCCTCGCTTTGATGTATAGATGTTTGTGGGGGGAAAAAAGCAGATCATATATTACTAAAGGATGGAAGATGGAACTCAGTTCAGCATTTTATCAGTCAATTAACGGCCAATTTTATAGTTGGTTTGAAATAACTACAGGTATTGCATAATTGTGGCTCCATAACCCATTTGATCCTAGGTGGATGCAAGATGCTTACACCTCTGCCTGCACTTTGTGCCAGTACGTGCTATAATGAACTCCTCTTGGGTCTACCTGACATCATATGCCTGGCTTTAATATGGGAGTCTATCTGAACATTACTGTGGCAAAGGTTCAAAGGTATTCAACTAATAGATTATCTTCAATTTGGTTTTAATTTACAGTCAGAGATCTGAAAGAGAGTTTCAGGGTTTATCAGTCTGCAAATTTCTGTGCAACTTTTCCAACAAGGCTTCAACATCTGCCTGAGACATACCACAGTTGTTTGTATTCAGCCCAGTTATATTCAGAATATATTTGCAATGGCTTAACTATCTGTCCAGCATTTCAGAGTGTTTTGTGGTTTTTAAGCCTGCAATATAAACAGTTCCGTTCAGACAATCCCATTTAGCTTCAGCATCTGTCCAGAATGTGAGAGCATTTTATGGCTGATCAATTTGTTTGGCAGTGTACAATCACTTCTGTCTGTATTGCTCCACAAAGCTTACATGACTTGAAAGGATTAAAAAAAAAATTATTATTCAGTCTATACTGGAGCAATTCTTTTCAGATTATCCCATATCTGAAGCAACTATACAGATATTTAATTTGTGTTATGATCAACTTTGTTGAGACAATGACTTGACCATTTGGCTTTCAAACATAATGTATGTCACACTCATCTGAACAATGACAATGAATCCAGATTCAGATAGCTTTCAGAAGCCCTTAACATTTAAGTACATGTACAAGCATGCTTCCAGTTGAGAGAGAGAGAGAGAGAGAGAGAGAGAGAGAGAGAGAGAGAGAGAGAGAGAGAGAGCTTTCCTCCATATGTGTTATCAATACGTGCCATGCACCAAAGAGAACTGCTGACTCAGCCCAAAACCTAGTGCCATAAGAGTTAGATGACTCTCAAAACCTAGTGCTATAAGAGTAACATGACTCTCAAAACCTAGTGCCATAAGAGATGACTCTCAAAACCTAGTGCCATAAGAGTAAGATGACTCAAAACCTAGTGCCATAAGACTTAGATGACTCAAAACCTAGTGCTGTTAGAGTCAGATGATTCTCAAAACCTAGTGCCATAAGAGTAAGATGACTCTCAAAACCTAGTGCCATAAGACTCAGATGACTCTCAAAACCTAGTGCCATAAGAGTCAGATGACTCTCAAAACCTAGTGCCATAAGAGTCAGATGACTCTCAAAACCTAGTGCCATAAGAGTTAAATGACTCTCAAAAATAAATGTGATAAGAGTAATATGACTCTCATGCCACGGATTATGAGGAGTTTTGGAGATCTTCAGTGCAAGATAAAAACACTTTCATCTGTGCTAGCCAATGCAGTCATGTCATTCTAAATGCACTTTTCTTACACTGTTCTATGAAAACTCACATGTACCATTTGTAAAACTTGCATAATATGTTCAGGCTATCTCAGAGCAAGGCCAACTGACTATCTGGATCAAGCTTCGTTAATCTTGTTCCATACAGTCTAGTCCTCTTTCTGTCTTTCTCAACACTTACTTTCTACTTCCTTCAACAGTCATTACCTGACAAAATTAGATGAATTGTTGCCAGATATCTGGATAAAATATTCTACCCCACATATAGTACATGTAGTTGCACTTACACATTAACCCTTTTTTCTAACACATATTACAACACTTACGAATGAGAGTATATCATATTTGATTGGGGACCACCACTCCAGTAGAAAATCTCCTTTTCATTCCACACATGATACATGACACGGAAATTCAGTAACTCTGACCCTGTACTTGGACAGTTAGTGGCTGATACAGGAATGCTCCAGTGTTTTGCATATGACAAACATATTTTCTTTTTCTTTGGTCCAGCTGGTTCACTTTCGTTTTAATTTACCATACTTTTTTTTTTTAAAAACAGAATCAAGAGTAATCTATGTATGTATGTATGAATGAATGTATTAGCCTTACATGTATACATACCCTTTCAAGGTGCCCTATACAGCCACTATGTACAACTATTTTACAGCCGGCACACTTCTTTCTGGAACCCGTTTTCTGTAAAACAAGAAAAACATATATGTACAGTACATGTAGGACCACATGAAAACACAGCAAGTCATGAGTTCTTTCTTATTTACTTTTTTTTTGTTTTTTTCATTTTGTAATGGATTTCCTCATTTTCCAAAGAAAATATTTCATATCTATATATGTGTCTGGCGTAGTTTTATAAAATGGCAGGCACTAAAAAGTTGTTTTCTATAACAATGATTTTTACTCTTACCAGCAGCTCAGTGTGATTATTTTCTCAGTGGCATTAACATTTGAAGCTATAATTTGACCAATGGAATACAGTGGTCCCCTTATAAGGCCACCCAAAATGCACTGGAAAAGCGGCCTTATGAGAGGGGTGGCTTCTCTTGAGGGGTAGTTTACTATGAAAATGCCATACTTGCTGCATGGAGAAGTGGCCTTTGTAGAGGGGGTGGCCTCTCTTCAGGGTGGCCTTATAAGGGGGGGCACTGTACTGCTACACAGTGACAATTCTGTGCAGTGCATTTTTCTAACGTTGTTTGGGTTTGCAACTACATAATTCAATTCTGAAAAAAAAAGAAAATGCTTGTGGGCTGGTATCATTTGATAGCTATTTAATTAGTCCACAGGTCTGTTTATTTGTATTCTAAAGCTATGATCCATTGGTACTTGTCCTTAAATAACCTCATTTTCCCCACACATTAAAACATCTAAGAATGACACTGTACCATGTAGTAGATGGGCGTATGTAATCAAACTGCACTCTGTGACCTGCATGGGGTGATGTGGGGAAGCCAGTTTTCAAGTGTATAAATTAAGTAAAGCAACCAGAGACCCCTGAATGGCTTCCCTTCTGTCCCACTCACTCTAAAAACGCTAACATTGTGGTGCTTACACGTCCCTGTGACAAATGACTGATCTCTTTTGGCATTTTTTCATCAGTACATGTACAGCTGACAAGCAATGAAGTATTGCGCCCTGTGCATGTGTATTTGAATGGAAAAAAAAAGAGGCCAAACCACACAATAAATTTGTTCTTGTGCAGGTATAGTATGAGCTGTGAATGAAGTACTGAAAGAGCTCTGTCCAGACAGTCCTTTTTTCCCGCCTCCCTACGCATGACTATGTAGACACACCATGGCTGTAGTTATTGCAGGCATTTGGTGTCTTATACACAGACTGGATTCATGACACAATGAAAAGATTGTCCTGCTTTTGGCCATCCAATTACTCATATTTAGCTTTCAAGTGGGCTTACTGCAGACTTACATCTCCTGCCTGGACCAGATTAAATCTATGCCAACTGACACAAAACGAATCCTGATGCTGTGCAAACTTGCTTGTATTTTGGCTTAAGTTTTGTTTATCAATTTTGTAAAACAACTTTTATGGTCACAAAGTTAAAATAAAAACGTTCTCTTGTCTTTATTGATTGCTCACAATATCACTATATAAACCTGCTGCTTTTTTTATGGGACTTTAAAATTCATAGGGCGGCACTATTCACATATTTCCTCTTGCCAGTACAAAACCTGTTTTAACTCTTTTGGACCTCTCAAATTCCCACCCAGATAAAGGTTCAAGTGTTAACAAGTATACACAAGTAAGGACAAAACAGCATCACGGGTGATGCATATGGCTTTACGCACGCACAGCGGCCTGCGTAGTATCATCTATCACATAGCGTAAACAAAACGCTGGTAATGTAGGTGTGATTCACTGGTAAAGTACAAGGTGTTAAACATCTGAGTGATGCCCACTCCATGTAACTGTGGTGGACATTCCATGCTATCTGTGGCTTGTTTGTACACAGCTTCAGAAGTAGCACTTGCTGCGGAGCAGCCGGGCCTTTATGGCTGGTGCCACGTGTGGCCTCTTCACCATGGGCTGCAGTTGGCTTTTTTTTTATTTGTGGTAGAAATAAAAGCGTCTCAAATATTACGAAATAGGGAGTGGAATGTTGATGATTCTAGGACTCCATTTGGAAAACAAAAACAAATAAAACAACAACAAAAAAACTTAATTTTTCTGGTTGCAGAGAAAAGACTTCCCTCTATACCTATGCTCCCATTGTCGACAGCATTCACTTAAGTATTTATGTAGCCTCACCACAAATAGTGTCAGCTTTGTAGGGGACAATGATTGGGTCAAATGGTGTTCTTTCTTCTATTTTTGTCTTTTCGATTGTCATAATATGACTTTGACCTCTAACAATTAAATACAGGCATCCTGTATAAATTGGGGAAATGCATCCAAAAATACAAGTTCTTCATGGAATTCAATTTTGTTCAAATCAGAGGAAAGGTTTTGAGTTAAAAGGAAAAACGTTTCTGCGTACGACCCGTATATCATGGACCAAGGACATTTGCAATCCTACAAGCTGCTCACCATTAGTATGAGTACACCACTATGACACGAGGATACCTTAAGACAACCAAGCAGACCTTGGAATTTGACATTCATAAAATTAGGTAAAAACAGCCCAGAGAATTATTTTTCAGCATTATCGTATGCCTGGCCAGGGAAAAGGTGCCCAGAGGGCACTGTCTCAGAGCTTTCCATATAAATCAATGTTGTTAAAAATCATATGAACTTTTGAGCTATGAGCAAAATTGTGTTCTTGAGTGAGGAGCCGCAGGTTATCACCTGTTACATGTAATACGAAAAAAATGTTTGAGAGAAAAATTATGCTGAAAAAAAAAGGCAACATGGCACACTTCTTTGATATGTAGGTCATGGTCAGTTAACAACTAGGTCAAGAGTTAAGGGTGGACTGTTCCAACTCATGAGGTGAAAGTTACACATGCAAGACAAAGTAAGATCAAAGAAATTAAGGACAGTCGGAAAGTGCAAAAAGCAGGCATGTCAATGAGAAAAGTGATGAAGTTTGTGAATTAACCTTATGGTTGACTCCTCCAACTTAAAGGTGTCAAGGTATTTAACAACAAACTCTGTGTCCCCAAGTTCTGATCAGGACTTTCGACTTTCAAATATTTCTATAAAATAAGTGAACATTCACTTACAATTAAGTGAATGAATGACATGCCTGAAAAAGAAGGACGGTTAATTTTCACAAAAATTCCACAACTAACTTCCAGCTTCATCACACTTGAGCACTTTGAACTTGTCCTAAACATAATACGAGATCCTAAACCCAATCTGAGATTCTGAAAGCCCCTGGTCCATTTACACACTCTTTCACCCTTAATTCTGCCAAAGCAAACTGATGGAAAACGTCATCAATTTTGAAAGTTTTTCTCACATGAGATCAATTCATGAGATCTTCAAGGACAGCATACCTCACCGGGTCAATGCTTTTCTTGGATGAGCGCTAAATGCCAAAATCTATGCCAAGAAGAGCTTTTGACTCTTAACTTTAGTGAAAGAAACAGGACTAATGTTGATACTGCTAAATTTGGCACATTGTTACATCTCACTGTCTTATCAGCTCTGAGAGCTCTGGAGTCAACATATCTGTGAAACAATGCCTTGTTTTGCTATTTTTCGATGACGTTGCTATGGATTTTGAAGCATGAACCCTTTTTTTTTAGATTTGATGACAAGTATTGTAACCAAACAGTTTCAGTCTGTCACAAAATGTTCTTACAACTGCAAATATGAGAAAATGGGTCTGACGTGATCTCCTGCATATATAGTAACAATCCGATGGGGATCAAATCTGCTATCGTGCAAATGACATTTTTACAACCAATGTATGAGAGAGTGTAGTTTTAGCAACAAATTAATGACAAAATTAGGAAATGACTCACGTCGCATTCGGACGATTTCTCCATTTTGTGTCACTATTTATGTTCTCCATGGCTATGTGGGTGTTTTGGCTGATGTTTGACCAAACATGACACCAATACATTACTGTTGCACCACTTACTAAATATGTAATGTTGACCTTCACTAAAATACATTTACTGATGCTTATTCATTTAGTGTAATGAGTTTACCTTCTGACTCAATGCTTTCTCTTATGGACATCTGAATGAGTGGTCCAATGGCCATATAAGTGAAGTAAACATGTTGGTCACTCAGTGGATGTTTTGATAGGAGACAGTCTGTTTTGGCAGATATAGCTTGGCAATAATGATATTTACACGTTTGTGTTTATGATCATTGCCTTTTAGTTAAATCTACCTTGGTGCTCTGTGAGAAAACATCAATTTCATGTATATGAATACATTGAGATCTTTCTTGCCAGTGTATGGTTGCATTATGAAGCTGAGATTTTACATTTGGTCAACATATATGTTTGGGTTGTGTTGTGAAATACGATGCCTTCTACATGTAGATGTCAACTCAAATTTGACTTGTATAGCCATGTTACACTTACATATATTTCCCCACACATTTGTATGTCCATTCTATATATAATCTTCTCTCTCTTGTCTTGCTGTCTCATCTGAACACCCACATAAGACATTTGTTTATTTCCAGCTCACTTGCAGTACACTGTTCATTTGTTTATTTCCAGCTCACTGGCAGCACACTGTTCATTTGTTTATTTCTAGCTCACTGGCAGTGCACTGTTCATTTGTTTATTTCTAGCTCACTGGCAGTGCACTGTTCATTTGTTTATTTCTAGCTCACTGGCAGTGCACTATTCATTTGTTTATTTCTAGCTCACTGGCAGTGCACTATTCATTTGTTTATTTCTAGCTCACTGGCAGTGCACTATTCATTTGTTTATTTCTAGCTCACTGGCAGTGCACTATTCATTTATTTATTTCTAGCTCACTGGCAGTACTCTGATCCCTTGTCCTTCACCTTCCTAGCCTTTTATAGATACTTATAACCCATATATATATCCAACTTATGACCTACATGTATATACTGTTAACTGCTTTATTTCCGGGTGTATAAACTTTCACTGTAGTTTTAATTTCACTGTTTTGGACATAATTCCTATTCAAACAATATTAAAACACTATTTTACTGTGTTTATATTTTCATGGCTTTGTGCCATCAACAAAATAAGTGTATATGTATATATATACATATAAATATATATATATATACATATGTATATATATATATATACATATATATATATATATATATATATATATATATATATATATATATATATATATAAAGTGATTGGAATTGAAGATGCTTACAAACAATGGAGAAAACAGTTGTAAAATTAATTTGTAAGTTTAAGCATGAGCATTTACTCACAAGTTATTCAAGAAAAACGTCAGAAATCCAACTAAATTATGGTCATTTTTAAAAGGGTTAAATGGTTAAAAAAACACAAAACAAAGGGATACACCTCCTACTGTACATATTGATGGGAGAAATATTTTGTGAGCCTCAACAAGCAGCAGATGCTTTCAATTCATATTTTACTGCAGTTGTTGAAGGTTTGAAGGCAGGACTGCAATCATGAGACCCACAAAAGATAAATACAGCACTGAATGAGCATGTAAAATCTTGTTTGCCATCAAATTTGTACTTTGAAATTCCTTTAATGGATAAGTAAGATGTAACTACTTCTTTAATGAACTTGAACCCTAGGAAGGCCAGAGGTCTACATAATATTGATGTTAAATTTTTGCATATAATAGGAGAACAGATTTCTCACCCTCTTTCAACATCTTCAACTGAAGTACCAAAACCAAGCAGTTTCCAAGAGTATGGAAATGTGCCAAGGTGGTCCCTATATTAAAGTGAGGCTCTACAGTTGAATGTAGTAATTACCGTCCAATTTCAATTCTTAATGTACTTAGTAAAACACTTGAAAGGTATGTGCTGAATAGTCTATACAATTATCTAACTAAATAATTATGGTTTGTTATGTTCTTGTCATTCAGGTTTTCGCAAAAAAAAACCCATTCCTGTGAGACTTGTTTATTGGACATGTTAGATACTTGGTATAAATGCAAAATGATGGTCAATTGGTAGAGCTTTTATGCTTGAATTGAATAAAGCATTTGATCTAGTAAATCATGATGTTTGATTGAACAAGTTAAATTTGTGTCATTGTAGCACTTAACACTGTTCATTGGTTTCAATCAAATCTTTCTGAAAAATCTCATCAAGTGATCATAAACAAAGCATTGTCCAAATCAGCTCTTGCCAAATACGCTGTACCCCAAGGTTCAATTTTAGGCCCCCTTTCATTCATATTATTCATTAATGACTTAGCTTTGCATGTTAAAAGTTGTGAAGACTCTGAAGTGTTAACTTTGTATGCAAATGATATTACCACCTATATAAAGGGTAAAAATTTTAAACAAGTGAAAGAATGAATAAATAAAATCCATTAATGAATGGCACAGGGCCAATGATCTGGTGGTTAATTTAATCAAGAGTAAATTCATGCTCATCTCTTCCAAACAAAAGAGAAGGAATCCTTCATTATTGGGCATTAACATAGTGTAATAACACTAAGTTACAAAAAGTGGCTCATCAAAAAAGTGGGGGAGACAACAAAGCAGGCCAGCCGTGGTGTGGAATGACAACAATTTCCCATCATGTGGACATTTTAAGTTGTTATATACTGGTAAAAATAACCAATCTCTTCTTAAATATTTCACATTATGTGATAGCTGCACACAGATTTGTTTCTTCCTTTTTAAATTCTCTGAAGTAGATATCATACTATTGGCCTGAAGTTGATATTTTGGCTAAGTAATTTGTTTTAATAAAATAATTCAAATGGTATTCAAATGTAAGGAATTTTACTCTTCAGCATTGAACAATCATTAAAGTGACTTTTTGTTTCTGTTTTAGACCTGTCCTAACCAACCTGTTGTGAAGCTGCAATTGTTCATTCTGTTTAAGACAGCCAGATATACTCACCTGACATTGATATATTTCCCAGAATAAACTGACTTTTACTTCATTCTTTGATAAAATTGTTGAAATTTTGATACCAACCAGTAAAGCAGGACAATTTTGTTCCGAAAGCTTTTGGGTTCTTTAAGCCGGACAGGGTTAAACGTGCTGCCAAGTCAGTCGAAACTTACTACACATTCCTGTTCTCCCACGTAGCAGAAGTCCCCTGAGGCATTGGTATCCACCCAGATATGGTCCCCATTGACAGCCACGTCCTGAAAATAGAAACATTGATGTAGCTTTCAGATCTATTTGACCACATGTACATATTTAAGTCTTCCCCTGATGATGGGCTTTTTTCATATGACTGCCTGTCATCAAGTCATTTTAAATGAAGGTCAACTGAGAGGACTAAGATTCTGAAACACAAGTTTGTACCAAATGGGACTTGTGACGATACATTTTTTGCCAATTTATGTTCTGCTGAGTGGCATAAAATGCTGGAAAGAAGTCTGTTTCCTGTATGAATTAAAAGAAAAATGACTGTGACAGTTCAGTACTCAGCCCACCAAGCACATACAAGCTAATGTGGCCATGACAAAATCAGGAATTAGGTCAAGGTCACTTCTAGGAAGTCTCAAATTGGCCCATGTACAGTACAGTACAATCACCATTTGCAACATGAATTACAAGCTCAACATGTTATAGTTACCAAGTGAACAATCAAACAGCCATGTGACCCTGGAAATTCAGTCACAATCATCCACATACAGTCTCCATGTTGCCCTTATGAGGGACCGTCATTGTAGGGAATATCTGGTATAGTCCAAGCTCAAACAGTTCTCGAGCAAAGTGAATTGTAAAACTAACAAAAGTGGTCCTGTGGTGACTTTGGGAATTACATCAACAGCACACCTGTGCAAAACCAACATATTTCATTTTTTTAACCACTGAAATCAACGTTCAAAAACAAATTTAACCTTTTTATGTATGATTAAATACTGTTAGGAGGTAACACTTTGATGTACATCCACTAACTTTTACTGCCTCTTTATTTCTGCCTACTTTGCTGATAGCACAAAGCAGTGAAAATGAAAACACAATGAGATAATATTTCACCATAAGATTAAAACAAGTTACATCCAAAATGGTAAATCAAAACTTCAGCCCGTGATTGAAAAAGCAAACACATGAAAAAAGGTACTTTCGGAAAAGTAGAATTTTTCATCAATTAAAATTCTGCCATATGATTGACTTGTCCTCCTACAGGCAGATAGAAATCACAATATTTCTGACTTCAATCTGCCACATTCTTTGAATGCAAATGAATAAACTGACCACTGGATTTGGTAATATACTAAAGCGAGGAGAACCTTAGCGAGTCCTTCACAAAGTCACTCAGATGAGAGACAAATTGGTATGCACTTGCACAAGACATGCCACCTGAATTCAAAACAATATACGTGATATTTACTAACATGGCTGTCTTATAAGGGTTAATCATACATGTACTTAAATTCTATGCACATTCGGCATGTGGGGATCTGATGTTCATGATCAATAAAGAATTTGCACCAAAATCCCTGGTTTCCTTCTTGTATTCATTCTTAAGCAGCCAGCTGACCCATCTGTTCATTAATCATAGAGCCAGGTATTTTTCAGACGTGTCATACTTCTCTTGCCATAAGCAAACTGGATGTTCCTATTGATTTGGGCTAATGAACTTACGTACAGTGAAACCCATTTCATGTATATATATATATATATATATATATATATATATATACATACAGGGGTCCCCCTCTTATAAGGCCCCCCTGTACAAAGGCCACTTCTCCATGCAGCAAATATGGCATTTTCATTGTATTTTACCCATCAAGAGAGGCCACCCCTCTTACAAGGCCACTTTTCTAGTGCCTATGGGGTGGCCTTATAAGAGGGGGACCACTGTATATATATAGTGGTACCTGCTGTATGTGGCTACCCCTTCTGCCATGAAAAAGTGGCCAAATACAGCACATGACCTGTCACTACAGGGAAATTTTACAAAGAAATTAACTCCTACGTCTCAGCCTAATGACCACAAAAAGCAATATGGCTGCTCACGGCAGTGGTTGCATACAGCAGGTACCACTGTATATATATTCCAAATAACAACAGTTTTAAATTATGAACTGGTTTTTCCTGGTTCTGATGTCTTCCATAAAAACTTTAATTAACAGTCTGGATTTTCAGTTTGCATATCTGAACTTGCTTTCCCGATGACAACATGGCCAATTAACATTGTAATCTACCATTATTGTCCAGATTTGTAAGATGAATTGGCAGCTTGTGTCTTGCATTCCCTCTGTAAAAAATAAGGCCTCTCTGTAAATTATAATATAGTCTAGACTTGAAAGATTAATTGGGCTCTTGGTCTCCCAATTATTTTCCCTGGAAAAAAAACCCAGGTGCCTGTATTTGTTATTTTTAACACACATCATGCCAACACATTGCTTTTGTCACATGAAGCAGCAGCATTTTTGCTGACCGACATCTTGATGAAATCAAGCGCATTCTTCTCTGATTTCTTCGATACACTGGACATTTCAGATTGTGCTGGGTGACAATCTCTGCCTCTCTACCTGGGATTTACACATGTTATAGCCTGATTAGATGTCGGTCTGTCTGAAACAAGGGCTCCTTCCTAATGAAGCCAGCTGGCTCCCAGATCCAAGGACAATCCCCTGGCTTGTTCTTGAGGTCATCAATTTCGTGTGCAAAATGCTGTCTGGCCTTAACCCCTTTCCCCCTTGAATTCAGACAGACTAACCCTTTCCCCCTTGTATTGAGACAGACTCAACAGCTTTTCTTGGCATGAGTTGGGTGCTAATTGCCCAACCCATGCCAAGGAAAGCTGTTGACCTGGGAAATGTTATCTTAAAAGATCCCCTCTACAATTCTCCTTAAAATTGTTTTTCATTTCTGTTGAAATTAGTCAAACATATTGAAACACACAACATTTGACCACCATCCAGTTTGGGTTGGAAAGGCATATTGTCCAACCTGCACATGAGATATAAGTGGTGATACATGTGGCTATCTCAGAGTTCTGCAAGACGAAAGCCACAGATATTTTGACAACACAGAGAGCCCTGGAGATAAAATATAAAACTGTTTACACATCTTAACTCCAGAACTCCCAGAATGGAAAGTTATCTTTGCATGGTAAACTCAAACAGTCGTGATTGTGAAAGGTACATCTATTTTATCCATAATGCTAAACACATAAAAAAGCCTTAGTCAAAGTCAGACCCATTGCACACCAGTTGAGGGTAGAAACAGAGCAACATTGTCAGCCAGTAATCAACAGGTGCCAAAGGCTATGTACTTGTTGCAATCTTGGAGAAGTGGAAGATACAAAACATTTTCCGTTGAGGTGTCAACTCTACTGCAACTTACAGACACAAATGATTAGGAAGGACTTAAGTAACAGCAGAAGCTTTTCAAACCTCTCTGACAACAACAAAGTTCTCCATTTGTGAAATTCAGAGGGGGCTATTATAAAAGTGGTTGCCAAGTTCTGTTAGGAAGCCCTGGAGATGAGACTCACATGTGTACAGTTCTTTTTTGCATGTTCTCCCCCCCCCCCCCCCGCCCCTCTTTTTCAGTGGTAATCTTAGAACTGGTATTCACAGGTTGAGACTGGTTATGTTTCTTTCAGCAGTGCAACATACATCCTATGGAACTTCATTAAAATTAGACTGGTCAGTGAACACCAACTGAAAGAGAATACTTATGAAATGAGCACTTCATGAAATGGGCTCTTTTCTTTAGTTTTAGCAAACAGTTTAATGTACTTCTTCTGGTGTTGTATGGTGCACACTGACCGCTGTTTGTTCTTGTCGTCCAGTGGCAATCTATTCTTGTGTCATCATACATAGTTAATAAGTTATTATTTGCCTATCAAATGGTGCCACATATTTATGTATGCATTGGCCCACTTTGGGTGTGAACTGCAATCAAGTGTCATAATGCTAATGTATATCTGATAGGGCCTTGCTTGTAGGCAACCTATTGCTTTGATCAAAGGCAAAACCAGCAAAAAACATGTCACCCAGACACTGACCCCAGAGATGAACACCCAATTGCAATGACACATGGACTGCACTGACCAATCCTATGCCCTGTGGATCTGAGATGGCTTCTTGTCCAATTCATTACTGTGGCCAAATGATGTCAGATGGCAAATTGAAAGTAGACCAGCATATGGGATGGTCTGATAGTGCACAGCCCACATATCTGCTCTACACACAGGTGCATATGGATCGTCCTGGCTGATTTGCCTGAGTCTGTCTGCTCTCCTGACTTCCTGGCAATGTCTCTATCATACCCTCGGACTTCCAACCTGAGCAGACTGTGGTCTAAATACACTGCATCATAGTCTCCCCCAATCTTTTTCTGCTCGGGTCATACTATGGCAGTGCTTTAACCCTTTCCACCTAAAAGACTGAGTCAACAGCTTTCCCTGGTGTGGGTTGGGCGCTAACATTGGTGGAGTGTAAGTTGCTATCGTCTGGTGACCCTCATGCCAGACACTCAAGCGTATCACTCACTAAAACTGTGATTCACCTGACTGATCTGGTGATCTACTCTCGCCACATGACACGCACTTCCCTATGTACATGTAGGCTTACTAATTCACGCTTGTCACCAGTCCAACACTAAAAGCAAAACCTCAAACACTCATGGACAGACCAGTTGTACAATGACAGTCATCTTTGGGCTGAGAGGGTTAAAAAAAAAATTAAGAACATTAGTCCACCCTTGCAATGGCTTATTTAATAGTGCAAATACCACACCTATGATTTTCTTACTGCAATGACAGTCATCTTTGGGCTGAGAGGGTTAAAAAAAAAATTAAGAACATTAGTCCACCCTTGCAATGGCTTATTTAATAGTGCAAATACCACACCTATGATTTTCTTACTGCAATCTGAGTCTCATCATATTTTGAAACTAAAACCAAGGCCCTAGTTGTGCTACATTATATACACGTGATACCTCTTCTTGCATGTGACATTGCTCCTTGTTTTTCATAGATGTAATTCTATTGATCAGAAAGAATTCCACACTTCACCATATATCCTATGTTTACTTTCTGTTTTCATGGACATATGACATAAACTATTGATTTCTCATACTGTTCCCATTGCACTCTTCGTCAGATGACTTTGCAATAAATTGTAAAAATGCTCTTACATACAAATATGCTTCTTAGTGTAAGGAAACAAGTACCTGGAGAAAAAAAAAAAAAAAAAATCCCTTTACACATTATATCTAGACACACGATTCTCGAATGCTTTATTGTGCTGTGTACTTCCACAACACAGACTGTATGGGACAGCAACAGATTGTATGTCTTGAACAAGAGCCCATAGGATCAATCTTATAGGTATCAATAACAGTACGGTCAGCTATGGGCATGCTTTCCTTATTGATAACAAAAAAGTGGTCTCCGCAGCAAATAGTACCGATGAACATTGATTGTCATCGTGCAAACTTACGATGTTCATGGCCGCACTCTTTGTACGTGTATGTTACTGATCCACAATTTTTACACAAATTACACAAAGGTGGCACAAAATCATGTTCACTGGGGAAGAAGTTTGCTATCGACCATAAGAGCATGCCATTGTTCACGGTTTTCAATATGTATCCCACACTCCCTGCAGAATCTATGTGAACAAAATGTGATTGTACTGGTAACAAGCCAATGGGAAACAATTACACTGTAGCTTCTTATAAAAATTAAGCTTTTCCCTGACCTTGTCTGAACTGAACAGATGTCAAATGTCCCTGGCTTCAATAAGTTGACACCATCTTCTTGTTAGTAAAGTATAATCATCATGAATGGGAATTATTGTTGATAAGACCTTCAAGGATAGCATGTCTTATATACAGTACTGCCAGACAGTCTAGCACCAGTTTTTCAGTGGGTCCCTGGTGGCCCACATGAGTGGGGTCTGTGATGTACATGTACCTGTCCTGAAGGGTAGATCCAAAGAAAAGTTGATTTAGATTATATTGTGAGCTGCTGTGCCCCCCCCCCCCCCCCATGGTTCAGATGTATGCCGGAAGAATTTCATCATTTCACTATTAAATTTTAATCTGGACAATGGCACTGGTGTGTGGCCCCCACCAGTGGCCCACTAGTGGGTAAAATGCCAGACTTTCTGGAAGTACTATACACACATGTACACTGTGCAAGGTGTCACCAACAGCCTGTCTTGGCATGTTCAGGCACAACTAGAGGCCATCTCTACACCCTGGGCATGCAGTGAGCCCTACATGCTTCAGAGCCAGCTCTAAACACAAGCCACATGCACACATGACCAACATGTCAGCTGTGCTGACACTGCCAACTGCACTCCCTGGTAAGAACTGTAAGTTGTGACTGATGCTCATGCATGGCAAATGGTATTCATTGGCCAAAACCCATACAGCTTGTCAAGTTGACGTGCTGCACTCACTGGATACAAACTGGTTGCGAACTGAGTTCTGCACCAACTGACACCAGCTGAGCTCATGGTCAACTCTTTTCATTGGCTACAAATTTTGATACAGAATTTGGCATTTGAGTACGCATGTGCCACAACTGCATAACTTGAGAACACTTTCTGATGGCCAACCTTGTTCACTGGCCATTGTAGCACACCTTCCGAGTCGAGCTTGAATAAACTGTACCCAAAGGCGAAAATCTATGTGACTTTTGAACAAGGCGTGGCCTACTGTGTTTGATGGCATTGTTTGTGGCCAGTTTTCAAGTAACAGGCATAACTACGCAGGATGTGTATTGAACTGGGAGCCAGCTGTATCTGTAACCAGTTCGCTCCTCAGACAATCTCATGTTGTGTTATGACAACTGTAATGGTAGCTTTGGCAAACAACAAAGAGAATGTCTGGCTTAAGGAAACTTTTCACAGCCCCGTGGACCGGATGGAAATCAAGCTCCATTGTCGAGTGTGAACACGTTTATGAATTACATACAATAAAACTGGTCTCACATGAAAGAACAAATATGAGGCGTTCTTGTTCGTCCAGCTGGTAGCTGTATAAAATTCAATACTGCACCGTGGCACACAATCATAAGGAAATAAAAGACGGTCAATGTATAGGTTCTGTGTTGGCATGTTACATTGTGTCAGCACACACCTTACAAATTTAACCCTTTTATACAGTCTATGTGGGTGTCATTTTTTTTTTTTTTTTTTTGCCTTCATTATATTTTTCCCCATGAATTCAGCATGGACTTTTTTTGACAAATTCGTTACTTAGTTAAATAAGCACATGCCAGCACATCTTAATATGTTCAAAGTTTTTGCTCAGGCAAGTAACTTTCTCGGCCAGCATGCTGGCTCCCACGGTGTTTTCACAAAGCATCACTGGTTGATCCGGGAACTTTCAAGTACAATAAGGCTTAAACTGACTGCAACTTCAAAGGGAAGTGAGAATTAAATATGTACTTGTCAGCTGGTGTTGATGGATCTCTATGTTAATCTGTGAAAAATGTTTCAAGTACAAGACAGATATGGAGCTTTGATGCCCTAACCATGCTAAAACAGCATGAGCCATATCATCAAGCCTGCTCATATATACACCTCCTTCACAATGATCTGTTGGTCAGTACCCCACATCAAATTTATGCAGGCATCACATACACCAGTCCCTTCAAAAATTGCAATTATTTAATTCCATACTGGCCTGATAGATTAAATTTGAAACTGACCACCATTTTTTGTTTAATCAGAGGCACTACTGCTTCCACATGTATTCATAATAATGTTATAATGGGAAATAATATATCGTGGGAGATTGTCCTTGGCCCACTGCATAAAGTAGATGTTTATAGTAAATGTGCACACATTTACCCATGCCCTTCAAAATAAAAGAAATACCCCACCTACATTATGTGTCCATGCAGAAGGTGGAGTTACCTTTTTTTTAGATGAATGCATACTGATACATGAGAACGGACTTTGCACAGAAAATGCTTTTTTTTACAGTTGCATATTTTGCCCCCCCAAAAAATAGTTCAAGAGATTGAAACCTGTATTGACATGTACTTAATGGCTCTATCTGCAGACCTCAGCATGAAAAACCACTTGTACAAGTTAGCTGTGTTGTATGGATGCCACAGTGCTGCAATAGCCCATAATACTAATGGAGATAAAGGTGTTATGTAATTTCAAAGTGATGATCAATGCCCATTACTCAACCATGCCAACAAGAATGCCAATTTCAACACAACATCAGTAAACAAGTGAGCATCATAGAATATACGGATCGAGTAAATATTTAAAATGTTGGTAGGCATCAATGAGACCTAGAAACACTCATGGATAATACAGCATGGTTGGCACACATTGCTCCAACTGCTTCAGTATATCGTTATTACTAATGAATACAAAGCGCCCTTCTTGGATTACTTTCAGAGGACCCCAACTCTCACGTCCCTTTATGGATTTTTTGGTCCCTTTGAAGTATGCACCTTTGTAACCCTGGTGTGGAGAAGATCGATAAGTACACTGTCGACAATTAAAGATGTCTATGTGACAAACAGGTACAGCGTAACCCACCAATACATCTACTTGGTGCAAACCTGTCTCTATCTTCAACCCTCTGGCTTTTTAACACATTCAATACGGATATTGACTCATATGAACTAATATACCTTGATTTACAGGAGATCTACATATTCAGGTTCCACACAAAAGAGCCAATTTTCTCCTATTGCCTGACACATAATGCCCTGACTGCTTTAAGACACACAGCAGCATGACTTGCACCCAACTTCAGCCAAAACCCAGGTAGGAACATTTTGTTTGCCATGTTTTGTGTTCAAACTTGGTGATGGCCAATGTTTCCTCATAATCTTTATTCACTTTGAGTTTTATGAATGCATACATATTTGACAATGATGTAGTGAAGACAAGTCACAATGATACCAATGTTGTTGGCTGTTTACCACAAGCAGTAATGGTTCCGTCTTTGTTATCATTATCAGACAAGAAGTTTCATCAAAACTGAGTTGACAATGGTGAATAAAATATCTAGCAAAAGTGCTAGGGTATGTAAGGCTTAACATCACTAAGTTTTTGTTTTTGCCTCTGTTACTTTTACTTTCTCCTCCCCCCCCCCCCCCCATTAAGCTTTTTCCCATATCCTATCATATTGCTCACAATTCTTTCTGGAAGCCATTTTTGATGTCAACACACACAACCATATATGAGGCGTATATACATACATTAGAGTTACAGACCTGTGTAATTATAAATGTGTGAGAAATGATAAGTACAAAGAATACTGGATTCTTCTAGTATCTCTTCCATGGTAGGGCTGCTCACACAATAAAACTGAGCTGTGCGTCACGTGGAATTCATCATTCTAAAAACTCGTAGATACTTTAATTGAAGTTCTTCTTGTAAAACACATGCAGGCAGATGAGCAAAAATTATATTTAGAAACCAGTTAGGCGAGACCAAAATGATTTTTTTGTTTCCTATTTCTTTTCAATAACATTTGAAAACATGACCATTTACAACATTTTTTTTTGGGGGGGGGGGGGGCCTACATAGGAGCTCTACAAGTCTGGGGGATGTTTACAAGGTAAAATATTTTTTTCCTCAACAAAATTTATTCATAATGCAACATATGTTTCCTACATGGCACTGATTGCAAATTTTCCATGTCATGTGATAGCAAGCAGGCTATCATTTCCAATAAGCCTTTACCAGTATAAAACAGGCTGTGCTGCATGAGCACAGACCAGTTTCCTATTGTATGGTCCTAACAGCATGTGATACATTTGTATGTTGGTGTTTGTATACAATCACCATTCAGATTTTATCAACATGTTAACAGTTGACATCCACACAGTCAGATAAAATCTCCTCCCATAACAGTTCAATAGAGAGTGGCCCTTTATGCCAATTTTCCACAAGACTTTCAGTCTTGTAGTAACAGACTGCGCTGACTGACTCCATCAGACAGGCTCACTAGTCACATGCTTTAACTTTCACTTCTTATTACTGGTCCATTCATTAATGAAGGATCAGTAACACTTTCACTTTCTGTTCCTGACAGATTTGTTACTGACCACTGCCCAGGTTGCTGCAAGACAGAACCGCCATGTCACTCAGAAGAGAGTGAGTGATTTGTACCAATTATCTTGGCTGTGAGGCTCAGGTCAATTCACCTTATAACACAGGGGTCACCAGGGTTTGGTCTCCTGTGGCTGTGTTCACAAAAGATTTGATCTGATCCTGACTTCGATCCTAAAATTAAATTGGTGCACCTTTGATCCTGAACTAGTTAAGCCTGGTCCAATTTTTGAATCAAAATTTCCAGGAATAAACAATCTGTGTGCTGGTATATAATACTAACTCCACTTTCAACATTTTCATTTGATTAAAGTAATCTTTGTTTAATCCACAAATTTCATAGGGACTATGGATATATTTAGGAACATTTCCCTTGTAATTAAATATGCAGTTTTTTTTCACATTAACACTTTATGTGTTAATTGAGTGTACATAGCATGGGAAAATGAGCTCAGACAATAACTTTTTTTTTTTAAATAACTTGAAAACTACCGCACACAGAAACACCAAATTTCAGATAGTAAATCTACATGCATAACTAAATACCTCACAAAAATCATATAACAACAGCTATATAAGTGACTAGTTTATTTAAGGTTGCTTTAACATACAAACTAATGGGAATATACAGCTCTAGCCCTCCAAATGTTTGTGTCTTCAGTTGCGCATTGGGGCGAATACACACCTGTGGCGCTAATTCTGACCTTCCCTATTGGTTTACCTGTTGAAGCAGACAACATTTGACCACCAGCTGGTCGTGACCAGTTTAAAGGGGAAAGGGTTAATGAATGCTCATTAGTTAAGGTTGCTTTGTTTTCTTGTAATGTGGCAAACCATATCAGAAGCCAAATATGTGACAGTCTGACAGGTGCTGTGGTTACAGGCACACTAACAGTTTCCCAGTGCAGACAGGTTCAAAGAAAATCATGATTTTGTCGGGCAAGATCAAAGTTGGAAAGGAGCCACTCCCTTAATAGATTGTTTTTTATGTTAAAACTGTAGAAAAGCCATGAAATTAAACACTGAGCCAAACTTTATGTCAGTCATAAAGTACCAGAAACATGGACATTATGAATAAGAAATGCATGATTTCAGGAATATGCATGGAAACCTTGATTCCTGTAATCGTACTCATCTTTTCAGCATTTATTTTTTCATTTACACACCACTATAAGAAACTACTGCCTTGCTGTGACACCTGGAAATTTTCCTCTCTCCCATATTTAGGATATTGGGAGAATCTGTAAAAACAATTTTTCAAAAGTTAATACTTGGGTACTTGACTTACTGGATGTACTTAAGACTCATCCCCCTTCTTCCTTTAGATTGGCCAAACCGTCCTGGTGGCTATATGCCATTTTTGGCAGTTTCAGAATCCAACCCACAGCAGATAAATCTGTCAACTTAATATGTAATCATTCAAATATATTTACATCTGAATGCCTGGTTATTTGTGGGAAAAGTTCTGTCTCCTCAGACAGTCATTTGTTTCATGAGTTGTCAGTTGTATGTATCAGCATTGTCAATATGACATATTTCCAAAACAATATTTCCTGCTTTTCATTTTTTTTAAAGAAGGAAGATGGAAATTCATAATGACATGCACTATGTGTGACTCAATGGAACAGTTAGTCTATGTATAGCATCTTTGATGCTATTTTGCACCTAAATATAGATAGCATATCCAAAAGTGCTAAGATGTACATTATCTAACACAGTGGCTCTGTATGTGGTTCACGAATGTAGGACGCACGATAAATCTAAATATTACAGGTGGCACATTGCATGATTGATTGACATCTGCTGTACTTGCTGCAGAATATGCCAAATAGATAACTCTTCTCCATTCTAATCATAACTGCCACTCTGGTATATATTTAGCACTCCCTGAATGTATAACTGTAATCTATTTGTCTGACATGTTTGTTTATTTAAAATGTGCTCCTGTGTTACTTATTTCTCAAAAAGTGGCCATGTAGCTGTTACCGGACTAATTGAACCTAGACATATGTTAGTCTTTCTTTCAAATGACTATAATATAGACAGCTGAATAAAATGCAATACAGAGCCCTCATAACTGCAATCCTATCATGAGGTCCTGCTCCTGTTAACCTAAAGCATGGATAAAGTACTTTACCCAACTGCCAACAAGCTTCCTTAATTATTCATGACCGAATCCCACTGAACTGATCATTGATGTGAAATTCATTTCCAGCAGGCCAACTTTTGCAACTGTGTTGGTCACACCATAAAGGCCAGCTGTGGTTAATTGATGCTCACCAAGCTTATCAAAAGTTAATCATTCTTATTAGATTGGGCAAGATAGGACCTGCACCAGGCTGCCTATTAACAAACCATGGTTGTTAACTAGTTAGGTTGGAACTAACCCCTCTTTTGCTTAACACAAAGTAGAGCAGCATGTATGACCATGGCTTGCAAATTAGGGTCAAAGCCTTCAAAATCTGATGACACCAAAAGATGGCCCAAAGATACCATTTTGTAAAAAATTGAAGAATATCATTTTATGTTTATGAGATATCTTGTAAGTCAGAAGTTGGGTGGATAGATACATAAGTTTATCTAGCCATCCCACCCAACTCTTACATGAGAGTTCAGTGGAATGGCTAGATAAACTGATGGTAGAATTTGTATTATCAAGTAAATGTCCAAAAAAATTTGGTTTCTGGAAAGAATAACAAGTTGTCCCCAGTAACATGTGGAAGAAGAATCCAGTACAAAGGACCTGAAAATGTTGTCTCCCCAAGAGCATCAACTGTATACTCTGGGCACATGCCTCAATAAGTCACATAAAGATGATTTCAGCCAGCTGTTTACAAGTCTCCTGGACCAACTGAAGATGCAGTAGTACTCAGGTGGTGGTCAGTACAATGACTTTTTCTTTCTTCCAGCAGCAAACAGTTTTAGTCACAGAGAGTGAAACTCTTGGGTAAAATAAGCTTGGAGCTTGTACCCATAACTTTGATATGAACTGGGTACCTTGATTGACCTTTTTGCACTCAAACAAGACACAAGATCATGCAGACATATTGGCATATAGAAATTTGAAAACAAGAGGGCTCTGTGAACAGCCAATGCTCAACTGACCTAGACATTCATCACACTTGCAGCTCTGTGAACTTGAGACCAGATCAAGGCCACCAATGTACTGAGTAAGTCTGACCTTTACAGAAAGACACTAACATGTGCAACACCAAGGTCCCAGTTCAAGTAGTTCTCAAGTTATAGTGAAAAGTAAAATTCAAGATGTTGCACTGTGACCCCAGGAACGAGGTCAAGGTCACTCATGTACTGTCTAAGCATGACCTTTATAGAGAAACATTAACATGTGCAACATCAAGGTCCTAACCCAAAACAGATCTCAAGTTATCAAGTGAACAGTAAATTTGGTGTCAGCTGTCCTGTGACCTTGGGAATGAGGTCAAAGTCCAAACATCACTGAAGCAAGACCATTTACACAAAATAGGTAGACACTTATAAAAGGTACATCCCTCCCAAGTTTGGCACAAATCTGGCCAAAATTATTTTAGTTATAACCATTACAAGAAATTCCCAATTTAAACTTTCCTATTAAAATTTTTTGCAGATTTTGGAAAAAAAATCATTAAAAAAATCCAAAAATCACTGGAGCAGAACCATTTGAACACACTTAGTAGAGACCCACCCAAGGTACATTGCCACCAAGTTCGAAGTAAATATGACAAACAGTTTCTTCGGAGAAATCCAAAATGTGAATTACCATTTGAGTGCCCATTGGCTTGCATTGTAAGCAATAGAAAAGGTGCATTTACCAAAAAGTACCCAAATTGAAAAAAAAAAAAAAAAAAAAAAATTGTTAAAAATCAGAAATCCACAGCAGTGCTACCTAGTAAACATCTTTGCTTGACCCTTTCCCAAGGAATATATCCACAAAGTTTCAACTTAATCTGAGAGACAGTTCTGCAAAAAAAGTAACAAGTAACAAAACACACAAAAATTCATAAAAAAAAATATGAAAAAATTGCAGCACCACCTGGTGAACAAATTAAGAACTAGGAGTCCCTAGGAGTGTTCTTATGTAATATCAAAGCAATTGGGTGAGCGGTTGTGGAGAAGAAAATTTTTTAAGATTCGTCCAACCCCCCCTTCCCCCAAATAATCCATTCAAAATCCAAAAATTAATGGAGCGTGACAATTTGAACAAACCTGGTAGAAACCCACCCAAGGTACATTGCCCCCAAGTTTGAAGTCAATCTGGATGACGGTTTAAGAGAAGAAATCGAAAATGTGAATTAACATTAGAATGCATAGTAATCAATAGGAAACTGCATTCACCAATAAGTACACGAATTGAAAAAATAATTAAAAATCAGGAATCAACAGCAGCGCCACCTTGTGAACAGCTTTGACCCTTCCACAAGGAATAGATCCATAAAGTTTCAGCTTAATATTAGTGATGGTTTGAAGAAGACATCAAAAATAGCAAAAACACACAAAAAATCATAAAAATTAGAAAATTGCAGCACCACCTGGTGAACAAATTCAGAACTAGGAGTCCCCAGGAGTGTCCGTTTGATATCAAAACAATTGGGTAAGCGGTTGCAGAGAAGAAGATTTTTTAAGATTTGCTCCAAAAAAGAACAAAGAAATTCATAAAAAATTCAAAAATCACCATGGTGTGATCATTTAAACAAATTTGGTAGCCACCCACCCAAGGCACATCCCCACCAAGTTTGAAGTGAATCTGGCTGATGGTTTTGGAGAAGAAGTTGAAAATGTGAATTGTGGATGCAGATGATGGATGCCCATAGTCATAACATAAGCTCAGCTGACTGACAAGTCACCTGAGCTAAAAAAAAAAAAAAAAAAAAAAAAAAAAAAATTCACACTGCTTTCACTCAATAAAATGAGGCATTGATGAAAGGACATCTGTTGATGTAACACAAAGGTGAGAGCTGTGGCAGAAACATTTACTTTGACCACAATGACTAGTTTGTCTCCTCTTTGTCACAAGTTACAGGATACTGCACACTGGCAAGTATGCTTGAAAAACCTACTGAAAATAGACCAAAAAAACCCCACACAGATCTATACAGATTTGGTTTTTCAACTCCCTCTCCTTAAAGTGTTTTTATTTCTCATTAACAACCGCAATCATGCCAAGGAACAAGGTTCTCATCCAAGCCGTGACCAGGAGATCATTTCTCTGTGCACAACATCTACAGGCATCCAAAGCTCCATTAATAACAATCAATGAGCAGATGCCAAGCTCCTTCCGAGAACGATGTGGCATTTTAAGCATTCTTGATTATCTGTGATGTACATAACCACTGTAAGGCCTCAGCTTTTCATATGGCAGTCCATTTGCTGCTGCATGTTTATTAATTGCCTCATTCAGAATTGCAAGTATTGGGCAGCCATGCTAGCAGGCCAGGAAATACATCAGCCACTACAGCAGGACAGCATATATATATATATATATATATATATATAAATATGTGTGTGTGTGTGTGTGTGTGTGTGTGTGTGTGTGTGTGTGTGTGTGTGTATGTATATGTATATGTATATGTATATATATATGTATATATATATACATTCATATACACCTAGAACTGATCCAAAAGGGATCACTTGGTTAGTTAAGCCCCAGGCGGGCTCTCAATGAAGGTAAAGCAACATGAAAAACATAGCATTAGGGACCCAATGAATGTAGTTTTAAAAAGCAGGTGGTCTAGCTTTCACAGCAATAGTCTCTTGACGTAGGGACCACTAAATCTTAATATATATGACAAACATTACTACCTGGGGTCAGCTAAGATTGTTAATCATTAAAGTCCCAGTCCCCCCCCCCCCCCAACTGATGTGGGCACAATGAGAGTTCATGGTGACCTAATATCCCGATCTTAATTTCAAAGTGTTCTACCAGTCTTGGAATTTTACCATTTTATTTCCCTGTTGTTGCCTATCTGTCGTTTTCAACACAGTCTTCTGTGGGTTACTGCCTGGGTGCATACCTGATGAGGAAGGACCACTCCCTCATGGAATGGACTCTTGCTTGAGCTCACATACAAGAATGCGGTCATCAACTTGCATCATACGATAATGATCCTGGCATCAAGTGTATTGATCCAAGCATTTGTATTTATAGACACCAAGCCCTTAATAAGCCATCATCTTCCCGTCCAGGTTTCTATTCGTGGCCTGAGAAGGACAAGCCAGTCAGTCTAGTTTACTAATCTGCAAGACAATATTGAATTATTCCTTGATGAGTAAGTGTTTTGTAAATTCAGCTTAATTGCACACACCACATCTTTTCCATGGAAGAGATGACAGGCGTGCATGAATGAACCACTTTCTGTTCTGTCTATTGGGGAAGATTTAAAAACTGCTGTGTACACACATTTAATGCCACCAGTTCCACTGATAATAAAAAAAAATTGTCCACAACTATGAAATAATCGTGGTATTATATGAACCCATCTTCCTTGCTATAATTTGTTCAGAAATTTAATCATATACAGCTGTCAAAGTGCAGTATATTGACCTCCAGAAAAATCACAAAACTAAGCTGCTATTTGAACTCTTAGAATTATATTGATCAAAATTAATTCAGTTATGATATACACCCACAAAAACCCACTATCAGAAACTGTCCTCAGCTGTGTACAAACACACAGACACTGGCGCTCAACCACCTGTACACAAAGTGAGATGTACAGAGGTTTTCACATATCTATCCCTATTCTCCAACTCTCGGGAAGTACTTGGAGACTCATGTACTCTCCAAACTCATAGAAAGTACTTGGACACTCATATCTATCCCATTCTCCAAACTCATAGAAAGTACTTGGACACTCATATCTATCCCTATTCTCCAAACTCATAGAAAGTACTTGGACACTCATATCTATCCCTATTCTCCAAACTCATAGAAAGTACTTGGACACTCATATCTATCCCTATTCTCCAAACTCAGAGAAAGTACTTGGACACTCATATCTATCCCTATTCTCCAAACTCATAGAAAGTACTTGGACACTCATATCTATCCCTATTCTCCAAACTCAGAGAAAGTACTTGGACACTCATATCTATCCCTATTCTCCAAACTCATAGAAAGTACTTGGACACTCATATCTATCCCTATTCTCCAAACTCATAGAAAGTACTTGGACACTCATATCTATCCCTATTCTCCAAACTCATAGAAAGTACTTGGACACTCATATCTATCCCTATTCTCCAAACTCAGAGAAAGTACTCGAACTGTTTTTATTGTTTAAATGTAAAAGACTACAGTCAAACCTGCCCATGTGCCCACCTCTTGTAAATGTCCACTTGTCATAAGGGACCAGTCTCTGCTCCCCCCTGAATTGTTTACTCTGTATTTTATGTGTCTTAAGCATTCACCTGTTTGACGTGACCAGCACCCATCCCTTTGATCTGTATTCAGTGCCCTTCCAGTCAGTGTGTCTGCCTCAGATGCTTTTTGTGTTTTTAGCATTCCATCACCTCATTTCCGGGTGGCTGCATATAGTTAATTAAAGTTGGCATTGTTTGAAGTTGTTTGAACAAGACAAACAAATTCTCACCCCCACACAAACACACAATGTTTGTGATATGATCAGTTCAGACTTGGCCTGTTTTCTTTGCATTTTGAAACGTGACATTTCTGTCTACCTTTGATGGTACAGGCTCATTATTTTTACAAAATTAGGCTGTCTAAAACATGCAAACAAAAGTCCATCATCAGCTGGTTTAAGTGACAGGAGTTTTTAAAATGTATCATCAATAGGGCATTCCAGATTATAAATGTGCATCTTTTTTTATTTTCTGCACATGTTGTTTACTAATATTTTATAGACATGCTTTGTGCCGTATTTTACTTCATACTGTCTGTTTGCCTTTGATGGTACAGCCTCATTATTTTTACAAAATTAGCCTATCTCAAACATGCAAACAAAAGTCAATCACCAGCTTGTTGTGGCACACGGTAGGATTTCTAAAAATGTATCATCAATAGGACATTCCAGATTATAAATGTGAATCTATTTTATTTTCTTTTTAAACATTTTGTTTACTAATATTTTACAGACATACTTCTATAATATTTTACAGACCAAGTCTTATTGATGATACCTATTTTAAAATTACATGCTGGACACATATATGAGGCAATAATAAAGAACGGACAGTATTCATCTCCAATCTCTATTTTGTTTCTGCCTGAATTTAGCAAACCTGTCTCCAGGGACCACCTGTCACAAGGGACCACTTTCAGTGACTACCAGGAGTGGTCTCTTAACTCATTCCATACCAGTCCCTGATTTTTCCGTATATTGATCTAGATTTAAGATGAAAATTGCACATTTAAATTCTCCATGAAAAGAGCTTTCGTTCAAGTACCAACATGCCTACTGTCTTAAGTCAGTGGTTCTGGCACTGCCCAGCAAGTCATGCTGCAGCTGCTGCAAGGGAAGCTGCTGCATGACTTGCCAGGCAGTGCCAGAACCACTGACCAAGGCCTGTGACCATAGTATGGAATGAGTTAAGACAGGTCCAACCGTATTTGTCATCCCAACCTTCAGCACCGTACTGTATCATGCACAGCCTGGTGGGAGATCAAGGCTTCTGCCAAGCTGACCACCCAGGTTTAAAGAATAAAATATGCTATAATTGTCTCAACATCCTCATCACTACAACAGTTGTACCTGTCTCAATCCTTGCTGATGATTCCTGGTTCCTCAAGGAAAGACCTTCCATTCAACTAACTGTTCCATGTACCAGAATGTCTAGTTCCAGCAAAGGTAACAATGGTCTAGGTCAACAGCTTTACCTGCCACACTGGACCCAGGCTACACCAAGCAAGTCATTGACCTCAAACTCTCAAACTCACCACCAAAAGGGTTAAGGATTATTGGCACAAGAAACTGTAATATCTATCAAAGCTGTTTGTCCAAATTTGATCTCTATAACATGCTCTTGGCTTTGAAAACCTAGAGATTAAAAATGACTTGAGAAGATAAAAAAAATCTCAAAAAGTTGTTAAAAAGACCTGAAAGTTATACTCAACCCTCTGTTGACCTGCATTTCACCCTTTTGGGCAAAATGCACACAACTTCTTTCCTGATGATTAAAGCCCCCCCCCCCCCTCCAAAATACAAAAAAATACAAACCTGAAACATAACACCCGTGTAACCTCAAAGAACAGTTTGCAACTTTATCCACCCTTCCACATGAGATCAACTACATGTATTTTGTACAAACCATCAGACTACAACAAAACTGACATTGGGTCATTGACTCCATACTCCAGAAGTTCATCTCAGTTTTCCAATGGCCAATACAATTTAGTATATGGAAGTGATCATAGTACAGTGAGTCAAACACCAAAGCCTCTTGAGTTAAACTGTTGGGAACACGCTGCTGGCCTAGTGCTACTGAACTTCTGCCATCATTGACAGATATTTTATACAATTAGCTGGCCTCAAATGGGGATTGTACATGTATATTCTAATTACTCACGGCGACCTTGGGTTCAAGTTGTAACATGCCCATTACCCTCCTTTCAAAAATACTTAGCCTAAAAGCAAGCTACCAATTTCAACCACTTCTACTTTTGACCTTGTCACAGAAATCAGGAATTATTATGACTACACTGAACTGCTTTACTGCTGACTGCCAGTTATTGATGGTTTAATCTGCTGGGCTATGAGGTGACTTGATGCCAACACCCGCATTATAGAATATGCCTCTTGCAAAAAGTGCTATAACTTATGTATTTTGACCTGTCCACCCCCACCTTAAGAAGCAGTCATTTCTGTTGGCCTGGGAATTCTAGCATCTTGATATGCTGTCTCAGTCAAGTGTACCCTGGTGATTGATGATATCGGTGGTTTTCATATTGCCTTGCATGTTTTGCTTCATCTTCCAAATGGGCAGCTGGCACATGACAAACCCGCTGGCAATGGAAAGTCAACTGACCACACGAGGCATTGACCGACTTTCTATGGTACGAGTTTAAACTGTTTGATTGCATTTATCAATGATAAATTGTGACCGGATCAACAATCTGATGCGACCTTGATCGCGATTCTCACCTGGTGATGTTTACATGCGAATGACAAGAATTATTTATATGGGAGCACGTTAATTCTGCAGTCAAGCCATATAGCTTTATACGTGTACACAGCTGCTGCAATAGGCACAAAACAATATTCATCTAACAATTCTCACATTTCTATCAATTTCAATTACAACCTGTGACACTTCCATTTGCCAACACATAAGCTTGACTGCAGGCACAGAGCCCCTGGGTACATAATGCTTCAAAGTCATTTCATTTGTGCTAATACAGTGCTGTATACATTGTCACCTCAAATTTTATCCATTCTACGTTAGACTGAAAAGTCTGCGGCTTTTATTGGCAACTCTTGAAACTATGCTGAAGAAAGTTATTAACTGCTGGCATATTATCTTCAAGCCTGTATGGGTCCCTTCTGAGACTGAGTTCATGCCAATCTGTGAAAAATGCGCAGTGATCTTCTTGCAATCAGCAAATAAATAATCCCCCCCCACACACACACACATACAATGGACGTGAAAACAGCCCAATTGCTCAGCTGACCTAGATATATATTAACCCCAAAATCATGCAGTCACAAGCTTCAGCTTCTGCTATAGCTCAGCTGAGCTGAACTGAGCCGAGCCGAGCCGAGCCGAGCCGAGCCGAGCCGAGCCGAGCCGAGCCGAGCCGAGCTGGGCTGAGCTAAGCTGGGCTGAAAGTATAAGAGTGCCACTGATTCCTGGTTCTGCTATGGCCCGGTAAACTAAGGCTACCATCCCCTTTTGCGCTAAATAAAGTGAAAAGTATTAAAAAATCTAAGCAAAGTATACATTTCTGGAAAGGTCATGATAAATAGGTTGCAAAACAAATTAAAATTGTAACCCTTTGATCTAAATTGTTCTATAAAAGATTTCTTTGATCAGAAAGCACAGTATGACATGGATAAAGAAAAGTGGAAATAACTTCATAATGGTTTTATCAAACTGCCAACTGTTTTCACACAATTTTTGGCCACATTTCTGGCTAAAAACTGTCCCATCTAATTGTTTTATTTGTGTTTGTTTTGCAGTGACAGAGCATCAGAGTTGCTCCTTTGCACACTTTGGGTTTGTGAAATTTAGCCCTTCATAATTCCAATATGAACATGAATAAAGAAATAGCGTTCAGAGAATAGATTATCCTTGGTGCCCACAAAATTTTTCTCCTCAATTCTGCAATTTTTGTGAGTTTTTTTTTGAGAACAGGTGCCATAATTCAGTGTAACTACACCAAAAATTGGATGAAGCTGTGATGAATCCTTCTTGAGATATTATGGTCACAAGATATTCCACTTGTGTGCCACTTAAACAACCTTCAAATAAAAACTTCAACAGTTTCACAATTTAAAAAATAATAAGAGGTGGCTGGTTTTCCACAAGAACATGGTCCATTATAATGTGCCTCTTTGACAAAAAAGTGGTGAAGCTGCAATGCATCCTTGTTGAGATATTATGATAACAGCATCCCCTTGTGCACCACTCAGACGGTCTTTAAATATATACTTTCAAATTTCATTAAAAAAATACAAATATAAAGAGGAAGGTGGTTTTAGATAGGAACCTGGTCCATCATAAGATGCATCTCTGACAAAAATTTGCAAAGCTACAGTGAATATTTTCTGAGACATTGTGGTAACGCCGATAAGATGGACGGGCGGATGGACGGATGGATGACGCAGGGAACAACAATACCCTCTGGCACTTTATGTGCCAAGAGTAAAAATCTTTCGGATGCATTTTTAGCCACTTGTGTTGGGAGTAATTCAGTGAAAACAGATTACAACTTTGTTGAGCCAGTAACAACAATTTTCACATTTGTATATCCATGTCACATCACAATTTTTGATCAAATAAGAGGATGTTCACACAACAAATATACACAAAGGAACACAATTTCACTGTATCTAGGATATGTTGATCATGTCGTTTCCAGAAATGTATACTTCGCTTAGGTTTCTAGGTATACGTTTCACTTTATTTAGTCCAAAAGGGGGATAGTAGCCTTAGTCTACAGGGGTAGAAAAGAACCACCTAATCCAGTAATTATACAGCTGTATTCAGCACATAACTAAATTTGTTAATCAAATGCAAAAATCACAAACTTGTGGTGGAAGTGTCCTAAATATTTGGTAAATACTGCCTGAAATTTTCTTCCATTTTTTTAATCATTGGGATCTCTTTGGTGTGTGGCTGTGGCCTTGACCTTTGACCTGTAATCTTTCCAAATACGAAAAGACCATTCCAAATAAGGGATTGAAAGTATATAGTTCCAAATATTTACTAGGTCGATATTGATTTTTGCTTGGAGGATATGGATAGGGTTATTTCCCAGTCCATATTTTCCTGTTTTTTGAGGCTAATACAGCTATGATTACTGGATAAAGTTAAAGCACTCTGACATTATAGCCCAGATAGTACGTAGTTCATGTATATATCATTGTGACGCAGATTCATGACCCAGTGACCTAACTATACTACATGACACACCTTTCTGTCTGACATATGTCTGTGCAGGGCTTTATGATGTGATGTCCATACAAGGAAAATTATAGCTTAGCTATTGATGAACATTGTATCTTATCCCATATTTATCAAATTTCTATGCATCTGATTGGTTAATAGGTGTGAAGTGCTTGTCACATTTAATGCAAAACATGGTATTACTGTAGTAATACCAGGCATGTGAAAATATGGCACCTCACCACCTAGCGGCAAAGAATGCTATCACAAAGTAGGCAGCATATAGCAGACAGCAGCTGCATGCAAAATGGGGGAAGGAAAAGAAAACACTGGCGAATTATGTAATTAATATCTCTGGATATGTAGAAGCATCCTGATACAATTTTAAAGCAATTGGCTACATGGTTTCAGAAGATTTTTGGAGATTTGAATATCACCCCCCCCCAAAAAAAACAAGGCTTAAAGCCTGGAGGTGGGGCTTTTTGTTGTTTTTCCTTTGTTTTCATTAGGGCATGAACATATGTTTACATGTATATTATACATATACATGTATATGAAATTTGGGTACATTTGCGAGTTAATATTCATGGCTATGATAGTAATATCTGTAAGACCTTAATTTACCGGGCTTAATATGAATATTTTGTTAACATTTCAATACATGTAGGTTTGTGTATGATCAAACAAAAATTTATTTCTAGGGTGGGAGTGAGCATATTTTGGAGATCGTTTATGCGCACGCATAATGTGTTATGACATATGTAAAGCAGCCACAGTGACGTATGAAAAGACCTGTTGCTGAAGCCACTGCGAAGTGGTGGAACTAGAAGAATACCTGAGGATTACTCAGTAGTTTCACAAGTAAGTGCATGTTTTTCATATTTCGTTGTTTTACCTTGTACATATTACACGAGCGAAGATGTGTTTGTATAAAATTTGACAGGTTCTCTGCCACTTGCGGTGTCATCGCATCAATGTGGTATCTACGCGGCCATTGCCATGTTGACCATCACATGAACATTATGGCGATGTCATTCACCATCAGCACATGCTTTTGAATATCGGCGCATTGCTCACAAATTAAACTTGATGTGTGTTTTGAAGTCTTATACTGAGTTGTTATTGTATGTCACTAAGTCTGCTTTATTGATTGCTACATTTTTAATGTTTGTCAGGGTCAACACATAGCAGGCACAATGAAAACTTGTAAGAATGACACTATTTTTTTCCAAGAAAATGAGTCAGATATCTGAATATTTCAGATTAATGAGTCAAAAAACAAAGGAACAACAACTTCAGTCCCTTCAAATTTGTGTCATTATAATGAATATGTCAGATAACTGAGTGTCACTTTGAGTTTTCACTGTATTATTTCATTTGAGCTCCAGTACACTTTAATCAGGTGGTGCAAAATAGAAACAGAATTGTTAGCCCCCTCATCACTGGAAGTGCTTCTCCTCTGGTTTAGTTTCTACCCTTGATCTGTAAAAGGCCACCCTGTACATTTAATACATACAGGTTGTCATTTTCCATTCCAAGGGTATGCAGGAAGATGGACTTTAAACAAGAAGGCTGTGTGAACAGCCCGTGCCTCAGCTGATCTTGACATTCATCACACTTGCAGCTCTATGAACTTGGGAAAGGATCAAGGACACCATGCACTGAGTAAGTCTGAACTTTATAGAAGAACACTTACATGTGCAACATCGAAGTTCAAGTGGTTCTCAAGTTATAATGAAGAGTAAAATTCATGTACGTTGCACTGTGACCACACAAACGAGGTCAAGGTCATTTATGTACTGTCTCAGCATGACCTTCATACAGAATAATTAACATGTTTAGCTAACTCAAAACAGATCTCAAGTTATCAAGTAAACAGTAAATTTTGTGTCAGTTGTCCTGTGAATTAACATTAGAATGCCCATTGACTTACAAGGTTTTTTAAGATTTGTCCAAAAAAAAGAACAAAAAATTCATTAAAAATAAAAAAATCACTGGAGCATGAACATTTGAACAAAATTGGTAGAAACCCACCCAACATACATTGCCACCAAGTTTGAAGCTAATCTGGATGACGGTTTTGGAGAAGAAGGCGAAAAAGTGAATTAGCATTAGAATGCCCATTGACTTCCATATATATAGTAATCAATAGGAAAGCTGCATTGACCGACAAGTACCAGAATTGAAAAAATCCTTAAAAATCAGGAATCCACAGCATTCCCACATAGTGAACAATTTTGTTTGACCCTTCTACAAGGAACATATCCACCATGTTTCAGCTTAATCTGAGAGACACCTCTGGAGAAGAAGTTGAAAATAGCTATATCACACAAAAATTCATAAAAAAAATAGAAAAAAACTGCAGCGCCACCTGGTGAACAAATTAAGAACTACAAGTCCCAGGGAGTGTTCCTGTGTGATATCAAAGCAATTGGGTGAGCGGTTTCAGAGAAGAATATTTTTTAAGATTTCACCCAAAAATGAACAAAAAAATTCATAAAAAATCCAAAAATCACTAGACCGTGACCATTTGAACAAACTTGGTAGATACCCACCCAAGGTACATTGCCACCAAGTTTGAAGTTAATCTGGATGACAGTTTTGGAGAAGAAGGCGAAAATGTGAATTAGCATTAGAATGCCCATTGACTTCCATAGTAATCAATAGGAAAGCTGCATTGACCGATAAGTACCCGAATTGAAAAAATCATATAAAATCAGGAATCTGCAGCATTCCCACATAGTGAACAACTTTGTTTGAGTCTTCTACAAGGAATATATCCACCATGTTTCAGCTTAATCTGAGTGAAGGTTCTGGAGAAGAAGTCGTAAATAGCTATAACACACAAAAATTCATAAAAATAAGAAAAAAATTGCAGCGCCACCTAGTGAACAAATTAAGAACTACAAGTCCCAGGGAGTGTTCCTGTGTGATATCAAAGGAATTGGGTGAGCGGTTTCGGAGAAGAAGATTTTTTAAGATTTACCCAAAAAAGAACAAAAAAATTCATAAAAAATCCAAAAATCACTAGACCGTGACCATTTGAAGAAACTTGGTAGAGTTTCACCCAAGGCACATCTGCACCAAGTTTGACGTGGATCTGGCAGACGGTTTTTGAGAAGAAGTCGAAAATGTGAATTGTGGACGATGGACGGACGGACGGACGACGGACGGACGGACAGACGACGGACGGACGATGGACCCTCACAAAACCTCAGCTGACTGACAAGTCAGCTGAGGTAAAAACACACACTAACTTGTGAAACTACCGAGTAATCCTCAGGTCTTCTTCTGGTTCCACCGATGGAACTTGAATATTCAAACAGAGTGCGGCAGGGAATTCCTGGACAACGTCATTTGGGTCATTTACATACAGATCTCGTGCATGCGTACATCTTATGTTTTCCGTCTGAGCCGGCTTTTCGTCTGCTTGTGCGACCAAGAAAATTTAAATTACGCCACTCACAGCGAAAAGAAACGTGCCCCAGCTGCGCGTGACAAAATAAGACAGACACACACAGTTTCCATCGGTGTTGAAAATATGGAGCGATAGCGGGTTGTAAAAGAAGGACAAGGTCAGCCTTGGGCGAGCAAGTGATGATGATGTCGCTACATTCATTCTGAACAGGTCTGATGTTCAGAGCTGTGCCCAATTGTCGCACGTGCCGGAAAAAAAATCAAAGATCACAGGAGCCGCCCATTTCTTTGAAGTCGTTATATTCAAGTCGTCATGGATACTTGATCAGTCGTGTTTGTAATCAATTGAGATTGAATCCGAATATCATCATCATATTATAACCGCTCCAGCTTGATGAAGTTTTCTTTTCTTTTTCTTTTCTTTTTTTGGGGGGGGGGGAAGAGTGGCTAGGTAATCAAATTCATGGGACAAAAGTGCCGTTAATTAAGATCAGTAAAGACGACGGCAACTTCAGAGACAAAGAGAGAGAAAAAACAACCAAAAAAAAAAAAAAAAATGGGCATATTATCTACGTTTCCCGCTAACTTCGAGATAAAATTTTGTCTGCATCGGCAGCTCTTGACTGCACATATTGCGAGGAAGACGTGCCCGCGACCTCCGCTACTTATCAAGCTGTTATTGTCTACGATGTCAAAGATTTATGTTATTCTATTCGTCATCAATTTTCCTAGGGGCACCATAAAATTTTCTCATGAACTTGACTTTATCAGTTCTGTATTTCTATAAGATTGTGCAAGGTATAATGTGTGAGTTTCTTTCTTAAGACATTTGTCTGCATGCCACTTGTGTGGGAAGTTGCAATACGTTGTTCAGAGCCTCGTCCGACAGAGAATTTTACCAACATTTCTCGACGACAATATAACGAATTTATTTTGAAAAATTAGAAAGAATTGTACTTGTAATTTCACATTGCTGTGTACCACACTAGCCAAATGCATTTGCAATGGATTAGAACAAGCTTTGAACGTTGTCACCATTGACAGAACGGTATACTGCACAACGGTCTGAACGGGTCCTCGGGTGTCACACTGTGTTCGGTATAATGGCACATGCGACATGAAAATTTGATGATGAACTGTACGTTTCGAAACATAAAATTTATTATACAAAGAAGCCTCTCACTCTTTCGGTCACTGCTTCAGCCATATCTATCTGCTATTATCGGTCGCGACCGTATACATTCTCCGAAAACACGCACACACAAGTCCAACTAAATAACATCCCATTTTTCTGCACATGCTTCCAGCACAGAATTATCTATCGTTCTTTCTTGTAAGTCATATGCAGAACAAAAGTTGATGTACATAAACTTAAGGTATCAACAATTTTTTCCAAACAAAACATTTTAGTCAAGTAATTCAGAATTTCATCTGGTCCTTTCTAGATCTGCTGTGGGTTTTGTGTGTGTGTGTGTGTGTGTGTTTTGTTTGTTTGTTTTGTTGTTGTTGTTTGTTTGTTTTGTTTTGTTTTTGTTTTTTTTTTCTTGTTTTTTTGTTTGTTTTGTTTTTGTTTTGTTTTGTTGTTTTTTTTTGTTTTTCTTTTGTTTTGTTTGTTTGTTTTTTATCTCGCATTTTTATTTTGGTAATTTGCGATGAAAAAAAAAAATACTGAGGATTTCAAATGTATCATACCATGATGCAAACTCGAAATATATGATTGCTTAATTGCATTGGAACAATCTACTATAGTGTAGAGTTGGTAGGGACACCGCGAGGAAAATTATTCAGACGATAATATTGACAAGATCTAAGAAGAGAATGAGAGAAAAAATGAAATACAGATTTTGATTTGTTATGAATGCAGTGCATCGTCAATAAAACAAACATCCTAAAACAAAATTTTGGGTAGGAAACACGATCTCTCTCTCTCTCTCTCTCTCTCTCTCTCTCTCTCTCTCTCTCTCTCTCTCTCTCTCTCTCTCTCTCTCTCTCTCTCTCTCTCTCTCTCTCTCTCTCTCTCTCTCTCTCTCTCTCTCTCTCTCTCTCTCTCTCTCTCTGCAGATAAGCATGAAGATAGTGTTTTGCTCACTGTAACAAAGGAGAAGGGGGGGGTCGGTACGCTGGTACAGGTAATTATTCTTCTAGAGTACGCAAAATAAAAATCTTTCAAAATTTTGGATAGTACGAAGTACGTAAAACAAGACGGCTTCCAGTACGGTAAATAAATAATAAAAAAAAAACAGGACGCAAGTACGAGAAACCCCTTACCGACCCTCAAGGACGGCTTTTTCTACCATCTTTGCTGTAACATTAATAACCAATGGAACGGAGATACCTGCATCCTAGAACTGCTGGTACCAAATTATAGACAAATCTTGAAATTGGAAACGACGTTTGTTTCACTGCATAAAAATTTAGTTTCCTGAGATTTGAGGTCAATATGTTCCAAGTTGAATCTGTATTTGCAGTGAACGGTGAAGATGACAATCATGTGTTATTGTTTGCGACCATGTGTGTTCTCATTTGCTCGTTTTCCACACTTATGTAATCTAACGCAAACAAATATGTCTATCAAAATATATTCCAATTGAACACAAACACAGTCCATAGCAAACGATCGCGACTTGAATTTATAAAAACATGCACAAGTTTAGCGTCAAAATGAACACCATACATAAAAGCTTTATTTGCTGTTTTTCGTCAATAAATGTGTCAAACATTGTCATTGACACCGGAACATTATGTAAGACTGCATGCCGTCGTCTTCAAGTTCGAACGATGCGAAGGCCGTAGGCTTGAACAAACAACATAGGCACCGATGAGCGTACAAACTCGTCCATTTATCATTGAGTCTTGCGATACGAACATGCATGATTAAAATATGATCAAGCACAGTTAATGACATGAAAAATTCTATTCTCGTTGACGACCAAAAAAATAGTGGTATTTCACAGTTTCACTCTGTCTCCGCAGACGGCTCTGCAAGCACGTGGAAATTGCATGCAATTGTGCTTTGCTCTCGCAATATAGCGCACGCCACGTGACCGGCGAGAGCCAACTGGTTCTAAATATATCTCTCATCAGCGAGGAATTGCCCTAGAACCGTTGTGCATGGCCGAATGCCGTTACAAACAACACTTGCATGGTCGAATGTAAAAACTCTTTCTTGCCGCCAAAATATCATGTCTATTGACCAAAACGAAGGCACAACGGTCCTTCGACGCATGATTAGTGATGAATTACGTGGATAGGTACGTGTATGAAATATCGCGGAATGCAACTTTAAAGCACTTACATATTGTTATTGCGCCAAAACAGCGTACTTGCACAAGACTTGTAAGGGGAAGTGATAACTTGATTACATTTTCTCGTGGACTTTTTAGATCACTGTAACAAATGCTCAATGGATTTTTTCCGTCTGATGCATCTTTGGACGTGTTCAGACTGGTAACTGTCTGGATATGCAAAAACCTACGGAGAGCCTCATTGAGCTGACAAAAGTTCGGTGTTCACAGATTTGAGGTCACATTCACCCACGAATACAAGCAAGATACGGAACTTCTTTTAACAGAAAGGTCCTGATAATGTGCATAGATCGATAAAGAATATCTACATTTTACATCAGCAACGAGCAGTAATACCAGTGTTACCATTAAGAGCACAAATGAAAGAAAATAACTTGCACCTTTTTAAAATCTGTTTCTTGTTTGCACCAGAATACATACGTTAGCCGTATGACATATTCTCACAGTTAGGCTTTTTCAGCTAACAGTTAGGCATTTTCAGCAATTGTGACCAGTGGTGACAGAGTATTTTCTCTTATTAAACCCTTCAGGTATCAGTCTTGTTTATTTTGCCGATATCAAATGTTAAGAATAAAGTCTTGTCACAAATCAGGACTATTAACACGACAGGAATAGTTCCTGGTTTTCAAATATTGAACTTTTTAGGTCTACTATGTACAATGTACATGAGAGGGGGTCTCCTTACGGAGCCCCACCTAAAAACATAAGGAGTGTAGACATTTAATGGAGTGGACAGAAAGCCACATCAAGTTTGAAGAGGATCTGGTCGACAGTTTTTAGGAGTCAGAAAGTGCTACTGACTGCTGATGATGGACAGATGAGCATCCTGTAACCTCAGCTGATTGACATGTCAGCTGAGCTAACAAGGACAGAAACACAGAAGCCTCTGATTTTCAGCATATCACTGATGGATTAAGCTTAGGCCTATTAATTCTGTCATATGTACCTCAGTCATTTCTCTGTATAGTTTGTTCAAATTACATATCAAATACATATTTGCATTCCTGAGAAAAAGAGCATTGATCTTATTCAAGTATATTGTCTTTAGCCTGGAATGAACAATTTTTACTTTGCTGGGCAAGGCAGCAAAGACATAAAAACACTCCCCACTTATCATGGGATCGGTTCAGCCAAAACAGTAGCTTTGTTGCTGGCTGTCAGAGGTACATGGCTAAGACAATTAACTTCCATGTTGTAAACACTTGATTAAGGAGTCCTCAATGTCACTGATGACTGACCAGCATGTGTTTCCGCCAGCACTGTTCTTGGGAGACTCTGTTGCATTGTAATGGCCTCATAATGAAGGACACCTGCCGGAGGGGTGTATCGTTCACAGGAAAGAGAGGAAGCCTAGATACTCCTGACCACTCAGACTCCAATATGGCTCCACTCGTCCTCTACAAGTCTCCTCCCTAAGTATCCAATATGTTTACCTTCTTTTAACAGTACGATTGTAAGTTCCAATTCTGCACACAAAGTGATTTCATTCAAGTGCTGACATGCCCTTTTCAAGTGTCAGTGGTTTTTGCATTGCCTGGCAATGTCATGCAGCAGGACTTCCCAGGCAATGCAAAAACCACTGACCATAGCCTAAACTGCTCTGGCAGGGTGCCAGAAGGGTATAAGACAGACGTTTGACACTTACCGACCAGTCCACACACGACCTGATCTCGCGTTTGTGGTAGCCATACTCAGCATGGCTCGGGTGAAGCAGATCCCTGCTGTCTTGAGAACTTTTTGATATTGCTTTCCTGAAAACGAGAAAGAAAAGCTGTTATTCATAATGAGTGGATGAATTGTGAAATATTGCTTTCCTACATAGCAACAGCGACACCAAAAACAAAATCTCAAGTTCTGAAGATTACGTGTGAACTTTTCAATATTGCTTTCTTCTGAGTGGGAAAAATCTGTTGTTAACCAATTAATAATAATGATCCTGTAGCATGTGATGCTGTTGATACATTGGCAATACTAAAGATATGCATGATGGCTTCATTCTTGGAACACACTTACAATATTACATATTTTATTTTCAGGGCCTATTCAAATCTTAAGACTTTCTTTCATTATTATGTTTTCAACATGCATTTTCCCAGATATTCCTTTCTTTGCTTATCAAACAGAAATTAACAGGCAATCAGAGATTGCTGGGTCCATGCCCCCCTTGCCTCATTTTTAACCTTGCTATTCACAGGTCTCATTTTTGAATGATTGTAGTTAATAAAAATAGGCTATCACCATGACCCGGATCCTTGACCTAGTGACCTACTTTCATGCATGCATTCGTGTCTAGATACAAATGTGTGTAAAGTTTCATGATTCTAAGTTAAAAGACAACAGAATTACAGCCCAGGCATGAAGTGCAATAGAGTTTCACATAAATATATCACCCTGACCCAGACACCTGACTTAGTGACCTACTTTTGTTTCTTGACAGACCAGATACTTGACCTAGTGACCTACTTTTGTTTCATGACACACCTTTAGCTCAAGATATATGTGTGCGTCAAGTTTCATGAAACTAAATTCAGTAGTAAAGGAATAATAGTCCAGACACAATTTTACAAGGATATGTCACTATGACCCAGATACTTGACCTAAGGACTTACTTTTGGTACATGACACACCCTTATATGCATCTGTGTGTAAAGTTTCATTAATTTAAGTTTCATAGTAAAGGAATTATAGCATGGACAGGATTTTACAAGAAAATGTCACTGTAACCCAGATACTTGACCTAATGACCAACTTTTGGTACACTACACACCCTAGTGTCCAAATGCACATGTGTGTAAAGTTTCATTAATCGAAGTTGAAGGACAAGTGAATTATAGCCCGGACATGAATAGCAGACACCCAGATACTTGACCTAGTGACCTTCAGGTGAAGTTATATGTGTGTGCGTGTCAAGTTTCATGAAACGAATAGTGAAGGAATAACAGCCCGGACATGATTTTACAAGGATATGTCACTGTGACCTGGATACTTGAGCTAGTAACCTACTTTTGTTTCATGACACACCCTTGTGTGTAGATGCATTAGTGTGTAAAGTTTCATTGATCTAACTATAATAGTGCAGGAATTATAGCCCAGACACCATTTTCCAAGAATATACTTTAATATTTTATTTTATTTCATATATTTTGTGTCAGTGTGGCCCAGATACTGGACCTAGTGACCTATTTTTAGTACATGAAACACCCTAATGTCCAGATGCATCTGTGTGTGCAGTTTCATTAATCTAGGTTGAAGGACAAGCGAATTGTAGCCTGGACACAAAATGCAGATGGATGGAAGGATGGAAAAAGCAATTACTATATGCCCCTCCTCTGGTAAAAGGGGGGCGGAACTAGTACACGCAAACTGTCAAACCCTCTAGTGGGTGTGGTTTGAAGAGAAGTAGCCAATAGCAGTGTGCCAAATGATCCAATCAGAAAGTGTGAAGTGAAGCCATGTTGACAGCATGAACGCTGAAACCAGCCTGCATGTGCCAGGAATATGGACACTTTCATAAAAATGGCTTCAATTCTTAGAAACTACAAATTACAAATAAATAGTTTTGGACACTGGTTTTGGTTATGAAAAAAAACATGAATTTATTTATCATGGGCAGGTTTGTAGAAACTACCTGGGACTGAAAGATGGTGGTTTTGAAAAGTCAAATGTGAGCATTTATAACCTAACACTATTGACTTAACTGCTTAATAGTGTCAAATTCATGTACTGGAGCAAAATTTCAGGAACCATTTCAGCAAAACTGCAACCAATGTTATGTGAATTCAATAGGACTAAGCTATAGATGGTTGATACCCATGTATCAGTGAGAGAGTGCTTTTTCTTCACAATCACAACAAAGCCACTATTCTTCACAATCACAACCAAGTCTCTGTTTTCACAATTCCACTCAAGTCTCTGTTCTTTACAATCACAGCCAAGTCTTTATTCTTCATGATTACAACAAAAACTGAGTTCCTGTTCTTCACAACCATAATCAAGTCTCTCTTCTTCACAATTACGACGAACCTTCTGCCCTTCACAATCATACCCACAACTTAAGTCTTTGCTCTGCACGATCACAAGCAAAGCCAGTAATCTTGCTGGATGTTCCAAGTTGCTAGCACACCAATGGTACATGTATATCTTCTCCAGCTTTTAATTATCACTTAACTTGCATATATATCTTGAAGTTGAAAGATATATCAAATCACTAATTCTGTCATTAACATTTCCCATGAAGCCCACACACAAGGGAAAATTTCCCTCTCTGCTTGGCTACAACATGACATGGGGCAGCTGAGAAATTGGGACGTTGTCCCTGTTGAGGACTGAAAAGAGTATATTATCAAGATCATATAGGCAAAAGCAGCTGGTCAGCTCTGATCTGGGCAGATTTACACCCAAAAAAAATTATCACAAATTTACAGGCATGACTCGATGAATGAATAGCAATTAAAACTTCACTGAACTGCAAACAGGAAGTCTTATGAAAGACCCGATTGTGTTGGTTAAAACTTTCTCCCTTTGGTCCCCAGGCCAGACAGCTATATACCGCACACAGGTAAACATAACAAAGTTGATATATCTATTCAATTACAAAGGTGAGGATACAGAATTCTCATTCCACAAATTTATTGCACAGATGTAGATAAATATCAGACACACAGGTGATAAAATTGTTGTTATATCTAATTAACTTCATCTCAATTACATAAGTGATGACAGGGAATTCTCATTCTACATTTCGGTTAAATTGATGATTCTTGGACTCAGACGTAAAATTCAATACAGACAAAATCAACACTTTCAGGCACAAGTATGTCTAAATTGCTGTACAGAGTGCATGCCTTTCATGTACGTATCAGATGAGACGTGCACTCTGTGCATTAAACTGGTACACGACAAGGTCATATTATCTCCCCGTACAGTGACTCCGTGTCTCAAAATACATCTTATTCTTTGACAGGAACACAGCTTTAAGTGCCTTATAATGGCACCCCGAGCACTCATATATGGTAATACAAATCAAATAATCCCTTCCTATTGACACAACAAAAAGATTGGGTTGTAAATGGCCCATTGCAAAAACTGCGCAATTTCTCTGTCTGCACTAAAAGCTGGCTGTTAAGCATAAAGGCTTGCAGTTCTCAGCAGCTCCCAGAAATCCTCAAAGCTGGCACTCATAGCCTGCGGGGATTCCTTTTATCTGTGCTGTGCGGACACTCAGGCAAGTTACAAATCACATTAGGGCCTGCATCATAGAGAGTACTGGAAGCAAGTGGTGGCCTTTGTGTGCCAAGGAAGATCATAGCCTGCAGTTGTGAGATCCCTAGTCCCGATTAGCTGGCAACATCAGAAGCTTGCCATGATAGAAATAGTGTTTCTGTTCTGTGCCAGAAGCAGATACTGTTTTCAGGAAATGGTGGCATCGGATTAAGCCAAGACATGGCGGGCCAAGCAAGCACACCTGGCAAGAAGACCATGATCTCAGCTGTGACCAGATCCAGCTCCATTGTAACTGAACAATGCCACAACCACAGCCACCATTAAAGATGCTGTAGATGCTGAACAACGCCTTCTAGCATTCTAGGCCTTTCATCAAAAAACATCATTATGAAGTACTGTAATCGGCTGATTAAAAGCAATGAGCCTACGTGACGGGAAATGTGGGCCATATGTGTACTGTTGGCCAAGAGCAGCAGGTGCTGGCGGAGATATATCCCTGTCTGTAACTCAGCCTAATGTAAAATTTAAAATTTAAAACATGAAGAAGCATAAAAAAAGAACAACAGAATAATTTCCCAAACACATCTCCTGGAATGCAATAGGTTTCAAGCTGGTTTGAATCAGACATATCAATGTACACTGTGTGGTGGTTTTCTGATCGTGTTCCGTACATTGAATAAATACTTTGTACAAATGGTGACATCGCTCCACTCACTGTCATTAAACCTACAACTGCCTGATATGGACATAATGACAACTAGCTGCTACATTAATAATCAGCCGTTCTACCAGTACACGGCTGGCACTGTATCTCGAGGACTTGTACAAAAGATGAAGTTTTACGTTTCATGCAAGATCTAGGGACTTTTGGTTTCCATGCAACCCCCATTGAGAATGCTCAAACCTGAAAACCTGAGCCAGAGCTTGCCTGTCTGTAATCCTGTTTCAACACTGCCACATGGACCACTATTCATGAGACCCTCCACAAACCAATCGAATCCTTAATCCTCCATAAAATGCCTCTCAGCAAGTTATGTACATAATCCATCTGAGAGTAGATGCAATGGCTTCAACTGGATCTACTTTTGCAAACACAAAACTGGAGATACTTAATACAGGCACACATTAAAAACTGTCAGTGGATTTTTATTTCAATCACCTCCATATATTGGACATTATCGCAAAAACACAGACTAAGACGTTCAACTCAGTGCCCAGTAACACTGCCTTGGTCAATGGTTTTCAATTGCTCGGTAAGCCTTGATGCAGTGGCTGTCAAGCAGCTGGAGTATGACCTACCAGTCTTTGTACAGGAAATGATGGCATTGAGATGACTACTGACACTTTTCAGTTGTGGCATCTATAATTCAACTGCTGGTAAATATGCTGAAACTAGAGGCACTTGAATCTGTAGGCATTGACTGATGGGTCCACCTTTGCACATATGTGTGGTCTGTCAGTCTTCAGATACCATGTTCTCAAACAATGACAGATGGAATAAACTACAGACGAAAGGACAAATAACCCAAATGGGGCCCCTCCTCTTTGGGGTGAACTATTAAAAATATACGTGTAGTTTGCAAGGTATACTAGTCAGGGCTCTGTATACAGGTCACCAAATACCAGCAAACATAAGCACCAGTTTGCAAATTGTTTTATGTTAGGTGCCAAAGGTCTCAAAAATGTTGGCCTAAATTTGAAACATTTTCTGTACATTTTGTCAACAACAAAAAAACAAACAAAAAAAAACCCAAATCCACACACAAACAAACAAACAAAAAACATCAAAAAAACAACAACAACAACAACAACAACAACAACAACAAAAAAAAAAAAAAAATCCACACACAAACAAAAAAAAAAGGAAAACAACAAAGCATTACATTAATAGGATTATTAGCAAAAATGAGCCTAAGCTAGTGTTTACAAATTTGCAAAAGTTGGTGTCATGTTTTCATAAAGTTCACACTTTTACCATCCTGCATGGTACTGCTTAGAAAAAAAGCAATTGGGTGCTAACTAACGCATGTCCTGCCAAGCTTTTGACCTGGGGCAAGTCACCTTGGTAGGTCTCATATACGATTATCCTCCATTACTGTTTAAATTAGACAACAAGGCCTAGTGGCCTAAATGTATCAGCACTGATTTTAAAGAGATCAAGGTCACTCAAATTATATTCAACCAACAAATCTTGAGTCACAGGTGCTAATTACACATATTACTTTAATTTCCTGTTGGAAAGAAGTGAAATTTCAGTCTGGTAAAAGCCTATATTCATGTAGTTTTCGTAGAGGATGAGGACTGTTCCTGTATTCAGCTGACGTGGACACCTTCACTGAAAAACAAGTCACCAGCTGAAACAAGATGTGCCAATTTAGGCTGGAGCGGCATTTTCGTTGAACTGTACTCAGCAACCAGAAACACCTTGCTGTAAGAAAAGCTGAATCACACGTGATGAATAAATCAGTGACCACTAAATAGGTGAAGAGATCTCAAAATCTAAGCTGATAGATGCCCTGTGGCCTTTAGCGCTTGTGCCTTGTATTTGAGACAAACACATCTACCTGTTAAAAGCATCTTTAATATTTTGTCGGCATTCTGTCCGTAAACTGTAAAAATACTGTGAGACAGCAGTGAAGAACAATTGTGGCTGTGGTGCTGGAAGTAATTTTTCTTAGGTCAAAGAGGTTATGTGTTGATGTAACTTGTTTCTTATACATGTATTATAAAGGCTGAAATTTAGGGATGTTATTGGTACATGTGTGTGTAATGTGCATAATTGTTATGGGCCAGATCCACAACTATGTTATGAGTGCCATGTAAACACCTTGGTTACATAACACTGGTCCTGAAAACTTGAAGTGAAAAGAAAAAGAATGATGATGAAGGCAATAATGTTCCATGGTTTAGAAGCTTCAGCCTTGCCTATGTCTGTTTGATTAATAAAGTCTTTGTAGGCCGATACATAAAAACATTGAGGCAGACGACATTTGACCACCGACCAGTTTTGACTGGTTTAATGTGGTAAGGCATGTCAAGGAAAGCTGCTCAGTGTTAAACTCACTCTCAATTCAGGGGGAGAGGATGGGTGTTAAATAAATACCTTGGGACCGTTTGTGCTTAGACAGCATGAAACAGATTAATTTTTAAGTACTCTTCTCCACCTACAAGAACTTGTGGCAAGTCAAAGTGCTTGACATTGTCGTCATAGACTGGACGATACAGGGTCCTGTCACAAAACACCTCCAGTCAGCAGCGTATCTCCTGAGTGAAATCTCTGAAGTGTTTTGCATTATTTGGATCTTGACGGTCTGCTGTGGACATCTCCTGGTGACCTTTATTCAAGCGTGTATCTGGCAGGCGGGAGGCAGCGAGGTGACGCATTTCACCTGATGCAAGATGTTCCCATATACCACGAGACAGGCCACAGTCAACTTGCCTTGAGACAAGTATGCTGGTTAAGTGCGTTTCTGGCCACTTACTTTTCACCAATTTCTATGGTGAGAAAAAGGATGTCAGCTGAGTTTGCTGTGCATTAACATATAGATTGTCCTCCTCAAATCCCATGTCAAGCTGAATTCCTTATGAACTAAGAGTAAAACTGTTCACATAGGAGTCTGTAAAATGTTAAAAAGAAGTTTGGCAACAGCAGAATTATGTTTACAACTACATCACACGAAGGACGAATGAACAGGTAGAGGAAATGGTAGCAGGGATGTACTTATCAACACCAAACATACACCTGTCATTTGAGTGGGCATTCAAGGTCACTGTATCCATATCTAAATTCGATGTCAACTATATCTGCTGGTTCTTGCCACATGCTCCATTGATGTACAAAATTCTGTTGTGAAGTCAAAACAGTTCTGGCTGACAGTGCATGCAACGTGAAAAGAAAAAGAACGACAAAGTAACAGTGAAACAAAAATCAACACAAACCCAAAGCAAGACATGTAGATCTCCAGGCCACTGATGCGGAGGAAGATGCCACTTGTGTGTGAGATGCATGAACGCGTTAAAGCAACAGTGACTGCACTTGTGACACAAAGCGCAGAAACAGGCAAAACCCACTCAACAAAACCTTAGAAGTTCTAAACTGTTGAATTTTGTCCAAGTTGGCACACACCACCTGCTCATCATCAATAGTGTTTTGATAAACTTACATGTCATGCTTCGAAGAAATTTTGATTAGTGCCTTGCCATCAGACCTGTGTTAATTACATGCTGAACGTTTCTCTGGTGACCATGGCTAATTCTTATAAAAACCTTCTTACAAGAAGCCTTTCCTCCTTGCAGGAAACATGGTATTTTCATTTAATCCCCCCCCCACACACACACACACTAAAGGGCCACACTTCTGGTGTACTTAAGGTGGCCTATGAGGAAGGGGCCAGCGCAGCTTGTCATATCATTGGTAATTTCTGCATACAAATATTCAAAAGAGGTACAGTAAAACCTGTTTGGAGAGACCACCCCTAGGACAGACCTTAGAGTGGTCACATAAAGCAGGTGGTCTCACAAAGAAGGGTTGACCCTTGTGCTACCTGGCCAACAACTGACCTCTACTTTGAATTTCCATCCATAATCTAGATTCATACATATGTTTCTACACTTACATATATATCCAATTCTACTTTGCAATTATGTGTTTATTCATTTATTGATATTATAAACATATTTAGTTTTTGTAAACTGGTTTTTATCAAAACAGTTTTACTTATGTTGTGCAAAATTGGTGACTTTTACTTATTTAACTGGGGTATTTGTGGCTGGACAAGCGGTCTTTAGGGGCTATTTTGGGTGGTCACTTGTCAGGTTCTACAGGCGGTCTCGAAAAAGAGGGAAATTATCATTGGAATGTGTTTTTGCACAAGAAATATGAAAAGATTCAATTCTGTCACTCAAAATGTACAGAACTGTCTGACACATTACTTAAAGCTATTCCCTAGATTTTTATTAAATATTACATGTTGCAATATGTATTCAAATGCTGTAAATTTAATGCATAGTTTTGGAGCAATTTCCAAAGTCAGCAATAATTTCAGAAAACAAAACAAGAAGTATGTGAGAATAGCCTGTGCTCAGCTGACCTATATATATATATATATATATATATATATATTCATGCACATGTTGTGAAGAGGATATGACAAACACCACTGTGCCATAATTTACATACAAATACCTCTTAGTGATCACCAGGGCAGAATAGAATGCGGCATATGGTGCAGGAGAAGCAGTACAGTACAAAATTACAAAAACACAAATTGATGTTTTGTTATGCACCAAGTTTAAAGTGCATCAATTCAATGATTTTGGAGAAAGAAGTGTGTTACATGAATCATGAATGCTCAATGACAAAAAAAAAAAAAAAAGAAAAAAATGAAGATAGATGAATGGCCACAAGACAAGCTGAGCTGAGTGACAAGTCAGCTGAGCTAAAATTATAATAAATAAAAAAAGTATCACTGGACTTTTTTGTCACAGCAAAGTCAGCTTGCGATTGTTTTATACAGGTAAAGATCAGCGTTAATATCCTGTGGGTGGAAAATTAGCATGACAAACAAGCTAGGCCAGGGTCAGTGATTGTCGAAACTGTTTTAGCCCAAAGACTGAATAAACGGCATGGATTAATGAATTGAGGGTTTGCATGCTGGCTTGTGGCCTCACACAGTTTGAGGTCAATGTATAAGAAACACAAAAGCAAGCTCTTTCAGTACAGGTGATTCAGGTATAAACAACCACAAGATGGCTGTGATTTTTATCATTCCTACATGCCAGCTCTGTAATATCACAGCATGTACACATTTATCTTCTAACAACACTTGACCATTTTCTTCCTGAATTTCAGGTTAATTTAGAAAGCAGCAAACACCAAACCATCTGATTTTCAATACACCATCTGCCACTGCAGCACCTAATTGTCCCATCTTGTTTTCTTCACAGATCTCTTCGGAACAAATTCCATACAATGTATATTTAATTGCAACTGGATCAGTGGGATCTCCTATCACATGCATGATGGTCTTAACACTAGTTATCATCATTTAAAAAATTGCACTTTTTTAATTTTGGAAATTTTATTTTTTATATGCTGAACTTATCATGCACCTGTTTTTTTCTGTCCTTAGCATCCTTCACCATTGCCCAGAATGGATTACTGTTGCTTAAGACCACCTATGTGCTAATTTGCTGATATTGAGATTGTTATCTTTTCACACTAATTAATTCCTTTTATTTCAATCGGCCAGACTTTCTCCTCTGCTATAATACCATGCCAGTATGAAAGTGGTTGGGCTTCCAGGGGACAGATTATCTTGAAATTGAGAGTCCAACTGCATATCAAAGGAACTGTTTTGCTGTCAAAATTTTCCAGGACTGGTGTTCCTCATGTTATATCAGTATACATGTATATAAATTGATGTCATGGCCAGTGGTTGGCATGAACTCTAATTTCTTAATAGTGGCATTGGATTCCTACACAATTGGTCAATATTGAGATAATGAACACAGATTTTTAAGTAGGCCTATAGGTTTCACAAGAATAATTTTGTAGCAGCTATAACCACTCAGGAATGATTTGGTAGGCACGAACACTGTTGTATTTAATCGATAAGCCGTTGCCATAGGTATAAAGAGGTTTTCAACGGGCTTAAACCAAAGCCACGTACAATTTGGTACTTTAATAGCAAAGACTAGAGATTCTCATTCACTCAATCTGCGCCATTCTCTCAGCTTAACCCTTTCCTAACTAGAATACATCAGAATCAACAGCTTCCCTTGGCACAGGTTGGGCATATTGAGCCCAATTACCCCATATCAAAGAAAGCTATTGACCTGAGACATAGCAAATGACAGGTCTTAGCCACAATTCCCATAAAATACTTTCTTTTGATTAGACATCGGAGTCAAGACATTGAAGCAGACAAGAACTTATATCCATTCTCTTTTGGCTGATCTGAGCAGGAAAAGCGAAATCATTAAGTACAGTTGTCCTTGTCTTACTGGGCCATTCTAAAAAGAGACCATTTGTCTTGAAAGATCCTCCCCCCCCTTAATACTTCACATAGTACTTCCATGCTGTTTAAACCTCCTACAAAGGACCACCTGCTTTAATGGACCACAGTTTCATGAACTGTACGGCTGGTCTGTCAAGCCAGGTTTGTCCCTATGGGACAGATGATACATGGAAGCCTGACTAGTAACTTAAAGCCATGCATGTTCTCACCATGATATGGGTGCTACCTGGCTTGACCATGCACTAATCTTGCCGCCTTAATTTTGAAACTATCCTATCAACCTCCCTGTATTAAAGGGAAAAAAAAAGCTGTCTTTTTCCATTTCTCTCTTTTTTGTTTCTCCACACACGATCTATTGGGATGGGCACTGTGTCCTTTTCATGATGTATTATTATTGCCTGCTGCTGTCTTATCCAGACCTATCTCAACAAATCAGGAATAATTTACTGGCATTTGACTGAGAAAAAAAAAATGAGTACCCCATCAGACAGACATGAATATGAATATGAATATGAATATGAATATGAATATGAATATGAATATGAATATGAATATGAATATAACAATCAACGCTGTGATGTCAAATTGATAAAATTGGTGAATAATATTGTAATATTATGAAATGATCTAGGCTCCAGTACATGAATATATATTGATCTGGCAACTTTAAGTGAAAAAAAAGAACAAAAACAGTTCCCCATTTCCAGTTGACAGGCAACCATGAATATGAACATCACAATAAAGGTTGTAATATCAAATCATTAAAATTGGTCGTTAATATTGTCATATTATGAAATGATGGAGGTGCCAATACATGAAATATATATATATATATACATATATATATATATACCTGGCGACTTGCATTGTGTGGACTGCCATTGTAAAATACTTGGAAGTTAAGAGGTCACAAACTATGCCCATTTACCAACACACATACAGGAGATTGTACAATTTTCATAATTTTTTTTTTTTTTGACCAGTTCGACAGTTGGCTTTCATAATGTAAAACACAATTGTTTTACGTCATCCCACGTACAAATAATGAATTACTTGGACACGCAAAATTCAAGGTAAAAAACAAACGCAGCAGTCTTGGGGCAGTCTCTGAAGAGTTCAGATAGAACGAAACCGGTCACACCAAACCTGAAGGCAAAAGTCTCCAGTCTCAGGCGAAAGCTACACAGACAGTCATCTTTCGCAGTCTTGGCCCTTGCCTAGTCTTTCTATTGCAATTTTCATAAATGGCATATATAGTAACTATTATATGTGTGGATTTGAATTTGAGAGAATAATCAGAGTGATATGTCCAGCTATAACTTATCTGCATGCTCTAAATTATTTCCAACTTAACTTTATTTTCCTGAGTTCCAGACATCTTAATTTTTTTTTCAAAAATACATGTTGATTGAAGTACACTTATTTATTTATTTTCAACACTACAAGTCCATTCCTGTATGTTAAAACTTTAAATATTTCAGAAGCGAGTTTGGATCCTAAACATCTATAAGTACTCATTTCAGTGCTAGAACACTTTACAGCAATAAAATTAAAAATGCTAGGTTTTTGTTGAATATTTTAAAAGCTTTATTAGTTTTTAAATTACAATTTAATTTTTCATATTTTGAGTACAAATAAAAAAATGCTCAAAAACATTTCCAGATAAACATTTGGTTTTGATCAAAATAGACAGAGCATATTGTTGGCTGCAGAACTGTATCTCAAATTTTTCATAAAAGGCTTAGTTCAAATTATAAAGCTTTCTAAATTTGATTTAAAATTTTTACAATTTCAATAAAATTTCAATGATCTTTCAAAATTACCTGGCCTTTTAAAAAAAATCTGAGATACCGTTTTTAGACACAGGTGCTACCTTTAATTTAATATCACAAGCTAACTTGTATGTTAATTTTTGAAGATGCTATTTTTCATTTTTATGTAAATTTTGGAAATTTTAAAAGTACTAATTTAAATATCTATTGAAATAATTATAATGGTTAAATCTGAAATTCAGAAGTCAATTTAAATTTACACACGTTTTCTTTCAGAAAATATATGTTTTTGATAGTTGCATGAAAATCACAAGGTGTATCAGCCCCTTAAAGCTGTGTTCCTTTAATATTGAGAGCATCTGGCAAACCTTTCTTCTGTAAATCAATTCAATATTTTAATATACAAAATTGCTTGTATTATGCACTAATAATCAAATAGATAACAGTATTCTGAAGCACTACAGCAAAACCTATCTCAAAGTTTAAGCAAACTGATGTGACAAAGGCCACAGGTCCAAGAGGCTAACAGTTTTCCACGTAAGACTAGCTTTGATGCTTCTGCTTGCTGGGTTCCAGGTATACATTCTCCGAGTTACCAGGGCAAAGCGTGGTTAAAGTACTTCCTGGCAATACAAATCATGCACGTTGGTACCATTTGCTGACAGCACAATTTTGAACATGGTGCAATGCATTGTGGGACAGTCACACAAAAATACACTTGACTTCGACAGCAAAGTGAATCGTGGCCACAGAAAATATCATATCATATATACTGATGCTATGTTATAGTTGTAAAATATATACCTTTTGTTTCATATATTACAACCCCCCCCCCCAAAGATTGTTCCAATACTGCTATCCTCATTTACAAACTATTGGGTGCAGAATCCACAATTTTCAAAATGGCAACCGAGCCTGTGGATAAGTCCTGATTGGATATTTTGAAGAGGTAGCATCTAAAATATATTAGTGTTAATGGAAGGTTAATTTGTCAAATGCATGTTATGTACAATATATAATGAGATTTTTCCAGTGTGAGCATTATCTAAAAATGTAAATACAACACCTTAATGTTACCAGTTGTTGGCGACGGTGGGCCCCAAAATAGGGATATTGAATCAGACACTGAAGTCGCCCCCAGGCTATGAATTAAGTAGCATCACTGGGCACAGCAGTCAAGAGCCCCACTGAGTCAAAGATGGAGCTAAGAAGAAAAGGTTGCCCTAATAGTGGATACAGGTTGGAAAGCACTGGTGTTTTTTTTTATAATTGCTAACAAAAGGGTTTTCAAAATAAAAAAAAACATTTAGGTATATGGCTGTGTGAGACAGCTGGTAAATGTCTTCCATGGTCCCTATTCAGGGACCATGGAAATATCAGGCACATTTCCTAGTCTGGTGCACAAAGTAGTTTTTTAAAAATTATTATATAAACACTGGGTGTGTTAATACATGTAGCATAGAGAAAAAAGCTAAATAAAAAAAAGATCTTCACAATTTGCCTATGTTGATTGGTGGTTTCCATAAACAATTAGTTCTATTCAAAATATTCCTAACTTGACAAGGAGTACAAAAAGCATTCGCAGAGGTGATCTCTTAATACAAGAACCTGCGAGGCTGGAATCTATCACACTGAATTGTCCCACTGGGCTTGAGCCATAAAATATGTCAGTAATAGACGTTTATCTTTCAGTGTCAAGTCTACTTCCTTTCTTTCAATATTTCCGCACTCTTGTTGGGTTGAGGACATCTGCACCAAGGTTTAACCTAAGCCTCAATACAGTCTGTGGCATGGTTAAATGTTTACTGGCTACAGAACCACTCAGATCTTTTGCTACATGCAAGCAGGAACATTCCATTGCAAAATATCATTTCATGTATTATCAGTGCCAAGCTAAAACTGAGAGTTAAATAATTGACACACCTATAACGTTCACAACACATCCTGGTTTTGCAGCTCTTGTCCAATCCCCTCCCCCCCTCCCCCTACAGTAATTGCTGCCATACAAAAAGGCATTGACAGTAATCTTGAGGTATTTCCCTTTCTAAATGTACTTTCTAATAAATCAATATCCCCCACCAGCTCTTGTGAGGACAGCTTTCCTCATGGCCAACATACAGAGAGAATTTGATCATATTAGACACAAGACTACATTTTAACTCTTTCAGTGCCAATTATGTCTAAAATCGATCTACTAATGTCAAACTAGTCTGAATTATCATAAGGATCTCAGATTCATATTCCTCATAAAAAAACTTTCATTCAAGTACCAGTATGCCTATAGTTCCAGAGAGAATACCATAGGTCAACAGCTTTTCTCGGGAGTGCATTCGGCATTGTGCCCAATGTGTGATGAGAAAAGCTATTGACTCAATCCAAAATTGGGCACTAAAAGGGTTAGCCTATTTGTTCTGTGATTTGAAGAGCTCATTGTTCAGAACCTGTAGCCCCCCACCCCATTGTCACTTCAGCGTATGCTTTCTCATAAAACCAACTAAATGCCGAGACCTGTATGTATGTTCTAGTATGCTTGGATCAACTTTTGCGTGCCAATTGCAAATACTGTCTTGTATATTGTCAATACTTAGTGCTTGGTATTTATTTTCTCACAGGGGAAAGAAAAAAAACAAGTGTGACCAAGAAATCTGAAGACCAACATCATATGGCGAAGCCTAACAGCTATCTTGCTGCTTTGGACTGACAAGTGCACCAGATAAAATGCAGTGTGCTACCAAATAAGTTCAACAAATTCAGGAATATATGAAAATGGTTATTATTTTGTGGTATTCTAAGTCATAGAAAATTCTAAGTGAAAAACTTTTCAACAGTTTTCAGTACTTTTACTCCACACTTTGTATCTGTTGAGACTTCTATTCAAACCGAGGTACCCAAGAAAGTATTACATGTATCCATACAATTATGTTATTGATCCTATCAACCACATGCCACATTTCCAAAGAGACTGTATTAGTGCTGGGTTGTGCACCACACTGCATGTCAACAGAGTTCCTCAGCCTGCTTTGGACACAATTTACCAAACGCATCACAAGTAAAGCTGTTGACCTGGGCCATTCTTTGCCCTTTTAGCAAAAGCATCACAAGGAAAGCTGTTGACTTGGGCTGTTCTTTTTCCCTCTTCCATACCCACTGGGACAGTAGTCCTTGACTATACAAATCAATTTCATTAAAAATATTCATCTGCAATATTATAATTCTGGTGAGCACAAACTTTTGTCATGTTTAGCTGGCACAAGGGTTAATGAAAATTAACATGTCCATTTTGTCTGTCACCATGCACTGTTAAATCCCTGTAAATCACCCCAGATAAATGCGTCATATAAATTTCTGAAGCACTCCAAGAGGAAATAAACAGAATTTGACTTTGGTAGATAGATCAGCAGTATTACCACCAGTAATATTGTGTGAAAAACTGCCATAAACGAGTCCATACACCACAGGTGTTTGCAAAGTCAATCACAGATAAATGAGAAATAGCACAATATCTACCGAAACTTATACCAAACAAAGCTTAACAGATACATATATAGATTTTGTTCCCTTTTTGGCAGCTTTAGCATTCCCAATTCTATGAACACCCACTGATTTTACTGCTGCAAAGCAATCAAATATTTATGGTCAGTGCTGTGTTATTGCCCTGTCATGTGGAGCTTGTCCCAATGACCTCACTGAAAGATATATTATTTCTCCTCTTGCACAAACTGTTGACCTTTGCCCTGTGGAATTGACCGAGTCAACAGCTTTCCTTGGTGTGGGTAGGGGTATTACATGTACCCATGTCAAGGAAAGCTGTTGACTCACTGCACACTATCTTGATAGGTCTCATCTACAAATCTCGTTTATATCATTCTTCACCACTGAAAAAAAATGGTCAAAAAATAGAAGCAGATGACATTTGACCAGCAGTGGTTTGAAAGTCACAAAAGTTATTTGAGACAATGATTAGCTACAAACGACCTATATGTTCCAACAATTGTAACCACAGACATATTTTATACACTTTACAGCTCTTCAGTTGGAAAATATAATTATAAATGTAATTTTTGGTAAAATTTCATAAAAAATCATTTTGTCTGTTAACCCATTGTCATGTTAAAATTTACAATTTCATATCAGTACAAAACAAAGGTATCAATATTCATTTTTTGATATTCAAAAGTCATTTCGGTATGTGATACTTACAATTTTTTGTATCATAAAGAAAAAGAAATATGGCTTCTCTATTTACTATTTCACATACGAATAATAAAAATCACCAGACACAGACTGCAAACCTATTGAAAAAGACTTAACCTTGAAAGCATTAAAAGGGAAATGGTTAACACAGTGAAACATTTGTATCAAATTGGTGATAGAGACAACTCATTACAGAACATCCTCTTATTTTTCTGATAACACTTTTTATAAACCAGTGACATTTCACAGTTTAGTTTGAAGATTTTTTTTTTTTAACATTTGTATCATTGACTGCATAGCCCATATATGATCTTTGTAATTAGTTCATTTACTGAACTTTAATCAGCCGGAATGGAATACATCAAGGTATTGAGAAAATATACACATCTACGAGATATATAATACTGTAAAATCCATGCTGCTCTAAGGTCTAAATGAAGGGCAGTCAATCAAACAGGCAAACACGCATGGGTGAGTTGACACTGAAGCGATTATTCATTAGAATGAAATGCAGCTGACACCACAAGGTGACAAAAGAAGATTATCAAACTGAACATACATGTACAATGTACATGTATATTCGATTATACAACTGAAAAAATCAATGCTAAAATGTATGACATGTGCGGAAAAGCTCAAACTTCCTACAATCATACTCCCTACCACCTAAAGGCTATATTTCCTTGACCAGTGCATGTTACTGTTGTGATATGAGAGTATAAGCATGTGTATATAGTTTTCTACAAAACAGTTGACCACTACTTTAAACATGGCAGTGATGTACCTTGGGCGGGTCTCTACCAACGATGGTCAACAGGTCATATTTCATTGATTTAAAATAATAATAATAATAATAATAATAATAATAATAATAATAATAATAATAATAATAATAATACTAATACTACTACTACTACTACTACTACTACTACTACTACTACTACTAATAATAATAATAATAATAATAATAATAATAAGTTGACGCTGACGCTGTCCATATCTCCCGCCCACATAATTTTGAAACAAAGATAACTGTATATTGGCAGACCCTGGGTGACCTTGAATGAGGTCAAGGTCACTTTCCTTTGAACTCGATGTGACTACTAATAAGGGTGACCTACTGTAAAAAATTCATGATCCTAGCTTTACTGGTTCTTGAGATATCGCACGCAAGAAATGTGGGATGGATGAACTGCCTCTGGTAACCTTGAAATTAGGTCAAGGTCAAGGTCCTTCAAGCATGACATAGAACCTTACAAGGTTGATCAACTGTAAAAGTTAAGTGATCCTAGCTCACTTGTTTCTTCAGATATTGCATACAACAAATTCAAAGAAAATTGAATTGCCGCTGGTGACCTTGGAATTAGGTCAAGGTCACACACCTTCCAACTCGATGTAGACCCTAACAAGAGTGATCAACTGTGAAAATTTCATCATCCTATCATATCCGATTCTTAAGATATCGCGCGCAAGAAGTTCAGAGATAAATGACCTGGTGACCTTGAAATGGGGTCAAGGTCACTCTCCTTCGAACTCGACGTGAACACTTTTAAGGGTGACCAACTGTAAAAAATTAATGATCCTAGCTTAATCTGTTCTTGAGATATCGCGCACAAGAAATGTGGGACGGACGGACGGAGGGTCATCATTACTATATCTCCCCCCCACTTCGTGGGCGGGAGATAATAATAATAATAATAATAATAATAATAATAATAATAATAATAATAATAATAATAATAATAATAAAAATTTGTTCTTTTCTGGACAAAACCTTACAAAACCATTCTGCCTACTGCTTAATTTGGCATTGTATAGGGACACTTCTGTGTACCACTAGACTATGGTTTCTTCATAAGGTGGTGCTGAGGTTTTCTTTACATTCTTTATAAAGTTTTGATTATATTTTTAAATTTCATCTTTTGCTAACTACATGTTGCATTCTCCTCAAATTTGACGGGGATGTTGCATGACTGTCACTTATATTGGACAAATGCTGTTCATTATGTGGTGCTACTTTCGTTTGATGATGTTTACCAATTTAGACAATTACATAATGCCTAGTAATAGTAGGTGTATTGTTATTACAGTACCGCAATACTAGCATAGGTGCATGTTTGTGCTGGCCAGTTATTCAAATATATAGGAGATCTACTGAGGATGGGTTGTTAGGTTCCTGTCTACCTATGTTATACTACAGTAGTGTTTAGGATTAGCAGATCCTCTTCAAACTCAGCTGGGATGTAAAATTATACGTTAAGTCTTTTGAACAGTTGTCCGAAGAACTTGTCAAAAGATATTTCAGGAAAGCTATTGACCTGCACCAGTGTTTTTTCCTTAAGGAACATATGATTGCTGGAAGTTGAATGTCTTCTGATGAAGAAATTGAAATCTGGAATTACTATATAATTCAGATATGAGAGAGAGGGAGAGAGAGACAGAGACAGGTGTCCCCCCCAAACTTGGTACTTAAAATGATCTCCCCCCCCAACCCCCCCTACCCCCAAAATACCACAAAATTAAGCTTAAAAATGACCATCACTTTCCATTATCTGTAGAAGTGCACAGGTCCATTTACCCCCCCCCCCCCCCCACACACACACGTATAATGAAAGTACTAATTAAAAAATGATTAAAATGTTAAAAATCTCTATCATGGTACAGGTAGTAATGAGTAAGGAGAAATTATGTAATACCGGTAATTAATGGCACTGAAACAAGTCTTACTCTGGTTCCCAGTTGATGACCTGACTTTATAAAGGCTAATAAGCCTAGAACTTTCTTATAAATTTCAAATTTTATGACTATGATTTGTTCCTTTCACAAATTAATTTGCTATAATGATTTAGAACTATGCAGTTTTCAGTGAATGGTATGGAATAGGACTAAGCTCTTAGAATATCGGACTTGATGGTGTTCAAGCGGTACATGGGCTTACAGAATTAGGTTTGTTAAGTTTCTCTTTGTATTAACAGATTAAACATGCAGTTTTTATTCCAATGTTCTGTCAAAGTGCAACAGGAACTGCATGTACATCGAGTGTGGCATGCAATGACCCAGTTAAGTCTCTCAGTGCTAATTTGGAATCATGTTATTTGTTCTTTATTCAAATTTCTCACAAAAAGACCTCTCATCTAAGTACCAGCACACCTGTATTTCCACAGACCACAATGAACTGTCCGGGTCAACAGCTTTCCTTGGTACGCTTTGGACACTGCAGTGTGCCAAGGAAAGCTGTTGACTCAGGCAGTCTTGTAATGAGGACAGAAAGGGTTAACATCTCTGCTCTGCAGACGAATTGCTGTAATTATGGATGTCTATAAAATTTTCCTCCATGAATTACCTCACGTGCTGATCTTTGTGCAAATTTTGAGCTATATCTTTGTCATCATTTTTCAGACATGTCTGTCACAACACTGACTGGTAAAACCAAGAAAACCAACAAATTATGCCAAGTACTTAACTGGATGCAGGAAAACACGCTGAGCTACAGAATATGGGCCAGAGTCTCATCTACAATTATTGTTCAACATGAATAATGTTATTGACAACATGGTAAATAGGTGAAGCACTACTAAACCCTAATGCTATTCATTTCCATAATGCAGGTGTGGGTGTGGGTGTGGGTAGTGGGGGGGGGGTGTGGAGGTGAAGGACTGGGCTGGTATTTTTTTCAAAATCAGTGACTGGCCTGTTTTACTTTAAATCGCCATCAATTTAATGACAGAGGCTTTCTTGATGTGAGATTAGCTTAGCACGAGTTGACAATAATAAGGTTTGGTGTTATGTGTGATAAGAACCATTAATTTCATATTGCCTGTTATGTACAATGTACCCTGTAATGGCTAATCCACTGCTACGCCCTTCCCCTCCCCCACTGCCTCCAGTAGGTACCTTCCACAAACTCCTGCATGCAAATGCATTGCCTCCCAACAGGTCACGGCAACCTTCTTGAGTGCTGCTCTCCTGTAAAAGTCTGTTTCATATTACAGTGGAACCCCATTATAATGATACCATCGGTTCCCTGCAAAATGTATCAGATAGCAACAGAATTTTCAGTCTACATACTTAAAAAATTGTGTCCTTCAGTGAATATGTCCAATATCTGAGTGCTGTTATAATGAGTTTTCACTGTACATCTTTTATTCATGCAACCAAGAACTCCAATGAATCAATGAGTCTGCTCACTAAAAAAGCAGCCATCTTGTTTCATCTGCACTTAATTCGGTCAGTGCAGATATGGATTAGCCAATAAATGTCACGACTGACTCCATACTTGTGTCATTTATGTGTTTGGATGACTTTTGTTTTGAACTTCACCTAGAGTGTGACATATACCTGATGGAAAAATATTCCAACTCGCCACAACCAGCACTTCTGTAATTAAAGCATCATGATGCAAAAATAATATTTATTCAATGTTACTATGATGAAAAAGGTACCACTACATGCATTTCCTCCATGGAAATTCATCAGTGTTGTCACTCCCTGAACAATGTGGGTTATTCATGGTGCAAATTGTATTATTGTGTACTAGTAAATTATAATGATGTAATAGGCAGTCCTCGACAGACCCAATGTGCGAAAGTTGACGTCAGTACGAAAAGCCAGCTATGATCAATGGCCAAACTCACAGTACTCACTGACATGGAACATCAACCTTTGAACCAATAACAGGTACATCTAATTATCATTTTATGTGATATAGTGGCATGAAACCCCCCCCCCCCCCATATATATATATATATAGAGCAACCTCCGGTGGAATAAACTTCAGAAGTCAACCAAAGTATATCCCCATAACTTGGTGTTTTTGTGTAGAAATTAACCCTTTCCCCCTTGAATTAAGACTGAGTCAACAGCTCTCCTTGGCATGGGTTGGGCACTTAGTGCCCAACCCATGCCAAGGAGAGCTGTTGACCTGGGGCATGTGATCTTGATAAGTCTCATGTACATTTCTCAGTCAAATTGTTTTTCATAACTGTTGAAATTAGTTGAAAACACTGAAGCAGACGACATTTGACCACCAGCCGGTTTTGGCCGGTTTAAGGGGGAAAGGGTTAACAAAATGTCAATCCTAACAGATGTCACATCTTGGAGATATACTTCCATATATGATATTTATCGTAGGTTGGTCTTCATACAGCATAGCTTTTCCTCTCTTCATGGATATCATTACTCCACACACTGAAGGAATGTGCCACGATTGTACAATTCACATGTACATGGGTAATAAACACAAGTCCATTCTCTAAGCTCAGATGGCAAGTCAGCTGAGCCATTATCGCAGTCTCCCATTTAACCATGTCTTCCATGCCAGTGTTTATGCCTCTGTCTTCATAACCTTGACCTTTCGAGAGCTGTATCTGGTGGCAGATATGCCCCGAAACAATCTTTTATGATGATCTGGCTGGCGCACTCTGTTAACTGAATGAAGTAGATTCCATGTCATTATGCCAATCACAATTTATTCATCCAATCTACCTAATGCACATACTTTATTTAAGGATTTGCTTATTCTCTATTCACTTAATTATTCATCTGAACACAATTCACTAATATGACATAATCTGGGGCACAGTCACTTGCCAATGACTTGTATTTGGACAGAATGGAATACTGTCACAGTGGTACCTTTACAACCACTGCTAGGGAAGGCCATATGCCTTTATGTGCATGGCCACACTCTGGGTGCACAGGAGTCATTTTCACTGTAAATTTTCCTGTGTTGAAAGGTTACCTGCTGTATGTGGCCACTTTTTTCACGACGGTAGGGGTAGCAAGCAATACACAGTAGCCACTGTAATGCTGTACTGCTATGAACTCCTTAATCTAGACCATGTTACACTGCAATTTCATGAGACACAAAAATCCGTTCCCCCCCCCCCCCCCCCCGAAATAAAGAGAACGGTTTTCAGTGAACATGTACGACATAGTGATGGGTACCCCCCCCCCATATATGTGTACTGATTCACCATTTTAATCAACCAGGATTGGAAGCCAAGACACACAGCTGTTGTTTTCCCACACTGTCTTGCTATGATTCCTCTTGTTCATCTTACTACTGTTTCCACATTGATTTCCTCATTTCACTCATCAGGCAGCAATACAAGCTCAAAAGCTTGTCTTAGAAATTACATGAACTGAAATTACACCGAACTGAATTCAATTAATTCTATATTTTTTTTCTTTAAGCTGCCTTAAACATATAGACCATTAAATTTTGGATGCAGCTGTACAATGTAGGAATTCTGCAATGCATCTCCCACTTTTCTGGCTTCTCCACTGAACACTCTTGTTGTCATATATATGCCTCATTAGTTGGCTTTTCTGAAGTCTAGAGCCCTTGTTTTTTTGCGACATTGATTTGTTCGTCTTGTATCTTCAATTATGCTCCATATTGTTCTAGCATGATAGAAGCTCTTGTAACCCGGTCAACAATTTTAACAATCTAATTCATATCATTTTGTTTGGGATATTCATCAAGTTTCTTCCCGTTTATAATTACTCTGTATAATTGTGTGACAATGATAAAATCTTTCATGATTCAAACTCTTTTACGATTTAATTAACCCATACATGTATTTGATTCAACTGAATGTGAATGGTACTGGGTGCATGGGATTATACATATGTCTAATTTACACAAAAATTTAACCCTTTCCCATGTCATTAGAAATATGTTAATGATTTTCCTTGCTGTGGCTGAAGTACCTGACCTGCTCTAGGAGAAAATGTAGATACAACACATACTAGCGTGACTGACTGTGCAAACATTTCTCACTCGAAATGCCAGTATTTCCGTTAGGAATTTTTTCAGGGGGTCACAAGAAGGGAAGTTCAGTTGAAAAGACTAGATCTTTACCAATTTTACATGTAAATAAACAAGACTTGTGACCCTTTAGAATTTTCTCAGAGGGTATTTGAGAGTTTGAAAGGGTAATATACGCCAATTTGGGGGTTAACAGAATCAATGAAATGTTCTCTTTTTTTTCTTCAAATTTCCAAGAAAATCAAACAAAACCACCTGAGTAGATAGCACTTGACACCCAGTGACCCTTTTGTGATGTTTAAGGGGAAAGGGTTAAATCAGTAAGTTGTGGATGTTAATCTTGCAAACAGTCTTGAATGAATCCTGTAATAAATCATTACACGTACTAGATGGCAAATGCTTTAATCAGTGGTTATTGCATTACCTAACTTGCCAGGCAACGAAAAAACCACATACTCCAGGTCCAACATGTGGACATATACTGACTCCAGGTCCAACATGTGGATACAGACTCCAGGTCCAACATGTGGATACAGACTCCAGGTCCAACATGTGGATACTGACTCCAGGTGGTCAAGCATGTGGATACTGACTCCAGGTCAAACATGTGGATACAGACTCCAGGTCCAACATGTGGATACAGACTCCAGGTCCAACATGTGGATACAGACTCCAGGTCCAACATGTGGATACAGACTCCAGGTCCAACATGTGGATACTGACTCCAGGTGGTCCAGCATGTGGATACTGACTCCAGGTCCAGCATGTGGATACTTGCACGAAAGCTCCTTCTATGAAAAATTTGAATATGAAAATCATCATCTTATATGTATATCTGGTTAAATATATTGACAATTGGGGACTCATATGGAATGAGTTTAACCCTTTCTCGCTCAAATTGTCCCACAGCACCAGTATGTAAATTGTCGTGTGCCTTAACATTTTTGCTTAAATTTCTCGTCACTACAAAACATTTTGGCTGAGATTTGTATGTAAGACCATTCATGATGGAACATCCCAGATTAATAGCTTTCCTTGGTGAGTTGGGTGCAATGCGCCCAACCTGTAGTGTCACTATGATAAGGAAAGCTATTGACTCAGTCATACTCTGACCAGGAATGGGTTAAAACCGGACATAGTGGTTTTCGCACTGCCTGATTGGCCTGTTCCAGCAGTGCAGGTAGATGCTTACACTTGACTTCCCACACAGGCAATTAATGGAACTATCACCATAGACTTGGGGCCATTTGGCCCTTGTGGTACATCTTTAAATGTGAAATTGGAACACGCATTTCTTGTTCTGTTCTAACAGAAACTCACTGATTATAGTCACTGAGATATTCTAGTCCATGGATCCATAGGTCTCTTCTGATCATCCACCAACTGGTTGTCATACCAAAGACTCAAGTTGACAAGGCATAAGTTTTCTCAAGAAGCTTTAAGACAGGTCTAGATTACATGTACTTAATTAAAGGTAATAGGAAGTAGGCAGCAGAAGTGGGCCACTTTTTACTTCCTGGGTCACGGGCTCTTTAGCTGTGATGTCATCCTACAATGATATTGTGATAATTAACTTTTCTCTCATCTCTGTTTGTGGGCAGGGCATGCCGGCCAGGGTGACATTGGTTGAGGTGTTACCCACTTCTCAGCTGCCAAATCATGTATACTAGCCTGCCCAATGCATATCATTTACATATAATTAGCCACCTGGTGGTAGCAGCACCTCTCATACTGTTTAAATACTGTGCAGACTTTGTGGGTCTGATGCATTATCTGGGCCATCATCTTGACTGACCAATCTCTCCATCCTGATCTTGGCTGGATCCAGTGCCCTTTCTGCTCAGCCTTTAGAGCTAATCAATTCATACCCTTGGGGTGACTTAAGTATTATTACAAGATCCTAGCCCTGGGGCACAGGATGATCTACAACATGTACTTCAAGGCAGTGTATTTTATTTATATTATCAGGTTAGCCTCCTAGTAGACCAGAGCCATGCCCGGGGGGGGGGGGGGGGGGGCATGAATGTCTCGCCAGCATAATTCAAGCCACTCCAAAGTTTTCTACAATGCTCATTCAAGCATGATTTAACCAATGAAGTATGACAATGATGGTACAAATCTGTAGTGACCATCACTATAAATCATTTACCAAAGTACATGTATGAGCGCCCTAGCAGTGTAGCTAGTGAAACTAGGAAAGATGATTTGCTGCATAGCTGCATGTCTTCAAAGCATATTGGTATGGCAATGTACAACTATTCCATAACACAGGAGTAGAAGTTGGAATGGCATCTCTATCTATTATAGCTTTGATGTTGTTCAAGATTTAAAATTTCTAATGGTGCTATTTAGCATAATTTGAATTGCTACAACTTTTGTTTTAGATTCATTAGGTGCGCAATGATCAATAACCCCCTTGTAGAAGTTGGAATGACATCTCTATCTATTATACTTTTGAAGATATTCAAGATTTAAAATTTCAAATGCCCTTAATTTGCATGATTTTAAACATCTTCATTCCTTTGTATAAAACGTCAAACTCCTTGTATGGAGGTACAATCATGCCAAGTTTGGAGTTTCTATGTATAAGTCTCCGAGAAAAGTTTCGGACAAATTTGCTGGTAAAGAAAGAAAGAAAGAAAGAAAGAAAGAAAGAAAGAAAGAAAGAAAGAAAGAAAGAAAGAATTTGAGGAAAAACAGAAAAGTGTGTGTTGACACACATACTTTAATAATGCCACTCTGAAGTTTTCTGTTGACGGATTGCCGCATGTCCGGAAAGTATAATGTTTAGTCTCGCCAACAGCGTAAGCTGGTGAGACAAAAGGTCCCATTTTATTATATACTACAAACTTAACACCAACCACAGATACAGTTTGCTTGCTACCTCATGAAAGTATGCAAATGGTAGAATTGCACATGAGCTTGACTGCAATATTGATCTTCGTTAATTTCACACCCAATGATTAAAGAACAAGAACAGTAATTTCATCTTTTTTAAATGATTCATAAAATATACATGACCATAAAACTATATTTTGAAATCAACCCATAAATCAGAAGTGGTATGATAGATACAATGATTCAATGAAGTTCATGGGGACATGCTCCTGATTTAAATGTAGTTAACTTGGATTGTTTGTAATGCACATGCACCTGTCCTTTGATACAGACATTCTTTGCTTTTTATCACATTGTTCCTTTGCCGTCCATTTGAATTGTTACCTGGGCCCCGCCGGAGGCACTTGTGGTTACATAAAACGTGGCTGTTTTTACAGTCAACAGTGCAGTCAGCAAGATGGTCAGATTTACAAAACATGCATGGGTCATTCTGGGGGTCTAACTTTTGCAATAATATCGCACACATGAGTTCTCTAAATACTTGCTGCACACTGCATTGTTGTATGTAATGTTATTTACTGTTCATCACCAAAAGCAGAGATACCAACATTCAAAATTCTGTTTCGAGGACATGTATATGTAAGTGAGAACATCAGGGACAGAGCATATTTAACAAACATTATGTAAGAAAATTCTCAGTTTCAATGTGGGACAAACACTGTTAATGGGTCAAAATTCCAACTAATTTCAGGGACAGTCCCTTATGATTAGGGACAATACGATCTATGCCTAAGTTCACCAAGCGGGGAAACCCCAGCGGAGATTCTGATGTCAGCGCGCATAGGTTTCTGGGTAATTTGCGGGCCACTCAATCTTACCACACAGGCTACAACCCTATGCAATATAGCAACTAACGAAGAGTGAAACACGGACATTGATTTCTTCAAACAACAGAATCTGCTGTGGCTGAAACACTATTTAAAAGACAAAGGAATAATGTTGATGGCAGGAATAAAGCGGCACTTTTATTTTTGATATTTGTCAGTTTGACGTTTCTTCCTGGTATCAACATAACAGCCCACTACACAACAATCGGAGGTGGTTTACCATCATAATTCGCCCTGTCACTCAACGTTCTAACTATCAATGCTTTCTGTACTTCCTCCGCCAACGATCTGTAATGGCAAACTTCCACACACCTCCTGTATTTGGTCTATTTCCTGCGTTTCTGCTCATGTTGACACTATATTAGTGTCCGCCATCATGCGTTATCTTGGCCACTTTTGAGAAGGTGCACAGCACGCCATCTGGTAGCAAAAAAAAAATTAGCCCGCATGCCTCGCTTTCGTAATGGGACAGCTGCCAGAGTTTTCTAGCTTGGTGAACTTATGCATAGCTGGTATTGGCATATCTACAAAAGTGATCTTGATCCCAGGGTTAAACAGGGCATGGCCAGAGTGCACTCTGGCATGACAACTATTTACCAGACCCATGCAGGCATAATATATTGGCCCAGCAATACACAACATGAATGTATATGTATTGTAAATTTAATGCACACTTTACCAGTTGCCCCCAGTCTTATCAATGTACAGTAATCCCTCTTTTGAAAGACCCCTCTTTTGAGAGACCACCTGTCTTTTGAGACCATTTTCATTGTGCAAAAGCATCTTCTAAAGATAATTTACCTCTTTTAGGAGACCACCTGCAGAACCTGCCCAGACTTGACCACCCAAAATAACCCCCAAAAGACCACTTACTCATCCATAAGTAAAACTCATATATTTTGTACAAGACTGGTAAAATGATTTGTCAAAACCAGTTTACAAATTCACGACATCTTTCCAATACCAATAAATGAGTAAACGTATGACTGGAAGATGAAACGGGGTCTGATAAGTGAACATGAATCATGTAAGAATCTGAATTATGGATGGAAATCAAAAGCAGTGCATAATTGTCGGGCAGGTGGTGCAACAGTCAAACCTCCTTTGGGAGACCACCTGCTTCATGTGACCACTTCTTGGATGGACCTATGGGTGGTCTGTGAAAGGACAGACTACTGTATTTTCTTGTGACACTTCTCCATCTCAGGGCCAATCTCGCTCTACCTTATTCTCTCTGTCCTATGAGCCTCAACATTCAACTATCTAATGTCTCTCTGTTTTGTATTGTATCAAATAAGATAAATCTTGCATTTCAAGTTCCCCAGAGATACATAGCTTGATAACTATCATATTACATCTTATCTGATGTGACATACGGTCACAACCTGTCACCAACATACAGAGGTTCACATCTAGGACAAGGTGATGTGAGGATAAACTTAACTCATTCCATACCAGTCCCTGATATTTATGTATATTTACCAAGAATTAAGACGACAATTGCATCTTCAAATTCTTCATGAAAAGAGCTTTCTTTCAAGTTTCAACATGCCTATCGTCTTAAGTCAGTGGTTCTGGCACTGCCACGCAGTGCCAGAACCACTGACCAAGGCCTGTCACCATAGTATGGAATGAATTAATAGTCACTGTCCATCTATCTCAACAATACAACATTCTGCAGGTGAGAAAGTCTAGTAATGAAACATAAATTGCCTCAAGACAAATTATGGTATATTCTAATACATATGGTTGACTGGCACTTGTTCTACTCTTGTGAGACACAACCTCCAGAACAGGTTTGGTTTTCAATTTCTGAAACACAATATTTCTTTCAATTTTGGTTTTCAGTACAAACAGGGTATATACTGAAACTTGGTTTGAACATATTTCATTGAAGTATTCACAAAGTACTTATGTATGATCAGTGCAAGTTCCTAACTGGGAAAAAGGGCATTGCCCAATTTAAATCTTTCTTGTTAAGAAAATGATGGTGAACACAGGACAGAAAAGACATAGTTACACACAAAGAAGACAAGGACATAGACAAGGACAGAGAGTGGGGCACAGATTTGGGTAGTATCATCTAACTGTCAGTGTGTATTTGGAGATGAATATACAAGCAGCAAGGATCGCTTGTTCAATGATGCGTGTAATCGAGATTAAGAGTAGAACAAATGAAAATTATTATAGACCTGGTTGGATACATGTATGGAACCCTGCATACCTAACCAATGCCGACAGAATTAAAGCGATTTGTAGCAGATATAAATTCATGGACAATTGAAAAAAAGTCACTGTTTACCAGGAAAGAACAGTCGGGTGAACCATAGAAGTGTTTGTGGAGAAATGGGAGCAAGATGGGCAACTTTCGCATGAAGTAGTAGGCAAGATTGGTTATATTTGGGACAATAGAAAAAATAATGGAATGCATTTTCGTTAGGTGAGTCACAGGAGCAGGCAGGCACTTCTTTGACCCCAATTTTGAATAAATGCGAATTTAAAAGACTGGCTCCCAAATGGAGATGGGTGAGCTGGATAGCAATAAATCTATAGCTTAAATTGAACAATTGGGGAAATTAAGTTGACCGAGGTATTTGTTAGTATAATTTAAAACTTTGAAGAGAGGCTGAATTTTGGGTTTCAAAAGTTAGCTGATTCCGGAGTCTGACAGTTGAAGGAAAGAAGGATTTATCAAACAAATCAATTTCAGCCTGGAAGTGGGTGAGATTGAAAGGGCGATGAGTATTACAGGACGGTGTTTTGATAGTGGTAATTATGGAGCATAACTGCTCTGGTAGAAGCTTGTTAACCATTTTATACATTAAGGTTAATTTAGCCAACTCTCTACATTTGGCCACATTTTGCCAACTAACTTCCTCGTACGTTTTTTCGCTGCTAGTACCATACATTGCTCCTGTCATGATACAAGAAGCATTCGTGTGAACGTCTTCCAGTCTTTTAGCATCTGATTCAGTACAGCCACTCCACACTGGGATAGCATACTCGAGAATAAGGCGGATAAAAGATATATATATATATTGTTTCTACGGTTTGGCGGTCCAAAGAAAATTGAAAGGTATACTGAAACTTGCTGCATAATATTAACATTTTGGTTTGAAACACAAACAAACAAACAAAAGCTTAAGCAAATTAAAATGACAAAAGTTGCATGACCTGAGCAAGATTAATCCACTTCTCATATGAAATACCTGGAGGTTTATTTAGCATAAATTTGTGTGAAAAAGCTTCAAGACACGTCTCATGGAATCATTTGTTCCTTCATATTGCCAAAATTATCACAATAAAAACTTGTGTCCAACAGCTCACCATACCTGTGTGTATATATATATATATACATACATATGTGTGTGTGTATATATATATATATATATGTATGTATGTATGTATGTATGTATGTATGTATGTATGTATGTATGTATGTATGTATGTATGTATATGTATATGTATATGTATATGTATATGTATATATGCTTACTTGATAAACCTTATTTTATCTTCCTCTGGGCTGTCTGCAGGTTTTTTGTTTTGTTTTGTTTTGTTTTTGTATCACACCAAATTATCCTAAAAAATTTAAAGACCGCAGAGAAGTGCATATGCCAAGAACATTTTCAGCAAATGCTCAGCAATTTCAGACTTGGGTTTTAGACTGAGTCTTAATTTGCATATGAGCCCGACTTTTGTAGAAATTAGGTGGGGGTGGGGGATGGGGAAAGCAACAGATCAAGAGTTAAAATTAAGTGAGCCCTTTGGTGGCTTTCTGAGTCTACATACTAAATCTCTTTGTGAAAACAGACCTGTATGCATGTGAATGGATCCAGTGCTGTGCTGGTAGATTGTCACTGGTCTTGCTCTAATCCTTTTCCACCCAAAACCCTGGTGACCAAGCATCGCATGTTTATATTTGATGGTTTTATTCTACATAATTACAATGGATTGAAAGGAAAGATTTGGATATTAATCTTGAAAGAGACTTGTTAGAATAGTATACCCTTAGTCAAATATATTTTGTGGCATATGGGTTGGGCACTTAGTTCCTAAACAGTCCCAAAGAAAGTTGTTGACTCAGTCTGAACAGCAGGCTAGGATGCATGGAACTACCTCTGGTCAATAACTTTCTCCTCTTTATAAAGCCAAGTGCATCATGGGAGCTATTGGTGATGTGCACTTTGGATATGTGACAGTCTCTTCTTAATCTTGGCTTTCAAATTGCCAAAGAACACTCAGGTACATATCATTGTTTGCTTTAATATGTCTATTTCAACAGCTTGTTAATTCAAAACATTTTTGGTCAGAATTGTACATAAAACCTATCATGATAGCATGCCTTAGGTTAACAGCCTTCCTTTACATCAGTTGACACACTGAGCCCAAACAACAGCAAGGAATTATGTTGTCTCAGTCTTACTCTAACCAAGAAAGGGTTAAGATCTATGCACAGTACCACTGACCCCAATTTCTTTAGTTTATCCTGTAGATCACTGCCATAATTTGGGCCACATGTATTATTAAAGACCAAACAAAACTATTGGCGTTCAAGCTTGATAAACGCCAGCAGATGGACAGGACACAAGTAGAACACACACAATTATTAAATGTTCGACCGGCCTGGTGACCTTCATTGTATGTTTGGTTAAGTTTTGTGCAGGAGATTCTAGTTAACTCTGACCTTACAACAACAACTTTCCTTTTACAAATTATTAATTTTAATGGGGGTGGGGGGCTTTCATAAGTCCAGTCAAATACTCAAAAGTCCATCAAAATAAACAAAGAAATTATAGCAATTACATACATTCATTATTTCATTTAAAAAATGAAAGTTAAAACAGCTACATTTATAGTCTCTTGGTATTCTGAAATCAAGTCGACCTGTGTATACTCTGTTTGAAACCTCATACATCAGGTACGAGATCATGAAATACTGAGAGTTATCCCGAGGAAGCCATAAGGTCAATCTACTGCAATGCGATTTGGTTCCCATTAGGAACTACCAGTAAGCATCTGATGTCAAAAATATTGTTTGCTCCTTTTTCATCATCAGTAATGAAATGCCACTTTTGCCTCCCCCCCCCCCCCCCCCCACACACACACACACTGAGCACATTGTGTTGACACTGTCACAAGGACAGCGGACAGTGTCACGAGGACAGCTGACAGTGTCACGAGGACAGTTGATGACTTTGTCTCCAGAGTGTTAAATAAATGATGTCCCTAGTCACTGTAACAGTTTTTATTTACACACAGTGGAAATCAGTTGATGAAAACTGACAATCTAGCTGTCCTGGTCACCTCGGTTACCAGGTTATATTGGGGGCAGACGAGTAAAATTACAGTTGTCTGTGACCTTTTCCTGCAGAACGACATCTGGGCCTACCAGGATTTAGAAGTAACTTAATGGCATCTAAATCCTTTGTGCAGTATTATTGGATCTCACAAATGAGGCCATTTCAGGGTTAACAACAGACCTACAATTTCTTTTTTCAGCTTAATCCACATGTCTTTTTCTGTGAAACTCACATTTATATGTCCTGAAAATTGCAGGCAAGGACATCTTATGAGTGTTTGTCCTTTTGACCCTGCCTCGGTCAGAATGTGAGGGAATTGGCATATATGGCTACTTCGTATATATGATGTTCTGAGTACTCTGACAATCACCTCATAGCGTGCCACAAAACAACTGCACCCCAGTTAGTCCTCTGACACATTTTCTCTGAAAGTTTAAGTTACACAGTTTTATAAAAAATGTTTAACTTTATCCCCCCCCCCTCAAAGTTAGAGTTTCACTTTACCTGTCATTCACAATTGTTTTGAACCAGGCAAATGAAGTGACTAAGAGTTACCCTGAACATGTTCAACGGCTGTGCGCCTCTCTATTGGGTGAAGTTTACAAGCTATCAGCCAGCTGTGTGAAAAACTAAATGGGTTTGTGTCTTTGTATAGAGCAAGAAATATTGGGAAAGTCTTGGCAGTTTTGTTTGACTCTTCAATACACTGGTGAACTAATGGCATCCAACAGCCACCCGCCTGCACTTAATTCTTGATGATCAAGACATTTATAGCAATTCACGTGTTCTCCTACCACCCAAGTTCTTGTCAACACTCATCATTACCGTTCATTGATGCCATGTTAATGTAATGAAAGAGGCTTCTATTAAATGTCATATATCTATAGAATTAAATCTATAGGCATGTCGATCCCCTTGGCTACAGAAATCTTGAGTCTATTAACCCCCTATACGATAAAAAGCCACATTGTGTTAGATGGTTAACTGTATACACATCACACAACATGGAAGAAGTGACTCAGCATTTTTTATCAGACATATACATGTACCAAACATTATTTTCAAGAATTATTTTCAATTGTTTTCACTGTTTTCATGCAGCAAATTATGGTGTTCCAAAATATCAATATAATGGTCAGAACCCCCTCCCTTCTCCCAGAGCCAGTACACTTTCACTGAACAAGTTTACATCCACAAGGGTACAAATATGACGACCACTGGTGATCTTGAAAATAGGTTGAGGTCAATGAATATCGAACTTATCCAAGATTCGATGAAAAAAAAAAGAAGCTCCAGTGCTGCAAATCTCATTGATGGTAGGTCCATTTCTTAAAAGTTACTGTGTCTGCAATTGCAAAAATATGATGACCACTGCTGACCTTGAACATTTGTCAAGGTCACTGAATGTTACACTTATCCAAGCTTCTAATGAGATGCTTCTACAGTACAAGTTTCATGACAGTAGCTCAATGCTCAAAAGTTTTTGTGTCTGCCTGGATTGATGTATAGACGCACATACACATGTCAACAAGAGGCTCCCTTGGCGGAAAAGGCTAAGGGGGTAATGAAAACTGAACCTCCTCATTCTTGCTGAGCCTATATCCTCCACAATAATCAATTTTAAATGATTGTTGACACATTTTTCACTTCAATAGACTGGTGGTTAAAGCAGCTATTGTTTGACAAGTTAGTATGAGAGTTATATAAGTCAAGTTGCTGATTATTTCTTGCTCTCCTTTGTCACCTACTCGCTGACATTGATAGGTCACAACAGACAATTTACCACCATTAATCTCAAAAGGCCAAATATCCTGTAACATTTCCATATCATCAATCCAAAAATCTGTTAACCAAGTACTCTCCAGGTGCATGCATGTTCCTGTTAATCTTGAGATTTCATGTCAAGTTGGAAAACTTTTCAAATTATTTCTCCAATTTGTATTTAGGAACAGAACTCCCAATTTTGAAATATGATAAATAACACAACTTGCTAGCAACAAAAAAATCAATAAAAAGGATGAAATCTTCCATTGTGGTTTTTACATTACCATAATCAACAAGAGTATGATAGTCTACATGCAAGCTATAAATATTCCTCTGGATAAGTACTTCTCAGCAATATATCATATTCTCCCCTAAAGTGACCGATCAATATGTCACGAGGTTGCATGAACTGTTTCACCGGGATTTTAGAGCTGTATCAAGGCACAATATATATTTACAGTTGATGCTGTATGTATAAAATTAAGCAAATGCTGGTCGAGGCAGTCCCTTTATTTATATGCTCAAAGTCCACCATTGAGGAAACCTAAGGCCTCTGTTTACAAAGTTATGGCTAATGTACACACCCATATAAGTGGTGGCTGACTTGGGACAGAATTCAGGAATGGTCTCGCAACATGTTCTAGGCACAGTCTTCACACTCACAAAGAAAGGTCTTTCAATACATTTTCAAGAATGGTCTTCCAGGATAAATTTCAGCAGTGGTCTTCCAAAACAAGTGATGGCATCTGTATATAATCGTGGTTCATCTGTGCTCTGCACTTCAGTCACAATACCCTGCATGCATATTAATGTCCCGCCACAAAGCACGGGTTTGACTCCAGGCGATCACTGGGGACGTGCAGGTCACATCACTGTCACAGACAGGGCCATATGTTCATTTCTCACAAAATTAGCTTTTTTTTGAGAAATTTAAGCTCACAAATGCCAAACTGGTATTCATCTAGTACTTCCCGAGCCATATATACAGAAAAAATTCCATCTGCCTATAATAAATATTCTTCATTTCCAAAATATTAGTAATATCCCCCTTGTCCCAACAGGTACCGACCCGTATCTCGCCATATCCCGCCAAGCGAGACCAGGCAGTCAGGTATACAGTTGTGTCAGGAAACAAATATGCATATCTCCTATCGTACAGATTCCAAGGTGCTTGCAGTGTTGCCAACCCTCCCGGATTCCTCGGGAGACTCCCGGAATTTTATGCTGAAAATACTTGAAAAAGTGTGGATTTTTGACAATTTTGAGTCACCTCCCGGAATTTCATCAATATTTCCCTTCTATATTTCATATTAATTTATCAACCTCCCGTAATTTTACTTTTTATGTCCCGGATTTTAAGTTTGGCAGGTTGGCAACACTGTGCTTGACACCTGAGCTATAAAATTGATGCTTCACGTGAGCCATAATCTGAGGCTAACATTCACTTTGCATGCGAGCCACATATTTTTCACAGCTTCAAGGTTTCTTTGCAAACCAATGTGAACCACATTTATATTTCCTTTGCATCCATTATCTTTTCAACAATGGAATGACATCCAGCTCAATGAGGCTTAACCAATGGAATCTAAAAAATTCATGCTTCAACATTTGGATGTATGACTAGTATGGTAGCAGGTGGGTGGGACCGTGGGCCCATTACATCAAAGGAACCACTTCAAAGTCATGGGTAATTAAAAAGTGCATGGAACGGATGCAGTCAAGCAGTAGCTGTGAGCGGTCAATATGTCTATGTGCCAGCAGCTGTTAAGGATGATGGAGTTGTGATAGGCACAGCTGTATCTACAAACACAATAACACACCGCGTGCATGGAAGCCAGCCACACGCTGACCCTTGACACTCCCATACCCATAATCAACAGCACACCTTTAAGCTCAAACCTTTCCTACTTTTATCTTTTTTATTAATAATCTTCCCTTTCCACTAAATATTTGCATAAAAGTATCCCAGGTGAGCTCCTGGGACAGTGATTGCATGGTCAAACATCTTTTCTTGACATGCCCTGTCTTCCATGAAAACCTGTTGAGGCTATTTTTCAGTAGGAAAAAAGGTTAATCTGTAGTTATTGATTTATATAGTTATTTTTCATTGGGAAAAAGGGTTAATCTGTAGTTATTAATCAGTGGCCATATTCACAAAATAATTGATCTCAGCCGAAAATTAAAATCAATGTGGTTTGGGCCCTAAACTCCTTAATCCTTGGCTCAATGTTTGAATAGTTATTTTTAACTGGCAATAAGGGCTTATTTTGCAGTTTGTACTTTACATAGTTCTTTTCAGTGCAAAAAGGGTTAATGTCCAGTTATAAATCTAGATAGTTATTTTTAAGTAGCAAAAAGGGTTAATGTGTAGTTCGTAGTCTAAACAGTTATTTTTCAGTAGCAAAAAGGGTTAATCTGTAGTTATTAATCTGGATAGTCATTTTTCAGTGGTAACAAGGGTTAATCTATACATTTAGTCTAGATAGTTATCTGATCCTTACACTAAAGGCATTCCATTCAAATCCACTTTATTACTAGCTGCACCATTTGCAAAAGCAATTGCAGGCTTTTTTCCATGATGAATTGAACAGAATATAGACTGACACTTATGATATCTACACACAGTAAATGATAAGAATGGTGATGTCACCTTTCAATTCAATAGTCCATCTAGGTATATAGCACTGCCAGGAATATCACAATGATGCTTCTGCGACAGCTGCTGGGCCCAGGTGATAAATAATAAAGCTTAAGGAGTGTTCTTTCCGTGGTTTGTCTCAATGCCCAGTGTCACAATAACCTACAGGACATGAGGTCTCCATTACAAAATTGTACAATTGGCCAAAGTCAACTCCTCGCCCATTAGACCCCACCCCCCACCCCACCACCATCCCATATAAATATTACCCCAAAATAGGAAATGATATACACAAATGTTGTTATTTCTATGTGACTGAAGTTCAATTAGGAGTAAATTGGCCTTTTTTAAAAAGGAAAATTCCACCGAGAATTATATACATATGTATACTGAATAGTATGCTACCCTCAGTGATATCCAAAATGGCCTGGCCTTGAGAATTCCATTTTGCATACCACAAACAGGCAAGGACCCCATACAATTTAACACAAGTCTACGTACTTCATTTTTATCACCAGCTTCAGGCCACAAATTTACAATCTTGTGAAACTCCAACTATAATACACCAGTGGAACATTAAGAAGAAACTGGGACAAAGTCATTACATGTACACTACAGGTTTTTCTCTGGAAATATTAATAATTTGTGACAAAGCAACATGAGTACCCAATTTTACCACCTGAATGAACTAAGCCTGGATCATGTCAATGAATGTTAAACAATGCAGCACACAACTCATAATGTGCTTGCTGCTAATATGTGAAATCAAAACCTTCCAAATATGGAAGTCTCTGGTCCATATGGAAATGATGATGCTTGTGTTTTATATATACCTTACATGTATATGTTGTCATTGTTTTAGAAAGATTGTGACAGGCATGTGATAAATATGTATAATATATATATATATATATATATATATATATATATATATATATATATATATATATATATATATATATATATGAGGACATGTATACGCTAATATACATGATAAAAAATGTACATTAAATAGCCATATAATGTGAACCCATGCCATGCATATATACCATCCCATATTTGAATTAAAAAAAAAGAAACAAAAGCAGGGAGCTGAAGGAGGGAGTGGCTATACAGCTGCTGTATAACAGCTATATAGCTGCTGTATACCATTTTTATATGCAAATGATAGAGTTGCTATACAGCTGCTAGATAGCTGCTCTATATGAAACCATCTAGTGGTGATACACCAGATTTACAAATATGAGCTGCTGTATAGCCACTAAATAGCATGTGATATAGCCACTGCCAGCATTGCCCTTGTATGTACATGTATAACCTTGAGACTTATAAATAATGGAGCTGCTGTTTTGACACTATACAGCAGCTATTATAGCTGTTCAACAGTCATTCCAAAAATGGATATTCCAGCTGGGACAACATAAAGCTAGACTAGCTTTCTGGATACACAAATATGTTTTTGCTGCAAGCACATAGTTACCACTTACATAAAAACCCGCCTGTACTTTTGGACCTGTATCAACTATTGGGGCAACCTTCCCTGTTAAGCTTCGTCTTTGATGCAGAGGGGTGCTTGGTACTCAGCCTATTGCTGACCCTGAATTCACTGCCTCAGGGCGACTTCAATATCTGATACAAAACCCATATTCTGGGGCCTACGACTGGTAACTGTTTGTTGTTGTTGTATTTATATTTTCAGGTAATGCTCACTCTGGAAACATCCCATTATATATTGTACATTACATTCATTCAACAAATTACCCACCCTAAAACACTAATCACACATGTACTTTGGGTGCTACATCTTCAAAATATCCAATCGACTTGGCTGCCATTGGTTTGTAAATGAGCATTCAGATGACTTTGCCGAGTGGGGCGGGAAGAGGGTTATAATATATGAAACCAAAAGTATTTATTTTGCAAATATTTCAGAGCATCAATGATGATGTGATATATACTGTGGCCGCAATTCACTTTGATATCCAATTTCAAAACTTTTCAAGTTATTGCGCTCACAACCCAAAAGTTTACAGACGGAATGATGGATGGACGGAATGACAGACAGACAGACATGAATGATGCTATAAGCTCTGAGTGGCTGAGAGTGGCAACCCGAGTCACAATCCAGCTCCAGTATGTAGAAGGTCTGAGGGAGCGTGGCTACATAGCAACAACCTCTGAAAAACTAAGAGAATGTGAAATAAGTTGCCACGATAGTGCAGCAGTACTGCAGCTCTACTGTCACAGCCTTTCTATTTCTTATGGAACAGTGGTCACAGGTTTTTTTTTTTTGGGGGGGGGGGCGGGTATTGCTTGCATCAAGACTAGGCAGGCAATGTGAAAACCACTGACATCAGGCAAGGCATGTTGATATACAAATGAAATCTATTTTTACAAGGAATCTCAGCATGACAGTCACTCTTCAGCTAAAAATACGTGAAAAAAGTTGCTGCTTTTGAATGAGTTCACAAACATTTTGTGCAATGTCACACACACACACAGAGTGGTACCTGTTATTTAAGACCACTCCTTCTGCCAGCCAAGAATTGTCATATGTAATATGTGGTCTTAAATTGGAGGTGAGTTTACCAAGAATTAGAATGTTGTGCCATCCAAAATATAGTCACAAAAGTGAAGTGGTCTTTCATGACAGTGGTCTGAAATTACAGGTACCACTGTATTTAAAACACAAGACATCGACACCTGACGGAATTTGGCATACGAGTTTTCAATTGTGGTATATCCCTTCTGATTAACTAAGCTAATAACATGAACAATGGCATCCCGTAGACGACACTTTGCCAGTGTTTACCTATGTCATTAAGACAATGCATGGGAGGCGTCTGGGCCTCTCAGATCCTGTTGTTTACTTTGTCAGGGAAGCACTCAAATTTCCCACAAGCTGTTGTACCCTTAACCCTCCAAAACCTAGAAACTGACACACTGATTTGAAGCTGAGTATGTTGCAATAAAGTGCAAGAGCCCACAGAGTCAAAGACTGTTCTCACTGTTCATCTACATTTTGGACATTTCTTGCACGCACATACACATTAACGTAAACTAGCAACAAAATTCTACCATCCACAGATTCGATGACCTACACATTGTTACAAATTCAATGAATCTTTTGGACTATTGGGTTCTGTCCAATTTTCTTAATGCACTCTCCAAATTTCTAAATGCAGTATTGTTTTTCGAACAATGTACTACATGTATAGCATAACAGACAGGGCACCCAAGTGTCACTCTGTGCTCAGTTAAATGCTTTTGAAATGTCCAAGACCAAAAATAAGCTGCATTTCTATCTCTATTATGTCAATTATCTAACAGCTATAACTACAAATGGGTGCAACAAACTTAAGTCCAGATGATTTTTTCCACAACAAGCCAGTTCCATATAAAAAACACTGTGCAAACAGCTACAGCAGAATAGTTCTGATACTTTGCATCATAACGTTATTAAGCTATTTGTTACATGTCCGCTCCAGTACGACAAGTCCCCTTCAAAATCTGCAAAGAGCTGCCATCTGCCTATTAGCTGTGGCTGACTTGCACTATAAGTGTGTTAACTGTACAAATTCAATATAGCCTGCAAACAGCCAGGGTCGTTGGACTCTTGCCACAGCTTCCACAAACCATTCGATTCTGCTTGACTTGTGGGTAGCTAGGTGCATTTACTGGGAGAAATTTCTCAACTTCAGGTCTTTGTGATTCTTTTTTTTTTCTTTTGTGTCAAACTAGGTGTGTCCACACAATGGTGGATGATAAAATATTCTTGTACCTATACTGTTGGCATGTACATGTATTGTTTACTGTTCCCATGTTGTTAACAGGAAGAACATACCCCCTGTCAAGCTTCAAAAGATTTTGCTGAACTGGTCACCCTATTAGCTGCCCATTGGGCTCACTGCTGTCGACTACCTGCTGGATTACATCACCCAAACAAAGATTTTAAAAAAAGTACATGTACTCATGACGTAACTTGAGCAGGTTACTTGTACAAGCGTTTCATCACGTGGCCCTTTCTTTTATCACCTTAGGAGGGTCCCTGCAAGAGGTTGCCCAAATTGAAACCTGCCTTTCTCAGAATGTCTGGAGAAATCGAAGACAAACTATTTGAAAACATGCCAATGAAAACACCAGGAAAGACACTATTTTAAGGACACTATTTTAGAGCCACAATTGCGTGTTATTCTTCAAGAGAAACTCCAGGCATGCACCAAGTAAACCATAGTTAACTTAATAAATGGTTTGTGTATTGGCCGATGATAAAGAGGCTGACATATGTGATGCCTCATCCTGCCACATCCAAAAGAAGTCCCCCCCCCCCCATATCTCACAAACACAGCTGCTGACATAGCTCTTATACACATTTTACCTGAGCCCAATGATTCTGGTAATCAATATAATATATGCTACCTGGCATTCCAGAGGCTGTGTCTCAGCTGCTGCTTTACTGAAATACCTCAACTGTATGCCACTCCTACGAGAAGATGTACAACCCAATCTACTCAAGTAGTGCACTCCTTTGAGAGACCATCCCAATGGTAGGGCCATGGTACACTAAAAAGTGGTCAGATAAAGCAGGTGGTCTCTCAATAGAGGTCAATTAACATGGAAAAGATGGCATTCAGAACCTGATAAATGTGACTGTGAAAGGTATGTGGTGTCTCACAGGAGGCACTAATCTTATATTTCCGTGGCTTTCTCTCTGTACACATATTTATGACTGCATGTTTCAGCATTCGGGAAATCAACACCTTGATCTGCAGCTACATAATCATTACACAATGAATGGATTATGGTTTTGTTCATACATCTTTCATGAAATATGTACCTGCACAACACCATTTGCCAAGCAATACATCTTTTCTGCTGGGACTGCCATAGTCCCTGACCAATCAGGTGATGGACACTTCAATCACCTATAGAGTGAAACCTGTCTTCAAGGAACAACCACACACACGACCACATTGTCGTCACAGGACAGGCTGGGCTGGCGTTAGCCATTAGCCATAGGCTAATATTTGTGAAATTTGGCTTAAAGAGTTAATTTAAAATCTCTCATCCAAATTGGCTAAAGAAATTTTGTTACCCAGTAGCTTTAAAACCAGTTTTACCGTTTTATCATTGGACTGCTGGCTATTAGATGTTAAATGGTTGAAGATGTAAGCTGACTTTAGCTTACCAGATTTAAGTTGGGCTAAAAAATTTAAGCGATTTTAGCCAAGTTGGTTAACAAAATAAACTCCCTAGCATAAGCCCAGACAGGTGGTGTCTCAGAAGACCGAGACCACTGTACATGCATGTCAAATAGCTCAGCCTGCAATTTGTTTGCATGCTGGTGGGAAGTCTTGCACCCATTTCTGAGAGGTCCTCTGGGGGCCAACACCAATGGCATCATTGAGGTACATTTGCCATAGGGTAGACCCCTATGAAATTTGATTTTAATTACAGTGCGGTCCCCATGGACTGATGGTACCAGCCTTGGGGAAACCTGGTTCAAAAATTCTTGGTAAATTACAATGTGGGCAGAAGCATTGGTGTGTGGCCCCACTAGGGGCCCTCCAGTGAGTACACTGGTGTGTGGCCCCATCAGGGGCCCTCCAGTGGGTAAATTGGTGTGTGGCCCCACCAGGGGCCCTCCAGTGGGTGGGTACATTGGTTTGTGGCCCAACCAGGGGCCCTCCAGTGAGTACACTGGTGTTTGGCCCCACCAGGGACCCTCCAGTAGTACACTGGTGTGTGGCCCCACCAGGGGCCCTCCAGTGGGTACATTGGAGTGTGGCCCCACCAGGGGCCCTCCAGTGGGTGGGTACATTGGTATGTGGCCCCATGGCCACCAGCTGCCTGCCAGTGGGTACCATGCAAGACTTTCCAGTGGTCCTGTAAAACACTGAGCATTTAGGATACTTGACTCAGTGGCATCTTCCTCTTACTACATATTGTAGTGCCCAAGTGAGCTTCAGAAAATTTAAAAAAAACAAGCCCCTTTGTTGACTGAAATCCACTTACTGATATGCCTTGTTACGCTTGAGATTAGCATTGGCTGAGGCAGCAGCAAATGCTGAAGGTCGTCGTGTATTAAGCTTCACCGCAAGGGTATAGGACTGTCGTCTTAGGGTTCCAGTGCGTCTCATGATTTTGATCATGCAATATTTCCTAATTATTGTCTTCTTCACATTCAGGCTCTTTGATGTTATGTAAATGAGGACCACTGGCTGGCTAGGGCTAACCTGACCCAGTGAGCACAAGTTGCAGAGTTTTCTGCAATTATATGGTAGTACACAGTCAACAGGAAGTGAACCTAGACCAGGATCTCACCACCACCGCTTCACGTCATGCTGCACAGATAAAATACAGACTTAACCCCTATCTAACCAAAAACCCTGCAAATGACAATTTTGATTTTACTTTGTTTTTGTTTGTCAATGCTTGTTTATTTGTTTTTTCATGACAGCTGTGGCACCGTATACACCAGGCATGTCTGCACACTGTTTAAAGTGATCAGACCTTCATATGTTTAGTTTTCTTGAAATTTGCATTGTTCTGCCAATGATACAAAATGTTAGAAAATGAAATGGAAATATGCTCACTAGCCTTTTGAGTTGTTGTATAATTCCCCAAATTCCCTGCCTTAAAGCTGTCTGAAATCTTTGCAATTTCTAAGATATTATATAAAAATCTATGATAAGTCACCGTTCAATTCTCCAGATACAGGGACTTATTCTTTCTCATTTACATAAGCAGCATACTTTAATATCAGCAGATCCTATTGTAAATGTCACTGAGTTTTAGCCTAGCGGCCACGAAAAGGTTAATGCTGTGTCGTGTTTTGGTAATGAAGTGCTCCAGTTTTGGTTTGAGAATGAGGAAGACAAAAGTCATTGGCCTGTCACAGTCATAATATTTAATTACGTCACACCACTATTTTATCTTTACACTAGCTCTATTGATAGGTGGGTATATTTGATACTTTCAAATGAAAATCTAGTTATATGGCACAACTGAAAATTAATTAAGTCCTTATATTCAATTAATCCCATATGAGCAAGCGTAATTACAAAAAAATATACAAAATTTATTTACAAATGCATGACAAAATGTCAATTTAGACCACCATAAAATGTGAAGTACCCACACACAGAGTTAATTTGGAGCAAAATCATGAGAATGCAATAAGTGAACACACAGGAACAAATGTCTTTATGTGTTAAAAAAAAGTTCTGCAACATACATGCTCGATTGCCCGATTAACAAGGTAACTTCTAAGTTCACCATCATCAATGAAGAATACTCTGTGTGCTCACATCAGGGTGCATTAGAAAAGTTAATGAGGATTCCAAATGCATCCCAGTTGAGCTCCTATCGTTTGGATACATACAACTCTGCAGTCTTGTTGAAGAAGTGCCTTGCATGACCATTTCAAAAGAGAAAGTGATAAGTTTTTGAAAGCTTTGCAAATGTAGTTCCATCTGACCATTCTCGAATGTAGACTACAGGAAGCATCGAGTTAAATATGTTTATACCATAACTGGCAACCATTTTCTGTTTTTGGACAGGGATACTTGTTTTTTTTCCTAACATTAAATCTGAAAATGCCCAGACAACAACTGTCTTTGTCATAAACTATATTTTGAAGAGACCCCCGCACCCATTCCAAAGTATGCTATTAATTACGTAGAAGGTTTTGACAAGCTGTACACACAATATTTTTTCAGACATTCCTGTAAAATATTCAGATTTTTCATTGCTTTTCCTCAAATTAATTTTATATTGGGTTCATGGATGTCAACACCAAAGGTACCAAGGAGTGTATTAAGAGAAAGCTGATCCGTCATCTTACAACTAATCTACCTAAAAACATCAAAACCTGAAACAAGACACAATGCCATGCAGCAGCCTGCACGCCTCCTTGTTTTGATTAGAAAATCCTTTGAGTGTATCGCAAAGTATGAGGACACATCATCATGTACATTTAGGAGCAAAGACTTGCTACTTTTGGAAACCTAAAGCTTGGTCAATTTCTGGTTCTGAAGCCAGCGGTCAAGCCTGCTCAACTCTATGCATCTCAGTTAATACAGGCAATACTCAAAGGTGACAACCAATGCACACGTCTATCTGTATCCCCAATCAATTTGATAAACATCATCACATATCGTCCCATGGAAAAAATTCTCGGGCTCTAAACTACAAACTGCTCACGGGAAGCTACAGTGGCATTCTCACTTCAGCCACCATACTTAGTGGCCACACCGGCTCTCAGGCCATGATTTAGCCAAGTAATGGTTTATTACGTTTCCCCTGATTCAATTCTGAGTGGGAAGACTGATCGATTTGGATTGACTTGCAGCCTTGGTCTGTATTAACAAGCTTCCAGCCATGTGAAGGTGCATGCCATTGGCTCATAGGCTTACCCTTGTAAGTATACATACTGTACGTGCAACATGATTTGAGCACAACCCGGTTTTTTGTGCTTGTTCTTCTTGAACATGTTGCATTTATGCCCAAAAAATATTGTGCAAATTCTGTTACAACTGTAGAAGCAATTAGCATTTTCCTTCCTGATATTTTCATACTGAACTGTACTGTGAAATTTATGAAAAGAGATTAAAATCTATGTAGACTGTAAATATGTTTTTTCTACCTTATTTACAGGGTACACAGTAAATGAACATCTCATCATATTCTTGCTCTACTTTCATCCATGAAAAGTTTGACACTGATGAAAAATACCAACAAAATTATGAAAATAAGCAATAGACATCCCCACATTTTTGTCCCATCTTTTCCATAGTTGTTATTGACATTTGAAAAAGGACAAGATGATGCACTATGAAACCAACAAACTTAGTACGATTTGAAATCAATATCTGATGCTGATGTCGGGTACATATAGCTTAAATGTTTTCAAATATGTCAAACGGTCATTCCAGCATGAGTGAAAAAAAAAGCTAATTGTTCATAGTTACATAACAATACAAGCAGTCAGTTTCTTTGCTCTAACTGTATTTGATTTGGGAATAATCAATAAATATAACTGGTTTCTTTTTATGTATGTACACTAGTTTTTATGAAGCGGGGATAACCAAAAGCCAACAGTAATAGGCCGCCGTCTCAAAGTTAAAGCATGCAACTCTTTATTTGTCCAGTAAGGAATCTCCCTGAGACGTTTGCTCAGATGTGGAAATGTTGGCATTACCTGATTCAGTCAAAGGTCTCGCTATTATGAGGTCCCATCTGGCGGCCGATGACAGCCGTAACCACAATCACACAGATTCATAAAGGCAAGTCCCTGTATACATCTAGTAGAAGATTCATCCATTTGCCATGGCATATTAACCTTCTTAAACCCCCTGTTCAACTGCCATGTTGGAGATGAGGCTACTGGGCAGTGTGAGATACACTGTACAGGTATATCCTCTGCAATCTGTTCAACTACCATGTTGGAGATGAGGCTACTGGACAGTGTGACATACTGGTATATCCTCTGCTCTCTGTTCAACTAACATGTTGGAGATGAGGCTACTGGACAGTGTGAGATATAGGTATATCCTCTGCTCTCTGTTCAACTACCATGTTGGAGATGAGGCTACTGGACAGTGTGAGATACAGGTATATCCTCTGCTCTCTGTTCAACTACCATGTTGGAGATGAGGCTACTGGACAGTGTGACATACTGGTATATCCTCTGCTCTCTGTTCAACTAACATGTTGGAGATGAGGCTACTGGGCAGTGTGAGATACAGGTATAACCTCTGCTCTCTGTTCAACTAACATGTTGGAGATGAGGCTACTGGACAGTGTGACATACTGGTATATCCTCTGCTCTCTGTTCAACTGACATGTTGGAGATGAGGCTACTGGACAGTGTGAGATACAGGTATATCCTCTGCTCTCTGTTCAACTACCATGTTGGAGATGAGGCTATTGGACAGTGTGACATACTGGTATATCCTCTGCTCTCTGTTCAACTAACATGTTGGAGATGAGGCTACTGGACAGTGTGACATACTGGTATATCCTCTGCTCTCTGTTCAACTAACATGTTGGAGATGAGGCTACTGGACAGTGTGACATACTGGTATATCCTCTGCTCTCTGTTCAACTACCATGTTGGAGATGAGGCTACTGGACAGTGTGACATACTGGTATATCCTCTGCTCTCTGTTCAACTAACATGTTGGAGATGAGGCTACTGGACAGTGTGACATACTGGTATATCCTCTGCTCTCTGTTCAACTACCATGTTGGAGATGAGGCTACTGGACAGTGTGACATACTGGTAAATCCTCTGCTCTCTGTTCACCTACCATGTTGGAGATGAGGCTACTGGGCAGTGTGACATACTGGTATATCCTCTGCTCTCTGTTCAACTATCATGTTGGAGATGAGGCTACTGGACAGTGTGACATACTGGTATATCCTCTGCTCTCTGTTCAACTACCATGTTGGAGATGAGGCTACTGGACAGTGTGAGATACAGGTATATCCTCTGCTCTCTGTTCAACTACCATGTTGGAGATGAGGCTACTGGACAGTGTGAGATACAGGTGTATGCTCTGGTCTCAGAGGGTGTGTGTGTGTGTTTGGTTTTAAACATCTACATCATTCTAATTAAAGGATAAAGTAATGGAATACTGCAAAATGTGTCCATGTCATTATATACTGTTCATCAAGGCACATTATAGCTAAAGTGCATTTTTTCTCAGCAAGTTTGTGTTTTCTGTATATCATACCTGTCCCAAATCCTTACAAACAGCACGTGTGAGCTGACTACATGATGTGTTGATTATTTGTCATTTCATCGAACACACATGAGACCAGCCACCTAGTACAATCATTATGAATATCTGCTTGGATTTTTCCCCCGGAGCCTTGCATTTCTCTTTTAAGTTTTGAATGCAAGAAGAGAACCTACTGGCCATTCTTTGTACAGAGTGTTGATGCCAAGCCAAAAGACAAGTTGATGAACAACAGCAAGCAGCAACAGGTGATCGGTACCACAAGAGATGTATACAATTGATGTACCTGTTACCCTTTGTTACACCAGGGACGTGTTATAGATGGACTACGGGGCCCCCTTTGTACCATCTATGTTGCCGCTGCTCAAGTGATCGGGTGTTTGAGCGAGCACCTTCAGTGCTGAACAAACACAACACCACGGTCTGCGCTGGCCGCTGGCAGTCTCGTGGGCCAGGTCACGCGAGGAAAGGCGAGAATAATTGCGTCACCGACTGAAATGTGCAAAATTTTTCACCGTGTTCCACATTTTAAAGTCAAAATTTAGCATTATGCCGGACTCAGCTACAAGAAATGAAACCACCATCATAATCCTACTGGCATACACTATCCATCTAAAACTACATTTTTTATTGCTGATTACGGCGTAAGGAGTTATTACGCACGCAAGTTGTCTAACTTTGCATCATTTTGGACAAAAAAAATGCAAAAACTAGCCCTTTCATCGGCCGATTACAACGAAAAACACATCAATGGACTCGCACGGTTCTGATTCCAACGATGAGACTGGTTGCGCACGCATAAAACTCTCCGTTTTTGAACTTGGTACAATAGCACACCCGATGTAAGCCTGATGTATGTAACCCGATACAACCGAACGCGGAAACATAGATGGAACAACAAACGGACTGAGCAGGGGGGATTAACTTGAGCGGCGCCAGTGAACACGCTTTGTAGTCGTCGCGCCCAGTTGACCACTAAAGGGATTAGCGCTCCCGTTGGTAGTCCATCTATAACATGTCCCTGGTTACACCCACTGTTGCACTCTATCATCACAGGTTCCTTGCTAGTTGTGTGTCATTGTGAATCTTATAGTTTGGGGGAGACGGCGGGATGGTGGTACTGGCACACTGGGTATTTACCATGCTGGAAGTGCTTTAAGTTTTCACATGTATATACGTTAGACAGGGACAGGTTAGCTTATGGAGAGTAAAGAGTTTGGACTGCGGAATAGGGTATTGACTACCAGGAAGTGGTTTTGGACAAAAAGACACAAATACAATACTTCATACCAGCCATTATTTCTAAATTTTCTAATTTTCAGCACTAGGTAAAATTTTTAACCCTTACTCCCTATCAAAAGGGTCAATTGCACCCTACACTTTTGCAAGTCTATTCTGAATATTGATGGTGTTTATTAACCCTGCAATGATTGTAAAAGGGTTACTTCACTCTTTCAGTAATAGTTGTAATACCCTATTCTTATTATATAATGGTTACTTTAGTCTTTCTATAAAATTTGTACCATGTCTTTCTAACTGGAAACGGTTTACTTCAGTCATTTTACAATATTTGTCCTACCCTTTTATGATTAGAAAAGGGTTACATCAGTCTTAAAGAATCTTCTTTTGCCCTGTTCTGATTGTAAAAGGGTTACTTTGGTCTTACTGTAATATCAATATCCTCCTGTTCTTATTGCAAAAGAGTTACATTGGTCTTTCTATGATATTCATACGCCCCTGGTTGGACTGAAAAAATGTTTGTTTCAGTCAAACTTCTATAACATTTGTACCTGCCTGTTCCAGCTGTGAACTGGTTACTCTGGTCTTTGTATACTATTGATACCCTCTCCTGGTCTGCTGGTGAAAGGGTTACTCTGGTCTTTCTATAATATTCATACTGACCTGGTGTCATTGTAGAAGTCAACTTTTCTAGCTAGTCCTAATTTCTAAAATACATGTACTTCCCTCTTGTGGCTGTGGAGAGTTGTAACTTCAATCTTTCTACCATATCAGCACCTTGTCCCTAGAGCAGCACATCATATAATACACTGACTGTACATTGACCCTGCACATCACCAATAGTGCATTATGCAGGGCCAGAATTTCGGCGAGAATCCGAGAATCCATTCTCGTAAAGATTCTCCTAAACTTGTCTTTCTTTAAAAAGAAAACTAATTGACAAAAATCCAAATAGATTCTTGCAAAATTTTGTGAAATTCTGGCCCTGTTATGCCATTTACTTTGAAGGCTGAAAACAGCCTTTTGTCATGGGTTCAAACATACGCTCCTTGAAGCTCCTGATAAATGTAGTAGGGCTGGCCATTTTCCACTTTTTGTTTAAGGATTTTCTGTTTTTGACTCTCCATCTTTTGGATATCTACCAGATTTTATCAGCAGCCTTTTCCCTTGTTTTCCTCAGATATGCCTGCATGTAGCTGACCAGGAAAACTTGCATTTGACTGCCACCCTGAGTGAAATTGATAACTTCAAGCACATTAGAATATCACTTCTGGCTTCGATTTATGCCCAGAAAACCCTCATACGAAGCCAGAATAACATAGATGCTGACAGACTCATTCATTTCAAAGCCTTTTCTCATGAATCAGAAAGGGAAGAATGCTGAACTATAGGAGCAATAGAATAATACAGATACTACAATATTCAATTAACTCGTGCAAGTTTGGTGGCCGCCATGATGCTCTTTCCCATGGAAACAAAAGTTCGTGCAAGAGTCTTGAATCATGAGATTAATAATGGCAGCATCCTAAATAAACCTTATCATGCTTGTAAATAAGTCAATAAGGCTAGTTTTAGGCATAAATTTTACTGTTATAATGAAAGAATGTACGGAATTTTGACTTTATTTGTTCCTTTATTTGAGTTTGACATCATTTACTAAGGAAATCTGACTGCATTCTGTTAATCATGTGGAAAAACAACTTATCTGTTTTTGGAGGTGAATTCCACGATTCCATTGGTTTTTCCATTAAAATGGAAACTCATCAGCCCTAATGAGGAGAAAGGACCTAACCTGATGAACAGGGCTCAGTAACAGTTGTACTGAATGCCTCAGATTAAAATACACAAACACATGTACATGCATGCAGTGAACTGATGTTCCGTACCTGTTCAAGGAGTGGACATTCAAATAACAAACTCATGCTTCTGTTTTTATATCTGCTGAATGATCAGAGTCTGTGTATTTGTTTCTTCTCTGATACACAATCAAGTTCCGTCTTTAACTCTTTGACTGCCACTGTTTGGACAGAGTCAGCTTTCCCACAGCATGCTTTGAGCACATTGTGTTCAAGTGCGCCAAGGGCAGCTGTTGACCTGGTTTATCATATTCTATGTAACTACAGGCATGCTGGTCCATTCATGAATGAAAGATTTTTTTTTTGGAAGGAACATGAGTCTAGCACCTTTGTTATAATTCAGAACAGTTCATTTTAAATTGTTGGACATCAGTCATGGTTGGCACTGAAAGAGTTATTTCTTCATCCATCAAACTGAAAGAGTTAATAATTCATGAGCAGGTAAATGTTTGGACTGCAACTATTAATAACTTTTCTACTGCAACTTTAGAGGCACCCTGTATATAACTCTATGCTGAATTGGTAACTAAGCAGAATCACAAACTCTGCGTAATTCAAATCAAGTCATCAGCCTCATGATATGAAACATCTCGCATGCATCATTTATTTTTCACATGTAGTTTATTTCACTTAGTACTGAAATATTCATAACACGTTTCGTCCCATAGAAATTAGAACACTATCCAAAGGCATGTTTAACTGTGAGTCCTTACTCTATGGGGACCTTTCTCACTCATATCACAAGAATGTAGATAGCATCTATTACCTCGTTCTTGGGAAGCTAATGTGAAGAGAGCCATAGAAACATCTAGGTTTTGCTCCTACTCTGTGTCTCTAAGACATTTTTGACACAATGCCACTGTTTCCAATGTATCAGCATTTACTGTGTTGTTACGAACTGAAATCTGATTCTGCTGCAGAGTTAACTATTTCAGTGCCAATTGTGACTAACATCAAACTACTTCAATTGAATTTCCCTGTATTATCATCAAGATACTAGATTCATATTCCTCGTAAAAAGATCTTTCGTTCAAGTGCCAGCATGCCTAAGTTCCAGACAGAAAAGCCCAGGTCAACAGTGTTTCTCAGCATGCATTGGGTGCATTGCACCCAATGCATGCCGGAAAAAGCTGTGGACTCAGTCCAAAACTTGGCACTAAAAGAGTTAATATGCATGCATGGTTTGGACAAGATGGTTTTCCTCTCCTAAAAGTCACTGGAGGCAAACAGTCATCATCATGCTGCAGTGAGACCATGCTTATATCTCCCTTACCCAGCATGCTTTTCTGAAAAGTTTATCGACCAATCAGATTGTACTTACCAGATCCTGAGAGGAATTCCCACAGCTCATCACTCCGAAGCATGCATGCTAAGTGCAACGCACCTTTCTACTTTCACCCTTTCTCCCTTGAATCGGGCAAAACTAGCTCGTGCTCAAATGCTGTCTTATTCAATGTTTTTGACTCATTTCTCAACAGTAATGAAAAATAATTTGCCAGTGAATTGTAGCTGTGACCTATCTAAGGTAACTTTCCTCAAGTCAACAGCTTTCCTTGGCCTGGATTGTATACTTAGTGCCCAACTACATAAATGCCAAGGAAAGCTATTGACTTGGGCTTAATTCAAAGAGGAAAGTGTAAAATTACTTTATGAGTTGGGTGTGTGCATGGTGCAATAGCATGCTCCTGTACCCACACAGTTGACAATGGAATGACTTCAAAACCGTGCAGGCTATAGCAATTCTGTGGTCCCTATGGCATACAACAATTAGAGCAAACTAGAACTTTTGTCTTTGATTATGGAATCTATCCCAACTTAAATTGTACACCTTCCCTCCAAAAAACCCACAGGAATCTATCAAATCTTTTACCATTACTACATCAAATATTAAAACAAAGAGGACATATTCAGATATCCAAATAAAACTAATGGTGACAACATATTGATCAAAACCACACCCTACCAGACATCAACTCCAATTGGATAAATGCTTCATTTGACAAAACAAAGCCCACATGTCCATGTCATCTGCTGACATCGGGCAGATATGAAGCTGCATCGAGTAATTTAATTGCACAAGTGTAGGTAGGTCTCTTAATTAGGTATACAATATAAACAATGACAAGATTGCCTCAACTACAATGGTAGCTGACAGTGCCGGTTGGGCAACAAACGTGTCGGCCACCACTGCTGTGATCTAATCTACAGACAATATACCACACTCATGAAACCACACCTGCCACATTGTTACCTGTCCCTGTCAACTAATATGCCTAATCTATGCGTTTGTCATTGAACTATTCTTAAATCCCAGGGATGGGAAAAAAATTCTTATCAATACTGACTAGAACATAAAAACTGTGATGTTGTACCTGTAAAAATCATGCTCAAAAGAAAATAAGCAGCGTGTGTGCCTGCTTTTTACCATGAACAATATTGGTGAGATTCCTATCAGATTAAACATGTCTCATAATAACTCAGTATAACAGAACTGATCATGCAAATAATGAAACACACAAGTGTAAAGGAAATGAGTCTATGTTGTATGTAACTCAGCCATACATATTTCCACAGCTGTACTGTTCTTGTGTATGTGTACACACACACACACACACACACACACACACACACACACACACACACACACACCAGCCCTGTAAGTTCTATAAATAATCCAATACAACTGACAATTTGTGATGCAAACCTACATGATATACGTGTGAATATACATATATATGACGCATCAACCCTGTGAGTACTTGTGCTATAAATACTCTAGTACTACTACATACCTATTTCATACAGCTATATATATATCAAAGTGTGAACTATATTTAGTCCTGACATCTAAATATATGAAACAGATAAGGCTCTCTGCCCTTCGTGATAACTAAATTCTGCGCAACAATAAAGTTGATGGTTATTGCACGGGTTACTTGTCATGATGATATTAATCCAAAATGGTAGAACCATGCATGGCTGTTACAGTGGAGAATAAAGAGTTTACTCTCCCACTGTTTGAAAAATTAAAGAAAAACAAAACAAAACAAAAAAATAATGTTCAGAGAATGGATTACCCTAGGCGCCCACAATCTTTTTTTTTCCTCAATTCTGCACTTTTTTTTTTTTTTTTTTTTTTTTGGTGAGACTTGGCAGTAGAATATTTTACATACAATTTCCATATTGTTGTCTATGAAATGAAAGAACACTTCTGGATGTGTTTTTGGGGCAGGTCCTCGTGACAGAGACCACTGTACTGTGTGTCAGTAACACAGCAATCAAATACATACTTCAAAATTTTCATTTCAAGTTTAAAAATAATGAGAGGAAGCTGGTTTTCAAAAGAAATGTGGTCCACTATAATGTGCATCTATGACAAAAATATTGTGAAGATGTGTTGGACCATTGTTGAGATATTAAGGTAACATTGTCTCCTTGTGCACCACTCAGACAGCCTCCAAATAAATACTTTAAAGTTACATTAAAAGTTTAAAAATAATCAGAGGGAGCTGGTTTTTAATAGGGTTCTGGTCTATCATAAGATGCATCTTTGACAAAAATTTGGTAAAGCTGTGGTCAGTATTTTATGAGATATCACGTTAACATCGTCAGGGTTGATGCCACATAGACGGCTTTCAAATAAATATATTACAAGTTTCATAAAAAGTTGAAAAATAATCAGAGGAAGATGGTTTTGAATAGGGTTCTGGTCCATTATAAGATACATCTCTGACAAAAATTTGGTAAAGTTGTGCTCAATATTTTTTGAGATATCGCGGTAACATCATCATGGTTGACCCCATACATTAAAAGTTTCATAAAAAGTTTTGAAACAATCAGAGGAAGCTGGTTTTCAAGAGGAACCTGGTCCATCATAAGGTCCTTCTATGACAAAAATTTGGTAAAACTATGGTAAATATTTTCTGAGACATCGTGGTAACATCAACAAGATGGACGGATGGACAGACAGACGGACAACAAAGGGGACAACAATACCCTCTTGTCACTTTATGTGCTGAGGGTAAAAAAACAAAGTTTTTTATTCTTGTTGTGAGGTAACTGAAACTGACTTATATCCTGTTTATCCTCTAATGTTCTATAAACTTTCTTTTTCTTTCTTCTCATTTTGGCTACAGTCCTGAATGGGTATCTGAGCACTGTATGGTCATTTGGTTTGTCTGAACTTCTAGCACAGTCCAAACTGATCTTGTGATTTCTGTCTGATCTAGCACTTACTTGATCACTAATATGGTACATAATATCAACAAAATGTGCACAAGTTGTGTATTTGTAATGTGTTTACAAAATAACCTTTCTGGGATAATCTATCTGGCGTCAGTTTGCTTAATATAAACTAGGACTTATTCAAAACTAATGACTAATAGATTACACCCTTTCCTGTTCAAGTTGGCCCAAACCACCTGAATACAAATTCTCCTCCTCTTCAGTCTTAAATTATGTGTTAAAAGAAAGTGTTTGTGCTAATTATAACTGTAGCTATAGCTACAGTAAATACTCACAATAATTGCACACCTCAGAGCAACAGCTTTCCTTGGTCCAGGACTCAACTTTATGCTCATATCCCACACCACGGAGAACTATTGACACGTACAGTCTTATTCTGACTAGCAAAGGTTTCATTCTTTCAGATATTAAGTAGTGGTCTATAGCGCCTTGTTTTGTTTTCCTTAGCAATTAACCCTTTCCTGATTCAAAATGCACAGAAGCACCCGGAAGTAAATTGTCATCTGTCTTTTCATTTTTAATTAAATTTCATGTTACTAGAAAACATTTTTGCTGAGGTTTGTATCTAAGACCATTCATGATGGCATTCCCTAGGTTAATAGCTTTCCATGTTGTGGGTTGGGTAGAATGTGCCCAACCCACATCAAGGAAAGCTACTGACGGAGTCGTACTCTGAGCAGGAATGGCTTACGTCATGCCACTGCTGCCACAGTGGCAGGTGGCACATCACTTTATACAAAATGCCAGCCCAGGAACCAAAACATAGAACAGTTGGTGTTAAACTGGTTAAAATCTTTCCGAAACTGATCACATGATGTTTATGTACACAAAATAATTTCAGCTTATTACTAAATGCTATCAATCTTTGAAACAGCATCTCATCCATCCTGCTGGAAGCCACATTTTGTCTCACATGTGAAAAATTGACATTCTCTTTTCTGAACCCGAGAGACCTGTAATGCTAATGTATCAGGGACTGATACCACCTGATCTACACTTACATGCACCTGAATGATAATACTGCTGGTGTCTTCAGATGCCTGCGCGTAGCCAAAAACTTAAGATACCGAACCTGATGGAGTATTTTAACCCCTTTGACCTACAGTACTGAAGACCTTCTTCTTAAACCTGACCAAAAATGTCTAAGATGTCAAGTGTTAGATGTACCCTCCTTGACATTTTCCTGAACTCTCTCGCTACTGGTCAAGATCTTGAACTGCAATATTAACATGCATCAGGGCCAGGCTTGGTCTGGGCCTGCAAGGTCCCTTTGCACAGGTGGGCACTTGGCTCCCTGTCTACACTCATCAAATCTGCTGACTCTGTATATATTTACCCAGTAAAGTGTCAGATAAAGTACTCCCCAGCTTGTATTAGGTCCCTCTCACCAGAGGCCACCCCTCTGAAAAGACCACCATTCCCATATGCACAGAGTGTGAAATTTCCATTATACTGTCCCCCTCTACTGAGGCCATCTTCTTGTCAGGCCACTTTTGGGCAGCAGCTGGGGTGGCCAGACTCACACTCAAATACTTTCATTTCACCACAGTATATCTCCACTATCTACATACTACAAACATACGTATGGCCTTGAAAGTGGAGGACCACAGACCACCCATACATATCCTATATAATATGCGTTTTATTATGGAGATATGTATGGATAGAAAGGGTGTATTGTATGTATGAAACCTTTTCTTTTTTTCAGGGGTGGAGGTGGGGTGGGGGTGGCAGTGCTGCCAGTGGTGAATAATATATAATTGTAGCACTAACTGTAGTAAGTTTACCTCTTTCCCCCTAAGATTAAGACTCAGTCAACAGCTTTCCTCGACATGTAACCCTGATAGGTCACATCTACAATTCTTGTTCAAATGTTTTTAATTACAGTTCAAATTAGTTGAAAGCATTGAAGCAGACGACATTTGACCACCAGCCAGTTCTGGCCAGCTTAAAGGGGAAACGATTGATTAAGCCCGATGCTGGTTGAATTTGTTTCTGTTGTACTGACCATGGCACAAAATACCAGTCATAACGGTCAAGTATAACCTTACATAATGTAGTGAAGGAGCACTTATACCATCAATGCCTAGTTTTCTGCAATATGTACTGCTAATTACACATATGTTAACAATTTTTTCACCACAAGTACCTCTCATAGCTCTTTCATTGCAATAGGTTGTAGACAAAGTCAACATTTTTCCTCATGATGCTCTGCACCCAGTGCTCCAATGAAAGCTACCAGCTACTGACCCCGACCATTTCTTTTCTTTTTGCTAGAACTACAGGCTACCGCTGGAATGTCTTTCTACGAGCAATCTGAACCCGTGGTCATCTTGATTCTGCTGATGAACACAGTTTTCGCAGAGATCATACCAGGCACAGGCTTTAATCCGTTTTGCCCAATGTGACCTTCTGCAGAGATCAACTTGCAGAAGTTCTGCAATTAGAGCCCTGTATGTACCTTGAGAACCAAAGGTGTAGATGGTTACATTTGTAGAAGACACGGCTTCATCTTCACCCAGATACTGCCAGCTTGGCCTGCCATGTATCTGTCACCACACCCACTCTCTGCACTAGCCATAATCTTAGTCTCTAACTGTACCGTACAACCTATGGGGGAACACTCCCAACTTTCAAAAATATTTTCAGACACATGATGTGGAAAAATATTCGACAAAATGAGTTATCAGGGTCTGACCTTTTCTGTAGGAGTGGTGGGCAGAGACCCAATTATGGTCTCCCACAACCCTTCATTAACCAGCGAAAACAACTCGTTCATTACATCATCATCTTGTTTACATGTCAATGGTTATAGCATACTGAATCATCAGCCTGCAATACATGAAATGGTAAAGGTCTGCTTCCTGAATCTCTCCTGTATATGCCCTGATTCTTCAACAGCCAGAAGTGCTCAGATATTAAACAGATGCAATTCTCTTTATGTAACTTTCCCACAGAAAAATCTAAACATGCGATTCCCGTGCCATTAATTTGAACAAAAGGCACAGGAATATTTGATCAGCACTGTTTGTTCTTGGCAATGCAAAAATCCAACAACTGTTAGACCATGCAGGGCCAGGTTCAGCACAGAGAAATGCCTGCCAGCACTTGCTTTTGAATAATGAAAACTAAGGGAACAGTCACAAGCATTTTGGCTCCTGAACTCACCCCAGACGTGTTGGTATTTGGCTGAAAACTCTTTTTACAAGACAAATGAATACCAAACTGTTCTTTCATTCCCATTTAACCCTTCCCCCTTCACTTAAGATGGAGTCAACAGCTTTCCTTAGCATGGGTTAAACATGCCAAGGAAAACAATTGACCTGGAACATGTTATCTTGTTAGGTGTCATCTACAACTCTCAGTCAAATCATTTTTCATTACTGTTAAAATAAGTTGTCAATGAAAACACTGAAGCAGACAGCATTTGACCACCAGCCAGTTTTGGCAGGTTTAACAGGGAAAGGGTTAAGGCACACAGATGATGTCCATTGGTGGTTTCAGCATTACAAGCAAACTGACTTGAGACCATTAGAATCTGAATGACAGCTCAATTTATGAGAAATCTGAATGTGTGATCCACACTCACTTCAATATATGGAAAAAAAAAAAAAAAAAATTAAAGAAAAAAAAGAGATTGACCCCAAGCATAGAATGAGTTACAAGAACCAAAAGTGAGCTTAATACTAGAAAAGAAGATTTGCTTCACAGCAAATCTGCCTGCATGCCTTCAAAATGAGAACAATTTGTAATGCTACACTTTGCCATTGTTCAACATAATCTACATTTTGTGTATTAGCCTAATTTGCGTTACTTAAAACGCTACAACTTTGGTTATTGGTTCATTGGATATGGCCTTACACAAACTTATAAACTGAAGTTTGAATGACACCACTACGTATAATAGTTTTGAAGCTATTCAAGATTATAATTTTTGTGTATTTGCCTAATTTGCATAAATTAAAAGCCTGCAACTTTGGTTTATGGTTCATTGGATGCGGCTGTGTCATATACCTACAAATTAAAGTTGGAATGGCACCTCCATGCATAATAGTTTTGAAGTTATTCAAAGGTTTAAAATTTTGTGTATTCATCTTTATCTGCATAAATTAAAATAGTATAACTTTGGTTCATTGAATGCAACCATGTCACAAATTTATAAATTGAAGTAATTTTAAACATCATGATTATTCTCAAAGATATGCAAAATTTCACTGATAGGTCAGTCACCATGGCAAGTTTGGTGGTTTTTGAAATAATAGGGTGTAAAAAAAAACTCTGGACAAATTTGGTCTGAGAGAGAGAGAAGGAAAGAAAAAAAATACTTGCAAAAACCAAATGTCTGGGTTTGCAACCAGACATAATGCAGGATTAGTCTAGTGCTTCCTCTTTATCCTGCCTTGCCCTCCCTAACTATGGCCACTGCTGCCAATGGGATTCAAGCAGATTCTCCATTGAGCATTGAGTGGGTAGTGACCCTAAAAAGAAAACATGAAAGGAAAGTGCAAAAACTGTACAGACTACTTGAACATTACTCAAGCACTCACCTGAAACTTCTGGCAAAGGGGATGTGACAATTTCCCAGATTTATTTTTCTCCATGGATGATCTCAGAAAATGATGGTGACTCCTGAACCTTCCTTGCCATCTTCAACTAGTCCGTGCCTATGTGATCACATTTTGTGCATGTTTCGCTCAGAAATGTCAAATGTCTTACAACATGTCTGTGTAGAATACTTGTGCAAGTCAACCTTGCAGCTATTCTCAAGGTAATTTTGGACACATGGACGGAAAATTTTCAAGAATACATAATTTGTAAGTTTCACGGTTCCAAGATGAACTTTCATGGATATTAAAAGCCAAGTCTGAAACTTCTAAATTGTTGTCTGTACATAATGTTCACTATGTAATAATATGCAGTCAGAAATATTTCCCTTGCATAAACGCATTCCTGGTCAGAGTATAGCCGAGTCAATGGCTTTCCTTAGTGCATTGTGCCTAACCTGTGCCAAGGAAAGCTACTGACTTATGGGTGTCCTGTCATGAATGGCCTCCCATACAATTCTCAGCAAAAGTGTTTTCTAGTTAGGCAGATGGCAATTTACATCCTGGTGCTTTTGGGCAATTTGAATGGGAAAGGATTGATTTTCCACAATTAATTCAAACGTAAAAATTTCACAGATTTTATTGTCCCAAATCACCAATCTGCATCGGAAAAAAAAAGCACCGGAATAGGTTTCCAGCTTTTACATTTTCCTGAATCATACATGTTGCTCCAAAGCAAGAATACAAATAACTTGTGAAAATTTGTGCTCATACAAGAACAAAATCCCCGTAAAATTCTGGGCGAGAAGACCGGGGGGGGGGGGGGGGGGTACTTCCTATACCTTGCTATACGGGTAGGCGCCGCAGAAAAGACCCCCTATTTTCGGTACTTGTCGCTCTCTAAGACCCCCCTTTTTCCTGCTTGTAGCTCTAAAAGACCCCCCTTTTTCGCTTTTCTCACCCAAAGACCCCTGTGTTTATCAATTCCTGTCTCCAAATTGCCCCAAAATACACCAAATTTTATGTAAAATTTCATTTTTTTTTTCAATACAAGCTCCAAAAGACCCCCCATTTTCACATTGGTTCCGCTCCCGTTGGGTCCGGGTTTTGTACCCTCGGTGGAGCCTACCCACCAAAAATTCCGGGGAGTACCCCCCCCGGGGCGAGAAGAGTAACTAAGATTCTTTTCCTTTTGCATACTGTAATAGTAAATTCATCGAAACCACTATCTCCTGCTGTTATGAAGATATTCCCTTGTACACTCTCCAGTTATGTAACTACTAGTTAACGCATCTCTGCCCTCAATTCCCTGAGATTACTTGCTTTATCAAATGCATGCTTCCACAAAATGTGGCAGTTCAGCATGCCACTAGATTGTCCACCAATACTGCACTTTCTGATGGTGCTCAAGTAGGCTCAGTCTCTGTGTTATCTGCCATCACTTGATCTCCATCTTGTATTGCCTGCACCTCACCCTTGTCTAGCTCCCTGCTGTGAGTTCTGAACTTTTTTTTTTTATTATCATGATGGCTTCAGTCCCTTATTAATAGTAGTGACTCTTCACCCAGGGTTTCAAGGCAAACCCAGGGTAGAGTTGTAGACTTTGATGTGCTGCCTGCTGTGAGAATATGCTAATTAATCAGATAAGACTAGCTACTCCTAGCTAAGGATATGGCTGGAGGCTGGCCTTGTTCTTGTCCCTAAGAGAAAGCAGTTTTCTTTCTTGTCAGGGTTGTTGAGGCATCCGAGCATATCAAATCATTTTCATGAATATTGACTGTATCTGGACAGGATTAAGAAGTCCTGTGGGAACAACCACCACACCTCAAGATGCCATCCTTTCTGGTTCTTAGTTTCAAGCGTGTTGTTTCCAGCATGATTACAGCCACTTCAGGTGTAGAGAACATGTAAAAAGGGCTGCACTTGCTGAAGATGGTTATATCTCAAAATACCAATGCACATAATCTGCCAAAAATTATGGGTTGGCAAACTATCATAGTGTCTTGGAATGAGCCCAAATTAACCAATTTTTTGGACACTGACTGAAACAGTTGAATGCATGTACATATGGACCCAAGGATGGACATTGCATATTACCATGTATATCTTACTCTTAATATCTGGGCACAGACATAAGAGCAGCTTAAGCTGTCAAGTCAGGCTGCATGTTTTTGTTGTGCTCTAATGATGTGTGACCATAATTTGGCTCAAATATGCTCCTGTTTTCCCTAGGTTGACCTGTGCAGAAAAGGTTAAATTGGCAATCAGATATCAGCCACAATATCTATTCGAACAAAAGGTCAAAGTTCAACTGCACTGAGCACTGGATGTTGTTTTCTAACTTGGGCCACATCACATTGAGGTGCTGCAGAATTAATACCTCAATTAACCTTCCCCATCTTGTACTTCTCAAAATGCAGCTTCATTCTCTAAATTGTCTTTCGGTATTAAGTTAACATATCTAATCCATTATCGCAGGTAATCAATTCCTTCATGAATAGTTCATATGTACCTTTACTTATAACCACCCATAATTTTGTATACCTTTAGATAACCAAGGATTCATTTGACCTTGTCTATTCAGACAGAACATTTATAACTATAAATGTGAAATACATTCGCAAATTTTGGATCAGTCATTTAACAATCTTGTTCACATGATTTACAAAATCATACGTCAGCCATGTATGTTCTGATGACATCTCCTTTCCTAGTGCAAGATACCAAGGGTTAATATCAGCATAACAAGTGATTCACTGAATCTTGATGACAATCAAATTATCAAGGCTTCTAGTTTACCCAAATACTCAAGTTGACAGGTGGACTGGACCGTGACCAGCTCTGATGGCTGCTAAATGAATTTCCCGGCCCACGTCAATGAAAGACAAAGTGTCAGCTGTGCTGGTGTGGTTTTGCTGCCATGAAGACACTGGGTATTAGCCACATGTAATATCACACCACGGCTTCATGAGAATTAAATGGTCGCATTTCCCCAGGTCACCTAATGATAATGAGAAAGTGCATTTTTCATACACAAGACCGTGTCCCGTGATGTTCCCATTGTTTCGTGTTTTATGGGGAGTGCGCACATACATATACTATGTGTGCAGCTATGAATGTTTATACCAATCTTACACATTTTAATTCTAAATATATATATATATATATAGTCTACAAAAACAGCTGAACTCTATTTCATTAAAATTGTACATTTCTACATAAATAAGGGTAACATGTAGATTAAAAATGCATACATTCACTCATTATATGTGTATATTGTGTATGTCAGCAGGCAACAACAGCATTATGCAGTTTACAGCTATTTGCTGTACCTCGCCACTGAAAGAGACCAGCAGACCTTGAACCTCTCGCTGATTATGCTTTCATATCGAAAATGGAAAAATGCACCAATATCCATCCAAGCCCTCATTCTCACATGAGCACGATGACATACAGACAATTTAAAAATGGTTTGTGTTTTAATATGAGCATACATGATTCTCTTATGGTAGAGTACATTTTAGTGACTCAGCGCATAGTGCAAGGTGTAGATCGTGCATGAATGTACAATACACACAGCATCGTCACAACCTCCGTGCTTTATATCAGTACAAGCGGTTGTCGTCTCAATAGCTTTCAGGTGCATTTACTCCTATACCCCATATAAATGCCCCAGATTGTCTGTCTTGTCGCCATGGTAACCATTTGGCAGTTCAACCAAGTTGAAATCTAAAACTATAGATATTGTTATGGACAGTTCAATTATGTATATATTAACCTGTATCTGCTGCATAGATGCTTCAATACATATACATATTAGTAGAGGCGATAATCTGACAGGCACATGGCTCTTAGTTCAATAATTCATATTTGTATATCCCTATAACAGGTACCATGTCCAGACTCCATACATACTCTCTACATGATCTTTACTGGAGACAAGCCACATTTTGGAACTCAAGACCAAAGCTATACACATCACTGGTACATCTGTATTCTCACACATCTAACCTGATACACTGGGCCGGACATGGATGGGAAAGCCCTATTACCTGGTCAATGTATCAGCACACATAACAAAAGGGTCACCAGGGAGAACATAATCTATCATAGACAATAGGTATACTCACTTGAAGCTGTTTGACATCCAGGCAATGGCTTTGTATGTCTTATTCTCCTGGGTGGGCAGATTGACATCCACTGAGGAAGACCGGTTTTGCTGGGGTACATCCAACATGGTGCCGTCCAAGGACGACCGGCGTTCATCAGATGCAGGCACCTGTAAGTAAGCAGCATCCATGGAGGATGACCTTGGTTTAATCACAGGTACCATCAAGGTTACCTGGATATTCTCTGAGCTGCTCTGACTGTGTACATTTTGATCATCAGTCAGGTCAGATTCTGTTGTTTCTGAATCCAGATTATCCTCATCTTCCTCGTCTGTCGTCTCTTCATCCGAAAATGCCCAGCAGAAGTCATGTTGCTTTTCTTTTGACAAGTCGAAAGACATGTCCCCACACTGCGAAGAAGGAGAAACTGACAATGAGGAATTCTCCTCACTGGACATAGCTTCCAAATGGACACAGTGGATACATAGTTTTGGGATATCCAGTTGACGGCGATTTAAGTACCTATATGCTCTCAGAGAGAAAGAGTTTGATACAGGTGATACAGGTGATACTGGTGACACTGGCATATCCTTCTCCATCTCCGATGCATTGTCCTCAGATGAGGCACTGGCCACTGTAACATCTAGAGACCGTGACCGGCGTGATTCTGGAACTTTTAAAAGTTTATCTTCACCTTTTAGGCTACTGGTATCAAAGCTTGACGAGCGACTCCTCCTCGAACTGGAACTCTTCGAACTTGGAACTTTCAAAGTAGCCACTTTTGCTGAATTAGTTGTGGAATCAACGGACGTGGATCGCTTCTGCCTAGGCAGGCATATTTTAGGTATTTCAAAAGATGGTGACCGAGTCTGGCAATTTCTTTTTGAGTTGTTCATAACTACTTTTTTTTTTATTGTGGGTATGTGTTGTACCTGTAGAAGTCTATGATATGTATTGTAGTGACTCCCTGTCAAGAGTGGTGTGAATGGGTATCCCGACTAGCAGCATGTGATAAACATATGGCACACAGCATGAGACCATCAATGATGCATACGCCAATAGAGCAGCAAATCAGCATAGCCTGACTCCTCTAACTGCAACAGGTATCCCATATACAATGACTGCTATCGGCACTCACTGGTGCGGCTACATACAGGTTGCATGGGCATTCCGCGGGTTTTGTGTCTCACGGTCACTCACTCCACTAGCAGAGTGTGCTGTCAACACCAATGAACAAACTCTGTCTGCAGACCAGCCCCGTATCAATCAATAGCACTGTGGAGAGGGCCCCTGCCAGGAGCATGTGGTTGTGGGTTAATAAGGCCCTTGATACCATATATGTAGGCACATGGCACTCCCTTTCATGACAACATCCATGCATTGGCACGCATACAGACACACACGTGGTCTCCCTACTCATACAGGCTTCCCTCAGTAGCTTCTGCAATACCACTCTCAGCTGGTACCTTCCTGTGTTGTCCAGCCCTTCATTATGACTAGTCTATCTACTTGACCATCCAGTCAATGAAATAACGAGACCAATCGGTCACCCACCTGGGCAGGTAGCCAACTGACAAGGAACATCGGGGTGGAACTGTTCATGCTGTCGACACCTCTATGACTGTATCCGTACTTTATCCACTTTCCTCTTCTATCCACTGGTCCTACAGACAGCCAAAGCAATACAGGCGTGCTGGACTCCTATCTTATCTATGGCTGTGAAAATATAGCAGCTGTCCCTATGTATGTGGTTTCCTCCTGTGGACAGGGCAATCAGTCGCAGAAACGGCAAACCTAGTTATACTTTTATCACAGTGGCAGCTGCACATCTGGTCCCCTGTTTGGCATCAATTTGCCTTGCTTACATAACGTCATGTCTCACTGTAACTATATTACAGGCAGTATGTACATACAACTCCATAAGTATGTATAATTTAAGTAAAATGAGCAAAATGTGTATCAACAGGAATAACAGTGAAAGAAAAAAAGATATACAAATCTGGTTAAAAAGGTGGCAGTCCCCTGTAGCCGTAGACCGCAGCCAGGCTGTAGTTCGGACGACTGCAGAAACCTGTCCCTTCCAACACTGGCGATGGTTCCCTTGCACGATTACGGTCTTATCTCTGAGAGACTGCAATGTCTCTCCGTGTTAACACCATTTAAGGCAGTAACATGGAATGCCCAAAAGTCCTCTTGGTATGGTCCAGGATTTCCTACCCAAATAGTTGATCCCCATTGGGTTCCTGCAGGTTGTGTTTGCTTGTTGGTTTAGGCAGGCTGCTCCAGTGAAGCCTAACTGCCACTTGGGCCCCCCTGGAGTCTTGCCATCACAAGCAGCTTCCACCATGTGGTTACGCAACAGGCCTTCCTGTGGCAGTGACTGAAGGGGCTGGCCAGCAAAGTGTGGCGAAAGCTTCAACTCATTTGGTGCCCCCAGAGAGCAACAGTAGCTGGCCTGGTATACAGCTGAGGCACTTGTTGACTGCGCTCACTACATGGCACCTCTCTGCTGTGGCTTCACCAGCAGTACAGCCTGTATCGAGCACTAGGGCTTCCCAGCTTAGGTTTGTCACTGCGTTATGTGCTCCCTCATCTGTCCAATGCTTGACTTTAACTCTTTGTTTCCCCAATCCCTGTGCTTCTCCCGGCGAGGCTCGTTACCAAGGCAACAGCATCTCAGCTGTTCTTTATGGTGGTATCTACAGGTAGACTATCAATTCATCAGATGAGATTAGGATTAGAGAGAAGTACGACCAAACTGTCTGGCTTTAAATTGCCACAATCTTCAACGTACTGAGACTATAAGCCTTTAATATGGGGAAATCAATGCCGCAAACTCAATGTTAATCTACTGCATGTCTACGAGACTTGCAGGGTTGTCTCACAAACCGTTCATGGCTGGGTTGACACAGAGTTGTTGTTGTTTTTTTTTGTTTTGTTTGTTTGTTTGGTTTTTTTTGGGGGGGGGGGAGGTGGGCAACATCCATGATTGGCATAATTCATGTCTCTATGTTTTCAAATTGCATGCATGCAGCTTCACATGCTCGTGTGATCCAGCATTGTATGTGATAGGCACTGGGCTGGTACAGAGCTTGTTACCATAAAACAGCAGTGGGCACGAATACGAGTCATTTAAGATCTTATAAACATCACGAGCGTTCCGTGCTACCATTATTGTATCTATATTCAACTGGTACACACAAAGTTAAGTGTGCTGTCCTGGATGAAATGAATCACAAATTAAACTTATATCTATCATTGACATTTGCAGAAAAGCCCATAGGTGGTATTCTTACTGATGATCAAATATCGCCAGGTAAGTGCTGATCTACAAATATATAGTTTCCCTTGATTGGATACAATCCTGTCACATATTGCTCACAGTCGAGCCAACTTGGAGCCTAAAACTGATCTATCACCCACAGAGAAATTAGACACATTGCTGTTTTGGTTCCCTTGAACTGACATGTAGGTGCTTACCCTCAATGAGACTTTTAAAGTGATCTGCCCTATTTACTTGTATTACGCCATGTGGTTATTGCGCTCAATTTTTAACTCCCCCCAGCAGAGAAACAAGCAGCATCTCTCCTACACTTCATAGCTGCTATTCAATGAGCCCGGTATGTTATGATTATTTAACCAAAACAACTTCCATTAAAGTACCAACATATCCAGGACTTTGCATTGCCCAAGAAGTCATGCTCCACCTGCAAGAGCAACTGGAGCATACCTCATCAGGTTATCAGGTCATGCTAAATAGCTGAAGTGATCGACTGGCACCTTCATGCTCTCTACACACAAAGAGACAAACAAGTTTGCCTACTTATAACCATGTATGTCTTCACTTACAAAAAATTGGACATCCGTCCTTGAAAAAAATCTGTGTGCAGATAGCACAATATTCCATGGTAAAGTGGGAGTACCATCTGTTTGAAAAAGGTGGGTTTCAAATCAAGATATATTGCAGAGGTTCAACTTGGCCAACTAGAGCCACATAAATCATTCAAGCACCTGTATTTTCAGAATGGGAACTAACAAAACCTTGGAACTCTGCCATTAAAGTTGTATGCGGAGTATGATGCACATTTGCACAGATGTGTCATGTGCTGAATAATTATTTTTTCCTCTTGACACTCCAGGCTTGGAAGCTTTTGGATCTTATGTTCTAATGCAGCGGAAGGGGTTGGAAGCTGATCCCATTTAATCTTTAATTGCTGCATTTTGTTCTTTCTATTTACAGTTTACCTATAGCTCAACCTCCACGTATTGTCTGCTATCACTTTAGCCTAATGGACATAAAAGAGAACCATGGCCCCTCATGATTGTGCATACAGGCTGACCTTGATTTTGCCTGCAATGCAGACCTAACATCATGATTTGTCCCTTCTTGCTTCTGATCATTTCATGAAATGTATTCTCTCTGTGACCTTGAGAAAGTATGTGAAGGTCACCCATATTATGCAACATCAATCTCCCATATATGATAAACATTCGTAGTATATTTGGCATTGTTAGCCTTATTCTTTCTCAACATATAGAACTTAGCGTCCTTTGAGATAGTACTTAATGACCTTGACAAATAGGCCAAGGTTACTCATAGTTTTACCAAATTTGACAATTGACCCAACACATAATTGGCATAAATTTTGTAGTCCCTTCTCAATGTATTATCACAAACAGAATTTTTTAAATATGTGTGTTTTTTTTATACTTGTGATAGTAGTTCCAATTAATACTATCAATGGTGTCAGCAGCACTCCAAATGACACAAACATGTTGCCTGTATGATGTTCCTGTAATGGTACATAGATATATGTTTACAGGTTCACATGAAACGATCATCACAAAAAAAATACTGACATGCATTCCCTCTGTGATCTCGACAAAGTACCTCAAGATCATCCATATTATGCAAAATCAAACTTCTAAATAAAATGATGTACATTTGTGCTACATTTGGTACCATTAGCCTCATTCTTTTTTAACATACTGAATTTAGTGTCCCTTACCATGGGCTTCAGGACCTTGAAAAATGGGTCAAGGTCACCCAAAATTTCACATGATTTGACCTAATATTAAAGCCTAATGCATATTTGGTATAAATTTTGCAGTTCTGTCACAATTTATTTTCACTATACAGATTTTAATGGGTTTTTTTATACCTGTGATGTTAGTTCCAATAATTACCACCAGTGATGTCACTATGACTCCATATGTCATCGACTTTTGTCCAAAAAATATTCCCATAATGGTGTATGGATGCATGTCCACAAATAAAGATGTAATGACTATTACAAAAATATAATTTCCTGAAATATACTCCTACAGCGACCTTCAGAAAGTAAGTCATGGTCACCTTTATTACGTAATATTCAACTTCCGCATGATACACATTTGTACATTTGACAAAATTAGACATTGATGTTAGCTAGGAGAACAAACGAACAAAACCTGGGCCAGGGACACTTACATATACCATTCACAAACAATGTATAGATAGTACACCCACAAATTGTACTCTGCATCTATCTGGCTGAATTAGCACATGGCAAATATTTTTGTGATTAAAACTGACAAATATTTTATGATTAAAGCAGAAAACATAGATTTTTCATGACATGAAAAAATACTAGTCTATAATACTGTTCTCTTTTCTTGACACAACACTGTATTTGCTTACTCGGCATCCTATATGGGCAATGGGAACAAGTTGACAGTGTCACCAAGGTACAAGTTTCTTTTAAATATTTATTTCCCCAGCACTAAAAGGTTCCCACAATAGTTGTGTGAGGATCAATTTACCCAGTGCCACTAACAATTGGTATCAGTGCTGCCCTCTATTACCAGTTATCAAATTAACTTAGGTCCCAAGCATTACTGCAAATGTACATTTTGTGTTCATGGCACATACAGTTGATGAAGTGGGACATGTAATTCTTTCAAGCTTTCAATGACTTAACACTCACCTTCCTACTCTGTGGACTTTTATTTCTGTCCACTTATGCCATTATCATTATTTTTTTTTTCATTTTACTTCTTTTTTAATTTATTTGAATCTTGGTATCTACAATATATCAAGAATGATACCTTTTCCGTTTCAGTAAAATAAAGAAAAAATATCAATTTTTCAGTTGTTGTAGAGAATTTTATAAACTTAATATGCTGTCAGATTTGACAATGAAACACAGTCATATAAATGTGCTTTTACGTTTTGTTAATTTACCCTGAAAACTGCAAAAGTACCCATATTCTCCACAAATTTTAATGGCGTTGATGATAACAATGACAATACACTGGTGTGTGATGACATCAAGGATGACAAAGTCACCAATCACAGGATCAAATGCACACAAGTGAACCTAATGAAGGCAATGGGAACAAAGAGTAGCGAGACAAACCAGACGGAGTTTTCAGCCAATGCAATCTGGCTGACAGCACACGCTCTGCACAGATTCTGTCTGACACAGGAAGCTTCAACTGATGACCATGTTTCACACATCACTCGCCAATTAGTTTTCATGCCTGTCAGTGACACGTGCTTCTGTTCCTTTCTATTTCATACAGATTCTTTAAAGTTTTTGTTTTTGTGTTTGTTTTGTTTCTGTTTTTATGGTACAATTTTTTTTTCTATTTTGCTTCCTTGGTTATTTTTTCAATGTACACATCTCCCATTTAAAATCATTGTCTATGTGTAGATGAAAACCTTAACAATTCTGATTTATACACTGATTTTCCAAATGCAATCTAGTCCACAGCCATTAAAAAGAAGAAAGAAAAAAAAAACAGAAAAAAATGATCAGGCTAAAAAAATATCCATTTATACCGACATTTTCATGCATTAAATTAGACCCTATCAAAATGGAAACTAACATTTATCTATCACAAGACATCTGTATCCACCTTTTTACATTAATGTTTTATGTTACTGCTGGAGGCCCAACTAGATTAAGGTACTTCAACAACATTAACTCTTTTCCTTTCTTGGCAATTCTCAGTTCGCAATTTTCCTTCTGACCAACGGAGGCTGACAACAGGAAAACTTCTGACCTGGGGGAAGATTAGCAGATAATTGTTGACTTGGATGAAATAAACTGACATATTCTTCCACACATACTGTACTTTACTTCTGGCTTCTCTTCGCTGAAACAAAAAATTAAACTACTTTCACATTTTCAATGCCCAAGGACTTCAGGGTGTTTTTGCAGAAAAGGGTTACAATCCACCCGTTACATTAAAGACCCTTTCTGTTTTCTTGTGGATGACTCTGGAAAATCACAGGCAGATAGAAGCTTTAGATGTCATCAATTATGTAAGCTTAATAGCAACACAAACGTGACTGTTGATGACAATTTGGTTTGGCCAAATTTTGTTATTTTTTAAACATTATTTTATCTTTTTTAACAGAACAAAAATGAATTTGTATTACAATGTTCATAAAAGAGAGTATAACACATGTATCAAAGATGGCTAATTTATATGCCATTGATTTTTTTATCCTGTATACCTAAAATGCTGTCCGTATCATCAATACGTATTGAAACGGGTACACCGTGGAATGTGAATAATAAAGGGGTGGCCTGGTGTTGCCATGTAGACCATGCTCTCTGCTATTAACCCTACAGCTATCTTTCCAAACACACACAAAGACAAAAAACATTCTGGGACTTCTTCAGCTTCCAAGTTATCTGTGCGAATTTTCATCAGTCAGTCTCTATGTGCATAAAAATAAAAAGAAATTCACATATTTTTTAATTCTGAGTGTTCAAAAAGATAGAAAAAAAACAACAAAAAAACAAACAACAAATTAACACTTGCCCATATTCATAGATGTGCCTCCCGATATGTCCTTGGTGGCACACCCCTCAGTTTACCCCAAGTCATGTTTTCTCATGAATTAATCATAGACAGCCTTAGAGAAAAGTGTGAGCTGGCAATACGGTCCATGCATAAGTTCATCAGGCGGGGAAACCCCAGCGGAGATTCTGATGCCAGAGCCAGGCACGTACAGGTTTCTGGGTAATTTGCGGGCCACTCAGTCTTACCGCACAGGCTACAGCAGTACAGAATACAGCAAGTAACGAAGAGTGAAACACGGACTATGATTTCGTCAAAAACAGAATCTAGGGTGGCTGAAAAAGTATTTGAAAGACGAAAGAATATCAGTTGATGGAAGGAATAAAGCAGCACTTTTAATTTTGATATTTGTCAGTTTGGCGTTTCTTCCTGGTATCAACAGTCAGTGGTGGTTCACCATTATAATTCGCCTTGTTACTCAATGTTGTAACTATCAATGCTTTCTGTACCCCCTCCACCAACGATATACAATGGTGAACTTACATACACCTCCTCTATTTGGTCCATTTCCTGCTTTTCTGTTTATGTTGACACGAACAAGACTAGTGTCTGCCATCATGCATTATTGTGACCACTTCTGAGAAGGTGTACAGCGCGCCATCTGGTAGCAAAAAATCAGCCCGCATGCCTCGCTTTTGTAATGGGACAACTGCCGGGGTTTTCCCGCTTGGTGAACTTATGCACAGACCGTATTAAACATACTGTTAACAAATTTGTTGCAGGATAGGCACATGTATATGTATATATTATGATGCCATATAGTAGGTAGTAAATAGGTCAGGATAACTAATGTATAAACATGTATATGGGTTACAGTGGCCCAGAAATCGGGTCAGTCCATCTTTGTTTTATGATGCTCCCGGGAACTAAATTTTGTCAAATCAGACTATTTTACAATATCACAGCTGAATACTAAGTTTTTAAACAAACAGGTCACAACTGGTACAAGTAGGTAAAAAAATATTTATAAATTATCAGGCACACAGCAATATGAGTGCATTTTTACAGTACTGTACTGACATTTCATGAGGGACACGAGTCCTGGAAAATGCTGAACTTCCTTTGATCTGCAGCTGGACTCTCAATTTCAAGATAATCTTTTCTCCCCTGGCAGCCTAAATGCAATCAGAGATTACTGGATCCATGCCCACTTGCCTCATTTATAACCTTGCTGATCACAGGTCTCATTTCGAAATGACTGTCGTCAATAAAAATAGGCTATTACCATGACCCAGATACTTGACCTGGTGGCCTACTTTTGTTTCATGACCCACCTTTAATGGAAGGATGGCCAGATGGATGGACAGATGGCCATGAAGAAACCCAACAGCATTACATGTACATGTATGTCTCCCCACCCCTTTCAATGAAAAACTGAAACCTTTGACCCTGTTCACCCCTTAACCAGCCACAACCCATGGCAAGACAACTTCTGTCTGCTTCAAACACTTTGACCCATTTTAGCGTTAACTCTTTCAATGTCAATGACGACTAAAGTCAATTTTCTGAAGTCAGCATAGTCTGAATTATCGTTAGGATCACACATTTGTATTTCCCGTAAAAAGAGCTTTGAAAATTTATTCAAGTACCAGTATGCCTATAGTTCCAGAGAAAATATTCCAGGTCAACAGCTTTTCTTGGCATGCACTGGGTGTATTGCGCTCAGTGTGCACTGAGAAAAGTTGTTGACTCAGTCCAAAATTTGGCACTGAAAAAGTTAATGAATGAGAGTGAGGATCGGCATTATCAGAATGATCTGTCTTAGTTCTCTCAGCCAAACTGCACACAAGGAAAGCTTTTGACGCGACCTTAAATTTAAGGGGAATGGGTTAAAGTTACTGAAACATTGTTCTGTGCTTAATACTCTCTTCTGAGAACATTTTTTATGATCTACATTAGAATGAAACTTGTAATTTTTGGATAACACATCCATAGCCCTGTTCACATGACATTTAGAGCTTGTGAAATGTGGGCCTGGTAATGTAACCAGGTGTTCTATACCACACTCATTATTTCAATCCAGATCACAAATTTCCAAATATAAACTTCATGAACAATTATTAGGGTCTTTATGATCAATATTGGATATTTACCATCTGCTTTTAAGGATAATAGACTGAATTTATTGACTACCAAGGCTTTCTTTATCAAAGGTCAACTTGGTTACAGGTTTACACATTTCTGGTCCTCATAGCATCAAATTTGAAATACTCCACAAAATTTAATGGATAAAACATTAAAAAGATCAATTAAACAATATAGTAGTGCTAATAAAACCACTGTTATGACATGACATGGTTCTGTATTCTGTTTATGCATTTCATCATCTTGTAACTTCATGTGGGGTATTCATAATGTAACTGTTTCTCTATCAACTGTGTGCTAACAAACCAGGTCACAATGAACCATTCTGTGCTGCCTTTCAACAGGTAATGGCTATAACAGAACACTTAAATCAATGGGTTTTGGGCCGAGGGCTCCCATTATTTCACTTGATACTGGTAAATGTATATTTATACATCTATGTGTCTGTGTCACGGTGTGTTTGGCTCAAATTATTGTCAGGGTTGTAAATGTTCGAATCTCTGATACCATACATGTACATGTACCTGTCCATATCCTCTGACAACCTACAGGCTGTCAGTGACCTTATTTGTTCCAATGGGAGTGATTTCATATCTAACAAGGAATGAAAAAGATATGAATAAATTTTCCTTGGGGAGATTGTTCAAAATTTCTGCAGAGAAGTGAGAAAATATGGGGGAAAAAAAGAGTAAAACTTCTGCCAAATGGGACTGTAATTATTGACTTCAAACATATAACAAAGGACTTTCCTTTAAGTTTCAACATGCCAGGTCTCAAGTGTGCCGCAAGTTGTGCTACAGATGCCACTTTAAATTCTTTAAACATGTTTTTTTATTCGACAGTTTTTTTTTTTTTTTAATTTTTCACTGTGACCACTTTAAACCTTTTCCCTTGAACCCAACAAAACCAGCTGGTGGTTAAATGTTGTCTGCTTCAATGTTTTCTGCTAATTTAATCTCTGCAATGGTGGATAATTTGAACAGGGATTGTAGATGAAGCTTATCAAAATATCATGCCCCCAAGGTAACAGCTTTCCTTATGATGGTTCCCAACTCCAAGGAAAGCTGTTGACCTGGTCTTTAATTCATGGGGGAAACGGTTACATTACTTCACAGTGATATTTGCTCCATACTATTTCCCCCAACACAAGCTGTGAGCTGAATCAACATCTTTCTTCACACACTGCAGATGTAAAGTATTCAAACTGCACGGTGGAAAGCTATTGATTAAAGCTGTAGACTAATTGAGGATTGCTACTGACTCGGTGCTTGCATCACTCTTGATACAAAAAAGATGCACACACTATTTTTCATACTGGAGCATTTTCGGTAAATTTTAATGGGAAAAAGGTGCACCCAATACACTGGTGTTTTGCCCCTCAGGGTAAATATCTGTTAGTCTGCACTACCAAGTGTGAATAACCCAAGACCTCGTGGCATCAGACTGGATACTACTTGTCCGGGCAGTTTCTCTTTCACAATAGCTCATAAGTAATTGAGTGCAGAAGGCTCTGTACCAGACCTCATACATCAAATGTACACCAGAGACCCTGTCTTAACCCTTTCCCCCTGTAAATTACGACTGAGTCAACATCTTTCCTTGGCATGGGTTGACACTAAGGGCCCAACCCATGCCAAGGAAAGCTGTTGACCTGGGGCATGTGATCTTGATAAGTCTTATCTACAACTTTCAGTCAAATTGTTTTTCATTATTGCTGGAATTAGTTGAAAACACTGAGGCAGCCAACATTTGACCACAAGCTGTTTCTGGCCAGTTTAAGGGGGGAAGGGTTAATAGACAATTCCCAGAACAGACCATTTTTTGAATGACCGTCTTTTCAAGTTACCTTGCTTTGTACTTTTCATGTTATGTATACTTCCCATGACAGACCATCTCTCTTCAGAGACCACATTTTGATCACCCCTAGGGGTAGTCTCTCAAAACAGGTCTCACTGTATAATATATTCCACACAAATATTTGAAATTACAAGTGGGTATTCTTATTCTTTACTCATCATTATCTATTAAAAAAGCACATTGAAACCAATTTTTCAATGTAAACTGATGAAGTGGTCTATGTGGATTAGATTGTGTGTATCATGTGCATTTCAGAAACAGAAGGGGTGGGGTGGGGATGGGGGGGGGGCTCCCACCAAAGGAAGATCTGAGCTCTGGCAAGTATAACATATGTGAAAAAATACCTCCATGCAAAACAGCTTCTAGGTGCCTGTGAACTAGTTATTTTGTTGAAAAAGTACCTTAGAGCATACCTTAAGCTGCTTTTAGGAAAGGAAAATAACACTGTCCAACAGAAACAATGGCTGAATTGCTATAATGCGCAGTTTTTGTAGCAACCCAATGTCAGCGTTACCACACATGGGTATTTGTGGCTGCACCACGCACACACACTAATTTACAAAGTAGTTTGAATTATAAAATGGCATGCACACAGGCTGCCTGCTTAAGCATTACATTTGTATATTGATTCACCTCAGGACCTTTTACAAGAGAACCTTGACTGGTCTGTATGCTTTGCAGAAAAACACTCTGGGCATATACATGTGAGCAGTAAACCACACGTGTGTGGTCTCTGAGTGGGGTATAACAACCACAAACAAGGGCAGGCACACTGCACCACAACACATACCGAGTCCCCCACTAGAGGTCAGCGGAATCTGTAGTTAATTCTTATAGTATATGAAAGATGGCTCACATAAGCATTTATCAATTTCTTTTTACTAAGTTTTTCACACCCTCCCTTTGTCTACTCCCTGTAATCCAAATTTGAATCAGTCGTTACCCAAAAGTCAATGTGACAAGACATGTCAGAAAGTATGGTGCAAAAAGCGCAAAAAAAAAGTTGGTCTTTTTATTACTCAGGCTCGTATTAATGGCCGGATCTTCAGGTAAAAGAGGTTCCAGACCCGACTACAAGGCCATGGCAGAGGGAAAGGGCGATCAGGGCGAAGACGCACTGCAGGATAGCCAGCTCGAGGATGAGATTTTCGCGTCTTCGACCCATGGCGACAGCTCCAATGGCAGCGAGGAAGAATCGGGTCAAAGTGAAGACGGGCAAACTTTACCCAAGGCCGTCCCCGACACCCGCGATGTTTCTCTCGATAAGGAGATAGTGGATCTCACCATGCAGCTACGAAAGAAAAAAGCTGACTTAGAGACAGCCAAGAAAAGAGCCCACGTACAAAAGTTGAGAGAGAACAGTTGTCCATGCTAGACGGGCAGATAGACAATTTGCACACGGCCAGTAAAACCTTCTCAAATCAGCCAGCAGTTGGTAGAAAAGGACCGCATCGAGCCGGTAAAAGGGGACGAAAAAAGCCACTTCCAAATGTTAGGCCTCCCAGGGAAACGCAGCTCCAGACAAAGTCGGACGGCCCACGCAAGTCAGTCTCTCTCAACGATTTACGGGCGTTTCAGGACCTCCAACGCAAGGCAGACTGGCAGATGGAGAAGCCTGGCCTCACTCGTCCGAGACGCAAGGGGCCCCAAGTAGAAAACTGCAGGCGGGACGGACAAGGAGGGGGATACAGCGACTCTGAGACCTCGCACGGTACTGCTGATGCCCTGGATTCCGAGTCTTCAGCCGATACAGATACCTCAGACGACTCGGAGGACGAAGTAACAGCCAGATCGGACAGGAGAGCTCGCAAACGTCGAGGTAGGAAAACCAAGTCCGGGAGGACTCAGAAACTGGGTGATAATGTGGTGAAAGTGGAGATATGTCCCCACGCTCGCCTGAGCTTGCAGCACGCCTTGAAGGGCCTCAAATATGAGGATCTTTGTCTCCCTTTGTTCGTGGCAGGTTATGTCGAGTCCTTGGAAAAAGAAATTGCAGCCATCTCAGAAATGTCACACAAAAAGGGTTTGCTCTTAAAGCACAAATTGCAGCACCTTAAGTATGTGATATATGCCGCCTCAGGGCACGATTGGAGTTCAATCCTAGATTTCCATGCTGCTGTGTTGATAGAAATTGAAAGAGGAAACAGAGCATGGGGTGACTCGTTTATAGAGTTAGAATCTAAGGTCTTGCACCAACCAAGAGGGGTCGCCCCACAGAATAAATTTAATAGTAATGCCAATACAGGCTCGTCGCTGTCCCGAGCCAGGATCTTGTTTTGTAAGGCCTTTCAGAGTGGAAAGTGCAACAAGGCCAAAGAGCACACTGGTTTTTGTGAAAGGGAAAACATGCACAGTCGGTCACTTCTGTGCAACATGTTACCTCGTGGACAAAGTACAAAGGGCTCACCCGGAGTCAGACTAAGTCTGCAAATACTACGGGAAGTCCTTGAAGGAGATAAAAGACTCCAAAAGTGACTGACTACATGGCAGAACCAGTGGCAGTAAAAACTTAGGGAGTGAAAAAGTTAAAAAGGTTACTCAGATAGGTGTAAGTAGTGCCGGGTTTGCAGACCACAGTGTCTCAACAGAGTATAAAAAGTCAGTAACAAAGGTGGACTCAAGATCATGTTTCAGTGTAACAAAGGCATCTCAAGTTGAGAATAATAATGCAGGTGGTCAAACTTTAACGCAGCCAGAGTGTTCCATCCAAAAGAACTCACAGGTGGTGACCAAAAGTGTTACGATGGTGCCAAGTGTGCACAAAAATACATATTCTAGTGTGGGTGATATAGTCGGTCTGAAGGTTGATCATGTGAGTAAGGCACCCAGGGCATCAGTCACAAGTGGAGCCCCCAAGAAACCAGCAGAATCACATAACCCCAAGTCCTTTAAGAACATAGCTGTTTTTGGTACACAAGCTCCACAAAATAGTGAGCAGGGTGCTCCTTGTAGTGAGCATGAGTTTAAGTTTTTGCTAGCTCCGGATAACGAGTTTTGCCAGGAAGATGTTTTCACCTTGTCACCACAGTCCGTGAGTACAGCAGATACTACTCATTGTGCACGCAACAGTGCCAAGTCAAAAGTCACAAAAGACGTGTCATTTAGTAGCAGTATTCATTGTCCCCTGGACATACAGAAAGTAGTCAACACACATCATAAAATTCGTATTTCAGGTGTGCCCAATTTCATGGGCTGTCGTATATCAGTACAGGCAGGTCTAAAAGTAAATGCTTGGCGAGTTGCACTGGGCGCGCAGCAATATCAAGACCTGGAAGTTTGTGAATTGCTCAAATTTGGTTTCCCAGTTGGGTACACTTCAACAAGCCTTCCTTGCTCTTCTGCTAGGAATCACGGCAAGGCGTACGCCTTTGCCGGGCAGGCTGATCAGTTTATAATACAGGAAGTCAGTCTAGGAGCCACAGTTGGCCCTTGACGTCAGATGCTCTGATATTACCAATCTGCACGTCCCCAATAAGCACTGCTGAGAAAAAAGATTCTCAAAACCGACGGGTCATTCTCGACCTTTCTTGTCTGCAGGGCATCTCTGTGAATGACGGGATCCCTAAGGACACCTACCTAGGGTTACCTGCAAAACTCGAATTCCCGTCCATTGACAATCTTATCGACCGCATGGTTGAGCTGGGTCCTGGTTTTCAATTGTACAAGCGAGACCTAGCTCGGGCATACAGACAAATCCCCATAGATCCCGGGGATCTCCACCTTCTGGGCTTTTCATGGAAGGGGGGCATTTTTGTGGACCGCGTTTTAACCTTCGGGTTAAGGTCAGCAGTGATGTGCTGCCAGCGGACAACAAATGCAGTGGCTTTCCTTCACCGGAAAGCAGGGTTTTTTGTTATCAATTATCTGGATGACTTTGGGGGAGCAGAAAAGGGGGACGCAGCCACGCAGGGTTTTAACTGCCTGAAAAGTCTGCTCCAGCAGTTAGGACTGGAGGAGTCGGAGGAAAAGGCAGTCGCCCCAAGTTACCAAATGATATTTCTCGGTATCTTGCTCAACACACAAGATATGACCATGGCCATCCCAGGTGATAAGCTAGAAGAAATAAAACAGTCCCTTCGGGCCTGGCTCGGGAAGTCCCAGGCATCGAGGAGAGAAGTGCAGTCCATAATAGGAAAACTGCAGTTCGCAGCTCGCTGCGTCAGACCAGGTAGAGTCTTCATCGCTCGTATGCTCGAGCACCTAAGAAACATCTCGCAGCTACCGCTAGACAAGAAATCAGACCTGCCTGTGTCTTTTTTGAGAGATATACAGTGGTGGGCAAAGTTTTTGGAGACTTTTAATGGTGTCTCCATTATTTCGCAAGAGGATTGGTCTGACCCTGACATAGTTTTTGCCACCGACGCATGCCTTGTTGGTTGCGGGGGGCACTCAGGGGACTCGTTTTTCCACAGTAGCTACCCCAAGGGCATCCGGGAAATGGGGCTTCACATAAACGCCCTTGAGATGCTCACGGTGGTCGCAGCCCTAAAGCTTTGGGGTAGTCAGCTAACTAGCAAAAAGATGCGCATTTTTTGCGACAATCTAACATCAGTACAGGTCATAAACTCGGGCCGGGCTAGAGACACTTTTCTAGCGGCCTGTGCTAGAGAAATTGCATATCTCGCAGCACGAAATGAATTTGAAATAAGATGTGTTCACCTGACATCCGAGAAGAACAGGTTGGCAGATCTACTCTCCCGATGGGAAGTGGATCCTGGAAACCAGAGAAAGTTCTTCACAGCTTCAGGTCTTGATCCGGGGGGTGAATTGCAGGTGCCATCTCATTACTTAAAGTTATCAAACAGCTGGTAAATATCGCATGTTTTCTGCTCTCAGATGGGCAGAAGAGACGGTTAGAGAAAGATGTAAGAAATTCCCAACGTAACGCCTTCGCCCAAGGTACTACAAAAAATTTGTTCGTGCAATGGCGTTCTTATTTCCTATTTTGTTTTTATTTTGAGTTGGTTCCATTACCTGCCTCAGTGTCTAACATTTGTTTGTTCACACAGTTTCTCATTAGAACATTCAAGAGTGTGTCAAGAGTGTGTCGTCCATTAGGAATTACATTAATGGAGTTCGAGTATTGCATTCCTTGTTAGATCTAGAATTTAACTGTTTGTCAGAATTCCAGTACAAGTTACTGATAAAAGGTATCGCCAGGTTAAACCCGCACTGCCCAAAGAGGGCACACCCGATGACCCCAGAACTTCTCGTTAAGATATACTCAGTTCTGGATTTCTCAAAACCCTTACATGTGGCCTGCTGGGCCGCTTACTTGCTTACATTTTTCTTGATGGCCCGCAAGTCAAATATGGTTCCAGCTAGTCTCTCAAACTACACATCTGCAAAACATTTGAGTCGAAGGGATATTGTTCTAGGCGATACAGGTTTACTCATCTACATCAAGTGGTCCAAAACCAATCAGTTTGGTGACAGGAAGCTCGTTTTTTCTGTCGTTCAAATTCCAGGTTCTATTCTCTGCCCAGTCACAGCGTACAAAAAGTTACTCAGCCTTCAAAAGGCAAAACCAGAGGCCCTCGCCTTTTTATTCAAGGGCTCACCCAGACCACAATATCTAACAGAATTCACATTTGTACAAGTCCTAAGAGACTCAATCAATAAGTTGGGACAGGCGGGAGACCTGTTTTCAGGCCACAGTTTTCGTAGAGGAGGGGCCACTACCCCTTTCCTGGCAAAGGTTCCTGGTGAACTCATTCAGGTACAAGGTGACTGGGCATCAGATGCCTATTTGAAATATCTAGACCTGGATTTGGACTCTAAGTTAATTGTGGGTCACCAGCTGAGAAATTACATCCTGCAACTATGAATACTTGAGCAAAGTTTCCAGCTAGTTAAAGTACACAAAACTCAGTGGATAATGGAATTGCAGCCTTGAGCAGTAGTCTATTTCTCTCCAAATTCCAGCCTGGTTTGGATGTAGTTGTGCCATTTTTTCCTTGGTTGGTTCTTGGCGGTCATTGGTCCTCAGGGGTTATTTAAGTTATTGTACCTAACTGTGTTTACTTTCCTCAGTTATTTCATACTCACACATGTTGTAAACCCTGGGGACCTTTGACAGACATAAATTTATTAACTGGCAAGATCCAATAAAAGAATGAAAATACTTCGCCTTTCCTTCTGTCTTTCATGTTAATTAATTCTTTACTTTGGTAATCAACCATTACATGATGTTTCTCTTCAAATCCATAGGGTAAACCTCAGTCCATTCTCTTCCAAATTCACAGGCTCCACAATTTATCAATTTTGTGGCACAAAATACTTAATTGCAGCCGAACGATATTTGGGGGATCCTTAGTCTCGTCTGCTTAAAGTATCCCAGAGTTCTTAAAGAGGTTACTTCCCCTGGCTGGCCTCTTTTTACTAAGTTTTTCACACCCTCCCTTTGTCTACTCCCTGTAATCCAAATTTGAATCAGTCGTTACCCAAAAGTCGATGTGACAAGACATGTCAGAAAGTCTGGTGCAAAAGATGGCTCACATAAGCATTTTCTATAATGGGGTCGAAGGTCAAGGTCACAGTAACCAAATTCTGGTGCATGAAACACCACTAACCCAAGACATATCCACACACCATTGAGGTTGGTATCTTTATCCTTACAGCACAGGAAATATGGCTCATACACATATTTACTATGATAAGGTGGTCAAGGTCACAGTGACCTCATTTTGGTATGAGACACCAAGTTTAGTATCTGTAGGTACATGTACATGTATTATGGTATAGGAAATACAGCCCAAACAAGCAATTTTGAACAGAAAGATGGATAGACATATATTACACTAGGCACAAACCTATAGTCCCCTCAGTTCCAGTGGGGACTAATAACCTAAAAAGAGCTAGACAGGCAAAGCATTGTGAAAAAGTGGCTGTCTTTCAAGATTTGGATGACTGCAGTAGATACAATCTAATTGTTAATGAATACAATGTACTTTATATTTGGCCGTATAAAAAATATCCCAATTTACCATCAGTGCTTTTCCAAAAAAGTGATGAGGGAGTGATTTTTTTTTCTTCCCTTCCAAATGATTTATGAGACAAGTCAGATGGCATTGCCATTTCGTCGCTGTCACACAAACATTGTCCATCACCGCTGTCACAAGAATGCTGTATTAGTTTTCTAGATCGGTTCTAGAAGCACTGACTGCTCAAGGCATTGATTGAAGCTTAACTGTCAGCAATTTTTTGGCAAATATTTACATATAAAATTTGTTAAACAATTTGATGTGGCACAAAAAGACCAAAAAGAAAAAAAACCGATGCAGGCGATGATAAAGCAGGATATATTTTTTTTTATTTGGCCTTACATACAGTGGAATCTAGCTCTTAAGACCAGCTATAAAGCCAGAGAAAACTAATCTTTAAAGGGGAGAGGTCTCTTTATGGACCTGTCTTAACAGGGAAATTCCACATGCATATTCCATGCATACACACATACATACATATATACATACATACATACATACAAACATACATACATACATACATACATACATACATACATACATACATACATACATACATGTGTGTGTTGACTGATGTTAACTCATTCCATACCAGTCCCTGATTTTTCTGTATATTTACCTAAATTTAAGATGACAATTGCATATATTTAAATTCTTCATGAAAAGATCTTCCGTTCAAGTACCAACATGGCTATAGACTGAAGTCAGTGGTTCTGGCATTTCTTGGCAAGTCATGCTGCAGCTGCCCTTGGGGCAGCTGCAGCATGACTTGCCAGGCAGTGCCACAACCACTGACCAAGGCCTGTGACCATAGTATGGAATGAGTTAACTGGCTGTGTGTTTGTGGAATGCCCCAATAATTAAGTCTTCTGTACTTACCACTCTCTCACATGTGATAAACATTTACTAACAGGAAAGGTCAGTACGTACCTGGAAGTATAGAAATACATAATTCATTATCATTATTGTTGTATATACATGTACATATGTATGGGCTTTAAAAATAAAAATGATATATGAGTAATTTGATCATTTTTCCTTTGCCTGGTAATTACTACAGTTATATAGTTATTGACTCAAATTTTTAGTTGATCGAGCATCTTGACCCTACGTACCTAAAGCTACCAGGACCGACGTTTACATACGGTATATATAAACAATGGATGGCACCCGTTAAATTCAGTCTCTGATGAGCCCAGTGCAGGGTGAAACCAGTCAGACTGTTGCTATTTAATAGCAGAAACAAACCAACTCATTTGCCTTCATGGCACTTGCCTGGTTCTACACTGGTAAAATATAAGACAGATGGCAGAGGAAGCATGACCAGCAAGGCAAAGCAGAAACCACTGCCTGTACATACAAACTATAGGGATATGTACGTCAGCATTTGAATGGAAGCACTTTCTACAACAAAATTGAATACGAAACCTGCATCTTAAATCTCGGTACATGTGTGAGAAAATAAATAATGAGCTGGAACTGGAACAACTGTCAGATTTTCTTTGGCTTGTTTTCAGTGTTTTCATAATAGCCCAATATTTAGCCAGAGGTACATATGCCATACTTCAGGTTTCTCTGGAATCTTCTCATATTTCCTTAGACTACTTTTATATTTTTCAGTGACTGCAATGCCATCCTACCAGCCAGTCACTCCTCCATCGCATTTTACAATAGCTGAACTGTACTGATTATCATAGAGTGGTACTGGGCAATGCCAGTTACCTGTTCAGCCAAATTCAAGTGGTCTGCCTTTTAATACAGCTAAATTTACATAGAAGTATGAGGAATTTAGGACACTAGATGGCAATACCTAAGGGTGTTCACATGCATAAACTTTCCTTACACAAAAATAAAATCTTTCAGGGAAACCATCATTAAGTGCTAATGTCCTTTGGGTTCCTAGAAGGATGAATGGCTTCTTATTTCCCCGATATTATGAAAACAGAGTAGAATGTCTCTGAAAATAATGGCCACATACAGATTGAAAACTTTTAGTTTCAAAAAATAAATTAAAATAAATAAATAAAATAAAAAATTAAAGACTTTGTCTTGCCTAACATGTAAATACATGAAAAGTCATGTAATTTGCATTAAAAATCAAGTGCAATTGAGGGGCCAAAAAAAAAAAAAAGTGTCAACCTACATAAACCTACCTAGAATTTTTCAGGTATGTAATGAGAAACAAGAGTATTTTTGGTTGGGACTTATTTTCAAGTGTTGTGTTCATAACAATCCCTGCCCAGCTCCACCCATTTTTTCCTTGTGCCAATTATGACTGTGTAAATACCAAATTTAAAAATATCAAATTAACAAAATGGGCAGTACTGTTACAAACATGGCAACTATTGGTAGCTTCAACTTGCAAATGGTTCTGAGATAATTTGTGCTTCGTACAATGTGTAGTTGTCAAACAGTTGTAGCTCTCACTCATGCTCTAATGTTGATTTATATCCCGTCTTTTTATAAAGTTCGTCCTGGGTTCCAGGCACCATTTCTAAGTGGAAACAAATGCGACCTGGCAAAGTGCACAGTGGTAAACCGCAATCCTTTTTGCCTGATCGGATTGGTCACATCACGTGCCTGGATCAGTGACAAGATACCAGCTGCATGTTCATGCTTCATATAACAGGGCAGAAGATACATTTAACTGATATCAAGGTGCATGCTTGCACTTACAGGTACATGTACAAAGAAAAAAAAAAACAAAAACAAAACAAAAACAGGTGCAGAGCGACAATATAGTAGTTGTTTGTAATATAATTGTAAGATCACACTTGGCTGAGTGCAATTAGTGCACACAAAGTACAAACCCTTAAGCTTACCATGGTATGTAATCGGATGAACTTGGCAGACATTTGAATGTGATAATCTGGGGTCCTGTAGAATCAAGAGGATGACTATCTGCTATTATAGCCTTCCATTTTGATTAGAAACTGGGGCTTCACAGTGCACTGACTTAATAAAATCCTGTTTCATAGGAATAACAAATATGTGTATTTTGACCACTAGAAATAGAACAGCAAAAATTTAGCCTGTACCTAGGCATGGTGTTTATATATCTAGACAAACCATTTCAACAGTGAAGGGGATCTTTCTCCTGAAGGGCCCCAGAAAAATGTTATTCTGAGGTCCAGTTTGCACTTTGAACTTGTGCACGTGTAGAACGAATCTACAGTCTGTTTGACGTTGGGCCACTTGGCAGACCCGGAACAAGCAGTTCAAACTAAGTGCAGTCATCATGACTGTGACGTCATGATAGTTGACGTTGACTAGTGTGTCTAGCAACGTTACCTGCCGTATAAAAGAACCCATACGTCAGCTTTTCCATTAGAACTTGCACAGTTGTAGAGTGTGCCTGATGAGCCCAACGGAGGGCGAAACGTGTCGCACAAGAAAACACTACAGCTAGCATGCCAGCTTTCCTGGCTTTGTCTCGTATTTCTCATGGTGTTTATATTTCCATCACACTGGAGCTCAGTGGTTCTGTCGTGCATAAACCATGCTTCTATTGTTCATACCACTGGTTAATTTTTCAAGGATTTCAGTTTTACGCTACCTTTTTTTTTGTCTTTGGGACCATTTTTGGCAGCTTCATTCAGCCATTTGAAGCATTCACTTCACTTAATTTTCACCTCAAAATTAAAATCAAGGGATCCAGTGGGATTCCAGCATGGATGACTGGACACGTGTGATGTTTCAACAACCTGTTTTAACTGTTACACCATTGGGTCCAATAAAACTGAACAACCCTTTCTTTTGTGATTAAAAAATTGATGCACACAAGGGGAAGCAATTATGCACAGAGTTCATTGGAGGTCAGATATAATAGCTCAGTGCAGTTTCTAACATTGTTGAACATGAAATTCAAAGCATCAAATGAATGTAACTCTCCCCAAAATCTTGTGCAAACAGCATTTTTTAAAACAGAGACACCACTTGTTGTGTTTGGTTCTTATGTCAGTACGAATAAAAAAACACTTTGTGCTTCACACTTCATGGTTATTCCTTTAAATATATTGGTAATGTCACTGTATTGTTGCCTCATTATTTCCCACAAGCAAAGAGTTGCAGGGGTATAAGTGTTTCTCCATGGAATGCAAGCTTTGTATTTCTCACTGAACTGTTTTTGTATGCTTCTGTGATCATTTCCAATAAATTTCAAGTTGGTTAATCACCTTGGAACAGCTTCACTCAAGTAAAATAATGATGCATTCTTCGGTAATTAACCTACACTTCTGACACAAAAACCCACTCGTACTCAGGGGGTCTCTTTATCTTATACTTAAGCAGGCCCATTGGAACTGAACAACACTTTTCTTTGTGTTGGTTGAGGTGCTGCTGCATGCAGGGGCAGCTAGTATGCAAGGAGTACATCAGAGGTTAGAATAATAGTTTGATGCGGTTACAGATTGTTTTGCAAGATAAAGTTCCAAGTACGACTAGATGTTACTCTCCTATAGTCATCTACAAACGCCATGGTATAAAATGGGCGACACTACTTGTAGTCGGTGGTTCTTGTGTCAGAAGGAATAACAAACCACTCCAAGCCTAGATGTGTGTCATTTTTTTTTTTTTTTATTCAGAGACAAGAAACCACTCCTACTGGTGGTGTCACCATCGCTGGTGGATTCAGAGTGTTTCTCCAGCAAGTATTAGCTTAAAGGTCTTGTTCATTGGTGTGTGTGTGTACATGTATGTGAGAATGTGTTCCAACAGTTGGATGCTGGAGACTCATGGATGGACAGGGTGGCCATTGATTGGCCTTCCTGGCCATGTGTAATAGAAGACCTCAAACATTCGTCAGATTTACGGCTCTCTGCCAGTTTGGCTGGTACATATTGTTTCTTGCTCGCCCAACAAGTGAGGAGGTAGACCAGCTTGCTGTGTACATGTTTACATGAACCTCCAGTATAATGCTATGTGTAAACTCTGCCCTTTCCCCTATACAGAAGTGTGGTACCTGCTAAATTTAAGACTACCGTTATGCCAGCCAAAAGTGGTCACATATAGCAGGTGGTGTTCTATTGCTGGTAACGTTACAAACAAATCTTGGCTTCAGTAAACTGTGCTCACAAAAGCCTGGAGGTCTCTGAGGGCAGTGGTTGTATGTCACAGGTTCCACTGTATCAGTCTCTGTAGACAATATCTAGAATTGGATGCATTCATTGCATGGATTAACAATAATAAAACTACACGACTGTGAGTGCCTGGCCGTAAATTCTGCATGACATGAGAGTAGCCTTCCGCTCCACTGGCACACAAACTCCATGCACAATCAGCCAGGTACTTTCATGGTTGTTCTTTTATATTTTTCCAATGTACGTGTAGTCTGCAGAAGCCACAACTTAAAAAAAAAACAACAACTTATATTGTACTGATAAATGAAGTTTTCATCATGTTCTGACAAAATAGTGCAATGGAGTGTGGATCGATCGTGATCACAGCACGATAGTGTGGCTTGGCAATAAATTCTACATGGTGCAGAATGGCCCATCCACAGCCACTCAGGACTACACGTATATGGGATAATGTCAATTGCAACAGACACTGCTGGCAATATGGAATTGCAGCTGTGGGGGATAACCAAGTCCGCACCTAGTAAGGACACAGTTCAGATTCCTGGCTGTCCAGAAACCTAGCATCAGTTACTTGTTTTCAGGCACAGATGCATTCCTGACAGCTAATATTGTGCCCTAGCATTCTTCAATGACATCTTAAAAAGACGGCACCTGGCAGAATAAAAATTGTAGAATTCAAGCAACTTATCTGTTTCTTGATTGGTCTTTTGTGTGGTGACAGTGAGGAATTATCAACCTGTTAGTAAGATGGACTTTAAAAAGTGTAATAAACAGGACTTTAAAAAGTGTTTTCAACCGGTCCTGTCAACCTTTGAAATATTCTTCATTAAATACAGCCCAACCACTCAAAATTCAAATTTTATCAATTCTGCTATCCCTACTAATTTATGTCCCCCTATGCCACCTTCGGTGGCGGGGGGCAATAAAAAAATGCTGGTCTCATTGAGGTGATCTTCAGGCTCTCTGCACTTACAGACAATTACATTCCTGTATTCAACACAGACCTACCTTGAATGCACAAGTCAAGAAAGTCATCTCTGGTTTACTGATGGACGCATTAGTAGTAATCATAATTTTTTTAAAGGTTGAATCGTACTCTTTTGGAGGGGGGTGGGGGTCATGAAAAAGAGTACTGTGTGTACGCTTGTGAAAATGATGAAAACGTTGAACCATCCCTTATAAGGACCATCTTGTTTGAAATGTCTCAGTTGGGCTGACGCATACTTTTGTGTGGATGTCCCGATGCTGAAAATGCCACAATTAATCTTCCCCACGCTGACCACTGTAGTGAAAACTTGAGCAGTTTAGTCCTGAGTTTTCCTTCATCTTGGAGGGGAAAAAAAATCTTTACCTTTTCCCTCACCCTCATTGCCACATTGATAGAACAAGGAGAGTAATGTTCTGGTCAGTCAGAACGTGGTCGAGAAAGCTGTCAACTTGAAGATGTATTATCTCATTAAAATTGATCTGAGATTTTTGTTAAAATATTTTGTGGAATGTGAAATTAACAAAAAGAAGTTAAGGATATTTAAAACACTTCAGTTGCAACAGATCATCACCCGATGTTTCAAGAAAGTGCAAATATAATCTGGAATAAGCCCAGCATTATCCAAGGGGCAAGCACCTCCTTAATCATACCCAAGGTCAGGACTAGCCTCCACAACACCTCCATCACGGTCTTGCTAAAAACTTTCTTAAAGTCATAAACTATATACAAACTCAAACTGGATTAGTCTATGATGGATCGTTTCTGCCGCTGGCAATGTCCAGACATGCACATAGCTAATTTCTCTTGTGCGGAACAGGCCAGGTGTGTCTGACTCAACCAATGTCCTTTCCAGCAAATTGATAGATCCGGGCTAAGCTTGCCCACATGCCATGGAACTTTTTTTTTTGCTTTTCTTTTTTTTTTTTTTTTTGGGGGGGGGGGGAGGGTTGGCTGAGGATCAATTGGAGGATGCAAATTACTTTGGAATGAGGCAAAGACTGCCCTTTGGAAACTTTCATCGATTTTCTCAACTTTCCCAATCCAGTGTGACTACAAAACTTCACACAGAACTACAAAAAAAACACTTCACTCCTTCTTACATATGGATTGTAATTTCTATAAGTACTCAGTTACTCCTGTTTGTCAAGACGAAATTACATTGCACTGTGTCTCATCAATCCTGAAACCAAAAAAAAATCTCTGTTTTGTTCTGTTTTTGTAGAAGTATACAGCGCCTGTTTCTTAATTGTTTTGGGAAATACAATACGTTACAAACAAGGTGTAAAGCACCTGTGAACTGACAGTTACATGTACTTGCATTTAAAAGCAGAAACATTCGATCAAATTTTTTTTCTTTTTTTTTGCAATTTTTGTCAGTTTACTGACCATAAATTGTTTCTAATCTTATGCCTAGTGAAAGTCCACTCCTCTCATAAATATATCTATTTCCAGACAAAGAGCCAGCACGTCTTTGTGAATGCAAATTAACACAAACGGATGTCTCAACATACTGGTCCTCTGCCCCATTAGAGTTATGAAAAGAACGTGCAATATTCTGTTTCAGTAATTACTTCAAACCTGAGTCTAAAAGCTACTAGAAGATCACTTGAACAACATGGACTACGCCTTATCCTTCACTGTAAGAGTTTCTGTATGGTGGCTCAATCACGTCTTTTATCCGCAAAAAGGTCAACTAACATCTACCACCTGGGCTTCTGCCAGGCACAAACAGACGCCATGTCAGCTCTCAGAGAGATAAAAGGTCCAAGATGGAACCATAATCAACCACATTACTGATCTAACATTCCTCTTTCTAGTCATCCATCATCGCATGGCAATTGTGACCAATTTCACGTCATCTTGCATTAGCCAACAAATTACGGACAAACTGGGGCCTAAATGACTTCCCAGCTTCAACTGCAGGTTATGGGATATTGACTAACATTCAACTATTACAACTAATTTTATCATAAGAGCACCACTTATATGACATGGTCACAAGAATGTCAATCAGGCAGAACAGTAACCAATATTACATAAGTCAACAGGCAGCCTCCACTTAACCCTTTCCCCCTCAAACCGGCCAAAACCGGCTGCGGTTCAAATGTCGTCTGCTTCAGTGTTTTCAACTACTTTCAACAGTTATGAAAAACAATTTGACTGAGAAATGTTCAGGAGACTTATCAAGATCACATGCCCCAGGTCAACAGCTTTCCTTGGCATGGGTTGGGCACCATGCCAAGGAAAGCTGTTGACTCAGTCTTAATCCAAGGGGGAAAGGGTTAATTGAAGATGTATGTCATAAATATCCTACTACAAATAAAATCTAAAATTTTGGACCAGACTTTTTTTCATCGAGGTAAAAATAAACACTATCACTTTACACAATCCTTTTTTTTAGTAAGAAGAGTAGGACAGAATCAACAAGTTTCCAACATGCAGGTTGGTTTTTCATTGCCTGCCCTGCACCATGGAAACCTGTTGACTGGTGGATTTTCTCACCAATAAATCTCATGCAAACTGTTTTGAACAGAAAAAATGAAACTAAATAAATGGAACCACATATGTGATATTTTAAGCACAACTTTTAATCCATACCAGTAAGATTTTTTCGTCTTTTTTCATACATGGATTGTCAGAAAAATAACTGATGAATTAACGATCTTTGAATTTGATCTGAGAATAACAGGTGTGGAAGACATGGCCTGGGAATGTAGAGATGAAGAAATTGCCCAAACAGGTGGAAATGCTCGAGAACAGATCACACCGATTGGCAGTTATAATCTGGAACTGTTTTCCAATTGTCAGATTAAAAATGGAACACGAGTGTTTGGTGTGAAGTTTACCATGGCTATAATTACACAGCTGACACAATACTTCATACATCCATTCATTTAAATCATCTTCATTTAAAACCTATTTTGATCATTAGATTGTGTTACTTGCTGTACCTGTGTGTGTCAATTCCCAAATAAAAGGCTTTTAAGCAGAGCATACCGGTATTTCAGTGCCCACATTGACCAAAAGGGATTCTCCATGTCACAATCAGACCACTGTTGCCCACAGATCTTAATTAGTTTATATTTGCCTTGCAAGGAATTTTTTGTGCCACATTTGAGTAAAATATCACCAAGCATTATTGTTTTAACAAAATACACTGAACCACCACTCAAAAACATAATACATTTTCCCTTATGCCAACGGACAAAAATGGTAAAGTATGAATCTCACTCTTCTACTTTTTGCATGAAGATGAAAACAACAAATCTTTTATGAAGAGTGCCAATAAATCACATGTGATATTTTTGTGGGTCTTTTCTTAAACCTCCCCTCAAAAATCCTCTCTCTCTCTCTCTCTCTCTCTCTCTCTCTCTCTCTCTCTCTCTCTCTCTCTCTCTCTCTCTCTCTCTCTCTCTCTCTCTCTCTCTCTCTCTCTCTCTCTCTCTCTCTCTCCTCTCTCTCTCTCTGCTCTCTCTCTCTCTCTCTCTCTCTCTCTCTCTCTCTCTCTTCTCCTCTCTCTCTCTCATCTCTCTCTCTCTCCTCTCTCTCTAACCTCCCCTCAAACTCCTCTCTCTCTCTCCTCTATCTCTCCTCTCTCTCTCTCTCTCTCACTCCTCTCTCTCTCTCTCTCTCTCTCTCTCTCTCTCTCTCTCTCTCTCTCTCTCTCTCTCTCTCTCTCTCTCTCTCTCTCTCTCTCTCTCTCTCTCTCTCTCTCTCTCTCTCTCTCTCTCTCTCTGTGGATTTTTATAATCTGGTCTTAGAGTGAAATTAAGATCTTACCCTGTATATAATTTCAATTCTTACAACTTCTTTCGTTATTTTTTTTTTTATTTGCATGGAAAACTCAACTAAAAATTGACAATTGAGCTACTTGGGAAAGAAGTGCTTGCAAAAGTACAAAAAAAAAAAAAAAGCATGAAGCTTTCAGCAATCTGTATGATGCACAAAGTGGGCTGCCAATGCTTTTATGCTAACCAAGCACCCTGCCACATATCATCCACATGAGCAGTCTGAAACACTGCTAAAAATTATACGTCACTCTGATATTCTGCTGGGACTGCTGCGGCTAGATTACATGTCTTTGCAAAACAACAAACAACATACCATATTTTCTTTAAAAGTGTCACGAGCCCCATTTAATATGCAGGCAAAGTCTTGAATCCTTGTCTGCAGGACCACGATTATCAATGGACAACTATGGTACTGCAGACATTTTTTTGGACATTTGCAAACACTTCTTTCCCAAGTGGCTCAACTGTCAATTTTGAGTGGAGTTTTCTGCGCAAATTAAAAAGTCATGTTGTATGATTAAAATCAATATGGCTCCCCCACCAATGTACTAAAAGAATTAAGCTATGTATGGTTTGTGCAGGACACTCATACAAGTTTCTCTGATAAGACTGTTAACCAACTGTTACTGTTTTGTCATGGTACCTTTTTTCTTACTTGATGTAGGACACTTGCATGGCACTAATTGAAATTGCATTCAACCCTGCAGACCCATCCAGTGGATTGCCCTTGTATAAACCCAGCCGACTCCGCGTATATTATACTTTAAAGAAAATCATTACAAAAAAAGTGTACTGTTCACTTAACAAATGCATCCACTGCCACATACCAGCTAAAAAAAACGACAAAAAAACTCTTTGCACATTCCAGATCAATCATTATAGAAATTGTAGCAACGTGTGGAAATGCTTCTTTTTCAGCCTGTTACTGGTACCACAGACTGGCAGCCGGGCACTGTAATAGCCACACAGAACTTTATTGGTCAAAGGGCAAAAATTACCACATGCTTAAATGTGAGGTCACACTCTGATATAGCTGACAAATAACAAAAAATTATGTGTTGCTATGTAATATTGGGCATTGCAGGTGTAAATATTATGGAGTTGCACTTGACTTTCAAGGTCAATAAGTAATGTGTATTGACTTGTACTGCATAAACATTCTGCAGTTGTGCTTGACCTTCAATGTTAACAAGTCATATTGACTTACACTGAATAAATCCTTTGCACTTGTAATTGCCTTTCAAGGTCAGCAACAGTTGTTGCTTATTGACTTGTATTATTGGCTTGTATGTACCCAATAAATATCCAGCTGTGTTTTGACTTCCAAGGTGAAAAAGTCATATTGACTCATATATTGAACTGATATCTCATTGTACATGTACTTCCATCAACAGTTGAAGACCCATAATTTTCAGACCCATCTGATAATCTACATGGCACAGTTCCAGAACAACTATCTTAAACTGATATCATGAGTAACATACAATCCGTGAATTACCATGATCACTGAGACATATTTATCAGAAAATTTTCTACCAAAATGGAATATCTATGGTGCTTAGGCACACATTTGTGACCAGTGCAAAAACAGTGCAGTGGTCCCCTTCTTATAAGGCCCCTCTCACCTGAGACCACCCCTCTTGAAAGGCCAGCATCCTTGTGCAGAAAGTATGGTATTTCCATTATATTCTCCCCCTCAAGAGAGGCTATCCTTCTCATAAGGCCACTTTTTGGCTGCATTTGGGGTGGCCTTATAAGAGGGGTACCACTGTACATATATCTGATTGAGACTTCATGGGCTGAGATATTAACTGTACTACATGTACGTGCACTTCTCTCTATGCTGAGATGTGGGCTATTGATATGATTATTGTTAGTGTATGAGGACCATAGTGTACTTTAAGTCTTCCCCGAGTTTTCTTTCTATCTTCAGTTTAAGTCCTTTAAAGTAGTGTCACTGTTCTTCATTACAATGCATGGAAAGCTGATACCACAATTATCCTTCTGAATTCTTTTGTGTTCTCTAAATATTGGCTTGTGCTGAATGCTTGCATTACACAAGTTTAATTTGGAATTAAACTGTGCAATTTAAATTCAATACCGTAAGCTCCACAATGCTACATAGATCTCCAAACTTGTAGTGTGTTAAGTACCATGTGTCTGGCACATCTTCTTGCTCAGCTGCTGGCTATGGTCACATGACCATCAACAGCAGCTGTAACTGGCTTCATTTTTGTTCTTAAGGAAGCACATTCCAATCCTTAATCATAACAAAATGTTGAAACAGCACAGAAAATCCTGGGCACTGCTCATGATTTTTTATGTACCCCCCCCCCAAAAAAAAACAATTTAAAACAAGAGGACTGTGACAGTCTGGTGCTCAGTGGAAATGTACATATACCCTTGTGATTTTTCAAGATTTGCCCCCCAAGAGAACAAAGAAATTCATGAAAAAAATCCAAAAATCAATGGAGCAAGTCCATTTAAATAAATCTGCTAGAGACCCCCCTACGGTACATTGCCACCTGGTTTAAAGTCTGTCTGACTGATGACTTCGCAGAAGAAGTCAAAACTGTGAATAAGCATTAGACTTCCCATTGACTTGCATAGTAATCAAAATATAAGGTGCATTTACCGGTAAGTACACGAATTGAGAAAATCATGAAAAATCAGGAAACCACAGCAATGTCTCCAAGTGAACCATTCCGTTTGGCCCTTCCACGAAAAACATATCACACCAAGTTTCAGCTTAATCTGAGCGACAATTCTGGAGAAGTCGAAAATAGCAATAACACACAAAAAAAATCATAAAAAATTTGCCAAAAATCACATCGCCACCTTGTGTATAAATTCAGAACTAGGAGTCCCTAGGAGTGTTCCTTTGATATCAAAGCAATCGGGTGAGCAGTTTCAGAGATTTTTTTATGATTTGCCAAAAAAAAAAAAAAAAAGAAAAACATAGAAAAATCCAAAAATCACTAGAGCATGACCATTTGAGCAAACTTGGTAGAGACCCATCCAAGGTACAATAATTGCCCTCAAGTTCGAAGTGAATCTGGCTGACAATTTTGAAGAAGTCGACTGTTGATGAAGGACGACTGCGGATGTGGACCATAAGATAAGCTCAGCTGCTGACAAGTCAGCTGAACTAATAAGAACAAAAACAAAAACAAAAACAAAAACCAAAAACAAAAAAACGAAAATAGGCTCAGTCAATAGTAACAAAAGAAGAATATAGAAAGTACAGTTCATTTCTTCAGTATATGAGAAAGCAACATGCACATGTTCACCATTATCATTGCATCAGATGGATTCCAAACTTATTTTGTGCACTAATACCCCAGGTGTTACATATATTGCCTTGTAACAAATGAACTTGTCCCTGAAAAGCTGATCATCTTATTTATCAGGGACATTAAACCTTTGGCCCTCAAATTGCCCACATATTAATTATAATGTTTTCTGCTTCAGTGTTTGCTCTCTTTTAAATTATAAATTATTCATTTTACTTGGCATTACTTGCGTATTGGGTGCACAATGCCTGAGTTGTGCTACAGTGGCTCTTAACCCTGTTTTTTGTTTTTTTTCAGACCGTTTTGGTTTTATTTCAGTCAGAGATGGGTTAACTTTGAACAAAATCAGACAATTGACACTACTGACTTTTCTTATGGTTGATGGTTGGTTGAACATCATCACGCAAATTTTGTTAATGAAGTAAAAACAGCCAATTCAACAGCAAAAGATGTGTCATGTGTCTTGTCATGAATAATCTTCCACAATGATATGTTCAATGGATAAGTCTGTCTACTCGTATGTGCAGGCTTCATGCCTTCTAGCCATAATCTCTTGACCTGCTCAACAAACTACATTATAAACACTCCTTTTATTATGTATACATACATGTATTTCCCTACTCTTTCAACACAAGTATGTCATTTACAACTGTGCACCGCATGTTTTCTTATCTCCTGTCACAAAAGATCTAGACAAGAAATTCTTGATGTCATTCTTAGTTTGTGCTTATCATTGCCTACAGCCTTTGGCAGACACAGTTTGCACTATGTGGATGACGTTGCTCACTCAAGCAACACTCTGCAAATCTCCTCTTCATACCACAGTGTAAATAGTCGATACTTCTGAACTGACCAAGGAACCTTTTCCTTTCATCCTTATGAAGTTGCTTTCCTGTGATCTGCCCAATGTTGCACGCTACTGTGTTTCTGAATCAAAACACTTTAACCATTCTCTTCCCTCTGATCCACACAATATTAGGCTTTGCTTACGGCCACTGAAAATTATATCTGTTTCTGATTAAAGGACATTTTAAATAAGAGTAGGGAGGTAGGCCCTCTTTCTTTCCCTGTCACGTTTAACTCTGTCAGTCATATTTTTAGCATACTGGTCAGAAGGCTTTATTTTTTTTTCTTATAAAAAGGGTAGCATTTATAAGTGAAATAAAATCTATTTGTGCAAAATTCATCATATCTGAATGTCAATTCCAGAAATAAACTCAGAAGTTTGTTGGTTTTGAAGTTTCAACACTGGTGTGAAATGGAATAAAATACATTTGTTTCACAAAAAATGAAAAATGCTCAATTTTGAGGAGAAAAACCCATGGACCTATGTTTGTTAAAAGTTAAGGGACATGGGTGAAATGTGAATTTGTATGTGTTTTTTTAAGGCAATAACCAACTGGCCAGTGATTATACTTCTAGATTAAATATCACAGATATTCCAAACATAATATACCTTTGTACATGTACTCAAGTGACTGATAGTCTTTGCAAAATCTGTCTGCATTGAAAGTTAACTTCAACAATCAAAGTTTCTGTGCAAACACAAGTGTTCAGGGTATACATGTGAACTTGGTGAAATTTTAGATTTATCTTAAAAAGTTTCCAAGATGCAATGACCAATCTTGTGCTTGTATGATCTCAATTCATGCATCTGCAATAGCATATCTGTGATTTTTCATACATGTATCTTTTTAAAGTCTTTGATAGTTCTTTTGACTGGAAAATTGTCTTTTTTGACATATTAAAATATGCAGATCTCCTCATTTTTGCCACACATTAAAAAAAAAGATCCTTTCTTGGACAATCCCCAATAAAACTTTGCCCTCAAGGGGTAAATTAGTTTTTGTTTGATTAAAATTACAGAATTAGTGTTAGAGCAAGAGCCATGTGAATGGGCCATTCTGGCCCTCATACCTACATGTATCGTCTATGGTCAAGATGCAGATGGTCAACATGGTCCAGTGACTACCATGTTAACATTGCAAGTACTTTTTTTTCTTCTTCAGATTGCATTGGGGCTAGAACTTGCAAATTTGGACATGTGCCAACAAATAGACCTCCCAAAATATCTCAAAATCTGAAAAATCAACACAATTACCCAAAACCAATTGGATATTAGCTTAGTAGGTTCTGTGCCGGGATAGGTCCATCAAAGTATAGGTGTTGCCACTGGTATCATAAGCACCCGAGATTTTGATCTCTACAATCCTACTAAATTCCATGAAAATCCACAAAAAATTAAGGATGCTGGACTGGTCACAAGAATTAAACATTTTAACCCATGTATTACATAATACTATAAGTAGTGCCACCAACATATGTTGATGTCGACATAGATTTTCATACACTGTATACGTCCCAAAAGTTATTTGAGACTAGCTCAAAAACTGTGGGGTGCAGTGCATTCAGAAGATGACCATTATATTCCAACTGGCCATTTGACCTTGACCTTCAACGCAAATAAAAAAATTGTTACCGTTCAAAATGTGTGCCTTGTATCCAACTTTCCACACATGATCTGCTTGTTCAAATTGGGTCATAACTTTTTGAGTTATTGAAGAAAAACAATAAACTTGGACAAACACCAAAGTCCACCATTATCATTGGGTCAAGGTTACCCAAAAAGTAGGTCACCAAGTACAGTTTTATGTACAATGTAATCTAGTGCAATTTTAATCTAGAGGCTCAATTCTCTCTGCCATTGATGTCCAAGCTGCACCCTGCCATAGCAAAATCCCCTCTTTTGCCTTTACAGGACCAGTGACCTAACAAAAATATGTCAAGATCCCTGATATTGCATAACATGTTACCACTGGACATGGTCTATATATATCCTATAAATTTGGCATGTCTAATTCAATCACTTTTTGAGATATGCAATTTTGTATCTTTTAACACACTTTGGCTCATAATTTCCATCAAATAATAGGAGGTGCTACTGAAATTTTGACCTCCTTCACAATCCCACTAAATTTCAAGAAGAGCTATCCAACATTAAGGATGCTAGAGCGGTCACAAATTTTCTCACTTAACCTATATATTACATAATACTGTAGGTGGCACCACAAATATTGAATTTGACCTAGATTTTTACACACTTGATAAGTCCTGAAAGTTATATGGGGCTTTCTTGAACACTGTGAACTGTATCACCCTCACAAGCAAAAAGTTGACAGATGGATGGAAGGATGGACGGACAGACATGAGTGATACCATAAGCTTGGCGACCTTTTGTCACCACAGCTAATAAACCAGCACCATTCCATGGCATGGGTTGGGCACTTAACTGGTGATCAGTGACTCTGCACCAAAGACAATTGTTGTCCTATGGTACATGTATATCCCTCTCCTGATGCAACTTGCTGCATGATGTCTTCTATTGACCAAGCAGGGATGGTGAAACATTGGGCCTTTGCACAAACTAGTGGAATGATGCCAAGACAACAGCAATGGCTTAAATATTAAAAAAAAAACAAAAAGCAAAAAACAAACAAACAAACAAACAAACAAACAAACAAACAAACCACAAATTCCATGTATTGGGTGAAAGCCAATAAAATATTTAAATTTTTTGTTACTTGACACACCTGGGTATACCCATTCTTGTGTGGTGACAGAGGTAGCTTGGTAACAACCAGATTTGTGCAATGTGCAGGTAGCTTGGTTATGCCATGTGTCATGTCATGACAGGGCTTGGTGACACCTAGTGTTGTGTGGTGACAGAGGTAGCTTGGTGACACCTAATGTTGTGTGGTGTGATGATAGAGATAGCTTGGTTACACCTAGTGTCGTGTGGTGACAGAGGTAGCTTGGTGACACCTGGTGTTGTGTGGTGACAGGGATAGCTTGGTGACACCTAGTGTTGTGTGGTGACAGGGATAGCTTGGTGAAACCTAGTGTTGTGTGGTGACATAAGTAGCTTGGTTATGCCATGTGTTGTGTAATGACAGAGGTAGCTTGGTTACACTTAGTGTTGCGTGGTGACTAAGGTAGCTTGCTGCCTCATCTCCTTGTAACCAGAATGTGGCACTACCATGCACTGGGAGAATAAGGGACATGCATCCTTATTTCCTGCAAAAATCTCTATACCCGTTGCTAGGCAACAGTGACAACAGCCACCATGGTATGGACATACTGATGGAAAACCAAGGGTGTCACGAACATTTATGGTGATAAACAATACATATTGATAACCTATGACATCTACATCTTATGTCAAGCTCAGCGCCTGTTTGGAGAACATGACTATTACTTCTTGAACTCGGTCAGTGCCAAATGCAACTTAAGATCAACTACTTAACCCTTTCCTGCTTCAATGGTCCAAAGCATCCGGAAGTAAATTGTTGTCGTCCTTCAAGTTTTTGCTTGAATTTCTCCCAACTAGAAAACATTTTTGCAGAGATTATTTATACTAAGGGTATCACATTCATGCTCTTTGTAAAATGACCTTCCATTCAAGTACCAGCATGCCTGTTGTCACATAAAACGTAACAGTGCAGGTCAGCAGTTTTCCTCGTCATACTCTGCGCACAATGCACCCAAAGCACATTAAGGAAAGCAGTTAATTCAATCAAAAATGTGGCGTTGAAAGAGTTAACAGTCAATTTGATGTAAGTTGCTAGTTTTTATGGACAAACATTTTTTAATGTATTATAGCAAAGGACACTCTAAGGATTGCTCAAATTGCCCAAAGCAATGAAGCACTGATTTTGAGCAAGAGAAAGTTAAACCATGTAAGACTATATTAATGCTAGCTCAATTAGACAACATCCTTAGCGACACCATGCACCCAATGTAATCTTTTAATACAGGGAACCATAATATATCTCTTTCTTTGATAAGGGAAACATCTGAGCAGTGGTGACACCTTGCACTCCATGTATTTTTTCAATACAGGGAACCATACCATTATGTTTTCTTTCATTTGCAAAAAACATATTTTGACTACAGCCTACATTTACATGAGCCAGTATCCGATATAGTTTAGGATGTTACGACAGTCGTTTCCATTACAGTTTCAAGTAGTACAACAGAATCAATTAACACTTACACTGACTGTTTCATTCAACAACTGTAATACTATGTTAATTACGTGTGTATCTGTACGTCAGACCTATGGTTCAAAAATGTGTATATTTTTCCCTGCACTGACATAAAGAATGATCTAAAACAAACCTCTGGAGGATCAAATCAAAGTGTTTGCTTTCATGAGACAACAATTTTTCGATGATGGATGCTTGGATTGGGGAGGGGGGGAGGAGTCTAAACTTCTCAGAGGTGACATGTTCTCATCATGTTTTAACATGAAGTCATTTGTTGCAAGTTGAAGTGATTACGATGAAACACGAACAAAATATCAGACATTCCTACGCAATAAAATGACTATTTACTTTCAGGATGAGAAATTGGAGTGGCAGTCATCTAGACTGGAAACTTGAATAGCTGGATGATAATTAGGTGGTCAAGGTAATCTGTCAAACATTCAACTTCAGCCCAAAGGTGTTGACTTTTAATCATGACCAGGAGTGGAAGCAGCTGGCCAAGTGATAGGCAGCACGGTAGTTGAATGACTTGCATCATCGTGTTTTTCCTCCGCAGGCACATGATCTGATTCCAACTGCAAGGTTGAAGTTTTCATGGCAATAATTTTGTACATGAGTTGTAATTACAACAAGTTGGACAGATCCTACAACCCATGTGTATGACTTAAGACATGGGTCAAAGGTAAGAGTCATGAACCATTCAAATATATGTAACAAGCTCTGCAGTGCTGTGTTTAACAATGGATGCTGGACTCACTGGAACACGTATGAACAGATCCCGCAATAAAACTAACAAGAGTGCTGCTCAAACTGAAACAACTTTTACTTCAAAACTGGTTTCGATGGGTTTGCAAACTTTACCCTTTCCCTGATTAACATGTTATTTCACTGACAAGTTAAAGTAGCAATTGTCATGACACATACTGCATAGTCCACACAAAACCCAAAACTACACATACATATGTTTTGGTGGCATTATTGCCCACAAGTGGCAATACTGATGAACACTACCGGGATACTGGAATACAATTGGCACCGCTACTTCTGTCCTGCATGTTGGAAACCTTCAGAATGAAAACTGTCAGATACTTAGGAGGAGTATGTGACATTCCCTAACCCCTTCGAGTGAATGAGAAATTTGTTCTTGGGAGGATAGCCCTTTGACTGGGCAAAGTACCATGAGAATAGTTACCAGACAAATATAGGTGGAATGAAAATTCTGTTCAGATCAACGGTATCCACTGCAGTATTTTAGTTAACATTCTACAGGGTATGTTCAGGTTGGATGTGGTGTTGCATATCCAAATTTGAAGCTACATGTAAATATGGGACAAGACATTAAGGGTTTTAATAGTTGATTGGAAGGGCATTACACATGGGGTGGGATGGGGTGGGGGGGGGTGTTTACAAAATATGAGGATCAATTAGTGGTGGTGGGAGGACCCTACAAATTCAGACTTCTTGTTTTCAGGGGAGCCACAAAAGCCATGATGGTACCTTATCCTTATATCCTGCCCCGTCCCGCCCCTCCCACAACCTCTGCCCCTTGAATTAAGACTGTTGTAACCTTTCCTTGGCATGAGTTGGGCAAAGTGCTCAGCCTAAGCCAAGGAACGATGTTGATCTAGCTGGGGCATGCTATTTTGATAGGTCTTATCTACATTTCTCAAATTGTTTTTCTTTACTGTTGAAATTCGTTGAAAACACTGAAGCAGACAACATATTAGACCACCAGCCAGTTTTGGCCAGTCTATGGGGGAAAGGGTTAAGTACATTATGATTAATAGAAATGGCAACTTCAATAAACGATTATCTGGTATTGTGCTTCAAGTGAGGAATTTGTCACTTTTGACAATCATTGTGCAAAACAGACAACTGATAATCACACCACACGCAGGCAAAACAATAATGAACTGATGATTTAATTGATCAACCTGTGTGATGGATCAGATAAGAATTAAATGAAGCAGAATAATGAACATACAAAGTCAATGAAACCTTAATTGAAAAGCCCTCTAAAAGCAATCCTTAATAGGCTTTGCAAAGGTGCGTAGTCTTTCCCTTCAGGTTTGGTAGCAGTCAAATAACAGTAGAAAGAATCTGGCAAAAGGGTCTCTGAAGGTGGATGTATTTTCATTTCGATGATTCTGTCACACGACAAATTTTGCATATGGCTTGTGATCTTTCCCTGGAAAATTGGCTTAAGTGGCGATTAACCTTATTTTATAATATATGGGATTTTCTATAAATTTCTACAAATATATCTTAGCACTCTGTGGTCAACACACTTTTTTTTTCCTTTGAAGGATTGCAGACATGCATGGAACATTCAGGTATCAACAGCCTTCCTCCCACAAAGGTCAATGGTCAAAGCCTTATACATGTTATCTGTGTATTGGAGTGAGGCTTAGTACCTCCACCATCAAATTCCAGCAACCTGAAATGAGGTTGAGAACATCACTTTGGCAGTCTCTTCACCTGAGCCAAATAATATTACACCTTGGGTACGTGGATCTACTCCCACACAGCAATAAGTCACAGATGAGAAAAAGGTTTTAAGTCCCACTTGATGTATGAAAATCGCTGGGGGTTGGGGATGGTAAGTTGGTCCAAATTTTGCAGTTATTTGAAACCTGGAAATTTGTTTCTTTCAACATTGACAACAAAAACAATAGAAGTGTGCTTATGATGGGACTAAATATAAGTGAACAGGCAATGACTTGTACATGTACTGTAAAGTATATAAGCATTGTTATTCAGGCTTCACTGTTAAGCAAGTAAGTAAAGATTTTACTGACAAAACTACAGTTGATGCTGATACATGTACCACATACACACTAATTCACATTGAATATAGTTCTCTACATAATGTGTTTCCATACTTCTCAATAGTGAAATTCAGGATACCAGATGGTAGCACTTGATGGTATCTATTTGCATAAATTTGGCTATTTGCTTAACAAAAGCTTCAAAGGGTTTATTGTACTAAGTTGTCTGCATACCATAAACAATTGATGGCCTGTTCATTAACCCTTTCCCCCTTAAACCGGCCAAAACCAGCTGGTGGTCAAATGCCATCTGCTTCAACGTTTTTAACTAATTTCAACAGTAATGAAACACAGTTTGACTGAGAATTGCAGATCAGACCTATCAAGATCATGTGCCCCAGGTCAACAGCTTTCCTTAGCATGGGTTGGGCACTTAGTGCCCAACCCATGCCAAGGAAAGCTGTTCACTCAGTCTCAATTCAAGGGGGAAATGGTTAAGCTTGGGTGTCTTCATCAACTCCTATCATATAAGGGATATTATTCGTGAACAGATTAAATAAAAGTGGACTCAACACATCTCCTTGTTTCACACCAATATTACTTGTGAACAAGATATTGCAGGACACATCACTTCCTGTTGGCAATGACTGACCAATCAGAGGAGCTAAGCTCATTAAACCCCTAGATGTCTGTGCATTCACTTGTTTATTACTTAGTGGAGTGTACTGGTAGCTCCATCTTTTGTTAACACATACTATTACACAGGACAAGCCCCCTCACAGCATTCTGAAAAAAGCTGTTTTATAAGATGCGTGTACACATTTTTGTGTAGGCTGTTTGTCCAGTTCTGCATATGCATATCTATAGTATGATACAAACTCTGTCAATCCTGTAAAGAATTTCATTGACAGATCATGAAAAGGTTGTTGATTCACATTTTATCCAAGTAAAAGACTGAATTTTGCCTTCTTTTCCCTGTAAAATGAAGTTCTCCTTGATAACAGAAAAGTAATTATGTCCATCTATGTGCCTCTTGCAGATCGTCCAATCAGCAGGCTAGTCTCATCGTACATAAGACAGCTCAACAAACAAGACCAATCAGCCCAACTATAATGACCAGAGAGCCAGTTTCAAGGTACATAGGACAGCTCCACAAACATGACCAATCAACCCAGCTGCATCACCAGACAGCCAGGTTAACCTCTTCTCTGCTGGGTTAAGAATGAATTGGCAGATTTTCTTGGTGTGGTAATTTTATACACTGAATGCTGCATGTGACAAAAAAAATCTGTTGGCCAACTTACCTTGCTGGTTCTCGTTAATATTAGATGTTTTCAATTCTAATTCATTAGCAAGAAGTTAATTAATAACATCAAGGTAATTGAAATTTGACATGGCCCACTATTGGCCAGTTTGCCAGGAAAGGACTGAATACATTGTTATGCACATGTAGTTAATATACTGTAAACCACTTATTACTGGTTATATCAGTGACCATTTTAGCATATTAATTTGACCAATTTTTTCCTGACAAGAAGACGAAATGCTATTGCTATTAAGTTTCACACAAAATCTGAATCATGTTTGCAAAGGACACTTTAATGCAGTTGCAGGCATTTTTGCCACTTGATATGGACAACATTTGAGCAGTTTACACGCACAATACATGTCTATTTTTGATTCTAACATTTTCCACAAGCCAAACGCATTGCTCTCTGTGCATACTCATTAAGTTTAACCCTTTGCCCTTAAACCTACCCAAATTGGCTGTAGGTTAACACTGCTTGATGCAAACTTTATTCATGTTAATAATAACGAGAAACAAGTTGAACTAGAAAAGAAGATTTGCTAGGTACCTTCAAGATGAGAATAGTTTGAAATGCTACACTTTGCCACTGTTCAACATAATCTAAATTTCGTGTATTGGCCTAATTTGCATAGTTTAAAATGCGACAACTTTGGTTCTTGGTTCATTAGATATGGACACATTACAAATTTATAAAGCGAAGTTTGAATGACATTATTCTCTATAACAGTTTTAAAGCTATTCAAGATTTTGATTTTGTGCATTTCCCTAATTTGCATACATTAAAAGCCTACTACTTTAGTTTATCTTTCATTGTATAAGCCTATGTCACATACCTACAAATCGAAGTTGGAACAGCAGCTCTACATATAATAGTTTTGAAGTTATTCAACATTTAAATTGCATGTATTGATCTTATTTTCATAAATTAGAATTTTGGATCATGATTCACTGGATGTAGCTATGTCACAAACCCATAAATTGAAGTAAGCATGACACCTCTATCTATAATAGTTTTGAAGCTATTGAAGATTTAAATTATGCATATTCACCTAATTTGCATAAATTAATATTCTACAATTTTGGCTCATGGTTCATTGGCTGAGGCTTTACCACAAACCTAAAAATTGAAGTTGGAATGGCACCTATTACAGTTTTGGAGATATTAAACTTTTGAATATTTCAATTGCCCCTAATTAGCATAATTTGAAATTCTGCAACTTTCATTTACCGTCCATTATATTGGCAGGTGTCACAAACCTATTTATGTACTTTGAAATTTTGTGTCTATTTGCAATAGTTGGGAAGATATGGAGCTTTGAAAATTTTACTTGCCCCTAATTTGCATAATTTTAAACATTATAACTTTACCAAACCAGGTGAACAATTTCACCGGTAGGTCACTTGCCATGACAAGTTTGGTGTTTTTTGGAATAATAGAGTCCAAGAAGAAGTCCTGACAAATTTGGTCATAAAGAAGAAAGTAGGAAAGAAAAAAGAATTCTTGGAAAAACAAAATGTCTGGCTTGGCACCCAGACCTTACGAATTGTGGATGAGCCCTTTCAGAATAGCATGTCCCAGGTCAACAACATTCCTCTATGCAGGTTGGGTGCTTAAAACTACCTGCTGGAAAGCTATTGATTCAGTGGTCCTTTAAGGGGAAAAGGGCTAACAAATTACCCCTCAAACATGTCTATTTAACCTTTGATCAAATCTGTCAGACTACATGTTTTATAAATAGGTGACAATGTCAAAGTATTTCTAAATTGGTAAATCAGGACCTGGTCTCCATAAATGAGGTATGACTTTATCACTAAGATTAACGATCATTCCATTATGCCAAGATCCACACCACATTTATGCCTCTCAGTGCAAGTGAGTGAATTTCTTTTGCTTGTCCCATCTCTGGCATCAACTTGTTTCCACATGAGTCCATTCTCTGCAAAGGTGTCGGGACAGTACCATCAGAGAGAGAACCACGGATTTTGTTGCCTACTGGAATTTTCAAGCTGTGGCCCGACCAAGCAGAAATACAAGCTGCTTGATGGATGACAGGATAAAAGGTTTTTTGAGACCTGAGAATGGTGTTAACCTGATCCTACCCTCACCCCCCACCATGCAGGAGAAACCAGTAATATAAGCAATTGGAAAAGTTGTTTTTTTTTTTAATTGTAGTGGTGAAGTTTTTGATATATACAAAAAGGCAAATCAATCTATGTTAACAATGATCAAATGTCCCCATTTGCAGCGGCCTGTCTCTGAATCTAGAGCTTGTCTTTGAGGGCAAGAGCCTTGCTATAGGACCCAATGAGCTGACCACATCCAAGCTACTTCTGAAATTCCATGTTCACTTGATGCTTACATGTAAATCATGACACAGTTAAAGCAAATGTTCTTCCACTCGATTCAATGTGATTTCATTGTTGAGAGTGCCAGGCTTTTTGCTTCATTTTCCTATTCATCTGTCATGAGGCCCTGTGATTGGATTCCATGGCCCTCTGTCTTGTTACTCAGTACACATCGGTAACCACCCACAAACTCTCTGCTTCTGCAATTTTGATAAATTATCGATCTTGTGTGCAGGCACAAGAGTTTAAATGAATTATGAGACTACAATCTGTGAGAAAAAATCATGTAATACAATGAATTCCTAGAGAATTTTCCAACAACAAATAAAAATGAGATTATTTCATGCGAGAACATGTGCAAAAATAAGCACACATTTTTTCTCCATCCAGAGCATGTCAATTTTACATTCAAATGTTGTGTTCTTGGATGAAGATGGTGATGATGATGATGGTGATGATGATGATGGTGATGATGATATAAAGAGCCATTTACAAAAAATTATAATTGCGCTTTTGATAGTGGAAACTGTAATATATTCAAAAGCTATGCTTTTGTGAAGAAGTATCATGTATTGACACCAGCATAACATTGAAAGCACAAAAAAAATACATGTACAATAGTAACCAATTAGGATACGGTGATCCAGTGGAACTTGATCAGAGGAGGGAGGGAGGGAGGGAGAGAGGGAGGGAGGGAGGGAGGGAGAGGGAGAGGGAGAGGGAGAGGGAGAGGGAGAGGGAGAGAGAGAGAGAGAGAGAGAGAGAGAGAGAGAGAGAGAGAGAGAGAGAGAGAGAGAGAGAGAGAGAGAGAGAGAGAGTAATATCCTGTTCCATATCCTTGCTTTATCAATAACAAAGTGTTCACAATATCAGTTCATACAATAAAAGTTGACATGTTTCAGGTGGAACAAGTTTGCTTTTTAATGCTTTATTTAAGATGATTGAATGAGACAGGTAATGTTTCTAAAACATATTTTTTACGTCAAAACTGCTGCAAATAACACTTGATTGTTTTTTGTTTTCACTAAACTTGATTGATTTCAGTTACAAAACACTAGTTTAAAATATTGTACTGCCAAAATTATCAAAAATAAGTTAAATAAAAGCAGACACGAACTTGGCAGAAGATTGCCTGAAAATGAGTGCAGGGAATGCAATTTCAGAAGCCAATAAATCTGAAAACAGACAAGCTGGACATTCATTGGGTGCAGTTCCTTGCACAGCCAGGCAGAATTCAGTATCACGGGTGGGCAGGGCATAATTTACCTGTCTGGACATTAACTTTGACAGATGGTAGAGAACAGCATTAACCCTTTCCTACTTGAACTAAGACTGGGCAAAGACTGAGTCAACAGCTTTCCTTGGCATGAAAAACTTGTTGACCTGGGGAATGTCAGCTTCAAACATGTACATTTCATCTACAATCCTCTTTCAAGCTGTTTTTCATTGCTGATGAAATTAGTCAAAAACACTGAAGCAGACCACATCTGACCAGCAGCCAGTCTGGTTAAGGATGCAATAGGTTAAGGGGTAATGTGTGTCAGTCACAGGGATACATGCAGGGTGTAGGCATTGGGGCTTGTTTATGTTAATCACCCAGTACCAAACTTTCCCTGTTTGTGCATGATACCTTTAGCTGCAGATGCCTAATGATATATCATTTATTACTGTATGGATTGTGGCAATTCAGATATCAATGTAAAACAAGATGACAAAGATAGTCCTGTGCTCTGCTTGCAGATAGCTGGAACAACATAACTTTCCCAAATAAGATGAACTATATGTAAAGTTACAATCTTTATTTGTTTCTGTTTGTCTGCCCTGGGCTAAATTCATTTCAGCTCATAGGGACAATCAATCAGAGCCTATTATAGCTGTGATGTATAGGCATTTAGACCTTAAGAATCAAAGGTAATTAATCCTTTGTTGAACAAGGCTGCGACAGTTTTAATATTTACTCGGCACAAACATTTAGATTGGTGTGGTCTGTTCTGTCTGTTGTAAACACTTTTGCTGAATCTAATGGTCCTCCAAATTTATTGACAGCAGAATGGTGTTTGATCTTCATTTCATGACTTAATGTCGCACTTTTGCACCTTACTTTTTAAAGAGTTTTCGCGCAACAATAATTATCCTGATGCACCTTCACTGAAGCAATTTCCACTTTAAATGAATTGATCTTTCCATGAATCAATGACAGGAATATATCCAGAGGCCACACACATGAAGCCTGCAGAACTTTTTACACAACAATTATCAATCATTTCTTCCATCTGTATCAGGATTATAACTTCCCAATTGAGACACAAATGAAAAACCAACAATTTGAGAAAAACTTAAAACTAATCCCACATTTCTCATTTTCAATTTTGCATTAGTACCTTGAATTTCTACAAGTAACCAAGTCTACCCAAAACAACCTCACATTCATGCTACATTGTATTTATCTCTGTTTGCTTTATGGTGGATAGTTTTCCAAATGCCAAGCCAAGATAAACATGTTAAGTGTGTGTGTGTGTGTGTGTGTGTGTGAGTGTGTGTGTGTGTGTGTATTTTCAAGTATATTTAAATCACTTTAACCCATTCCTCTCTGATTACAAGTGACTCCCAAGATTTGCTTGATACAGGTCACGAAATCGCAAGCTTATGGTTACCACAAAAAGGTTAAAAGAATTTTTCTTCCTTAGAAGTTCCCATCAACAGACATGTATCAGAAACAAGTTTTTATTCTTAGGGGTGGGGTGACTGAAGTCACAGGAAAGGCTCAAGCACATGAATAAACACTCCAGTCCAAACATGCTGTTAATTTGGCCAAAAGTTACACACCCTGAGCCATAAAGCTTAAGATCCTGTCTGGCAGTAAAGATGAGTAGTGGGCCCAGCAGGCATGACCACTGGCAGGGAGACTGTAAAGATGAGCAGTGGGCCCAGTAGGCATGACCACTGGCAGGGAGACTGTACAGACGAGCAGTGGGCCCAGAAAGCATGACCATTGGCAGGGAGACTGTAAAGACGAGCAGTGGGCCCAGTAGGCATGACCACTGGCAGGGAGACTGTACAAACGAGCAGTGGGCCCAGCAGGCATGACCACTGGCAGGGAGACTGTACAGACGAGCAGTGGGCCCAGCAGGCATGACCACTGGCAGGGAGACTGTAAAGATGAGCAGTGGGCCCAGTAGGCATGACCACTGGCAGGGAGACTGTACAGACGAGCAGTGGGCCCAGAAAGCATGACCACTGGCAGGGAGACTGTACAGACGAACAGTGGGCCCAGCAGGCATGACCACTGGCAGGGAGACTGTACAGAAGAGCAGTGGGCCCAGCAGGCATGACCACTGGCAGGGAGACTGTAAAGACGAGCAGTGGGCCCAGTACATGAGCACTGGCAGGGAGACTGTATACAGACGAGCAGTGGGCCCAGCAGGCATGACCACTGGCAGGGAGACTGTACAGACGAGCAGTGGGCCCAGAAAGCATGACCACTGGCAGGGAGACTGTACAGACGAGCAGTGGGCCCAGCAGGCATGACCACTGGCAGGGAGACTGTACAGATGAGTGGTGGGCCCAGCAGGCATGACCACTGGCAGGGAGACTGTACAGATGAGTGGTGGGCCCAGCAGGCATGACCACTGGCAGGGAGACTGTTAAGATGAGCGGTGGGCCCAGCAGGCATGACCACTGGCAGGGAGACTGTACAGATGAGTGGTGGGCCCAGCAGGCATGACCACTGGCAGGGAGACTGTTAAGATGAGCGGTGGGCCCAGCAGGCATGACCACTGGCAGGGAGACTGTAAAGATGAGCAGTGGGCCCAGCAGGCATGAACACTGACAGAGAGACTGTTCCCCTGTAGAAAATCTCTCACAAGCAATGTCAATCACAATGTAACTTCAAATGCACGCTTTCTGAAAAAGCAACCTTCAACTTGCAAACCATGAAGCAAAGCTGTGGATGGACTTACAATCAGACTGATGGAAAGAGGGTATGATTGAGATGTCTTCCCCTTTCCAACAAGCAGGGGCAATGCTGGCCTATAATCTTTTGTCCGGATGGCAACAGCCATGTTCTGAGGCATGTAACCTGATCAAGTCACTTTGAGTTTGACCCTAAAATCTGGTGTGTTTCTTTGGGACCTCGGTCAGACACTGCTGTCTACTGAAAGCTTCCCCATTTTTTTGTTTTTGTTTTTCTTAGTGTGCAAATTTGTAACATCTCTGTGTTTCACCAATCTTCTTTCACATTAAATTGGCATGTGCTAGTAATGTTGGTTCCTAATGCAGGCCAGCCAACCATGAACTACTGTACATGTATATCTTAATAAGCCAAAGTTATAAGTTTCATTCTTGACTTCATGCTATATACAATGCTTTCAAACTTTCATCTAATAAATACATCTTTCAGTACAAAGAAATAACATCTATATATGTCAACACACATGCAAAAAAAAGACATCCAACTCATGAATTAATTGTTAGTCATTATTCATGCTTATCAAAAATGAAGACAGATGATTCCTTTAAAGATATAACTTGGTTTTGGACTATGTAATATATCTGCATAAACAAATAAATTCATCAGAATTAAGTTGTCAATAACAAATTGCTCGACGGTGCCTGGTGGTTCCCATGTCTCAGTTAGTGGGGCACAGATCGTGTGACTACTTTGTCCATTAACTGCCTGTATCCTGGCATTTGATTACGGACCTTTCTAATTCTATTTGCTGTACCTGGGTTAGCCAGGAATAATCCCATTCCTTCCTCGTGTCAGTTTCATTGTTCTTTGTGTGTAAATTCACTTTACTGCCCAGTGTCTTGTAAACAGGATGAAACTTGGTCTGTAGTGGTGCTCATGGGAGCGCCTAATGTACGGGCCTACTGGAGGAGCGATGGATCTACATGTACACAAGTACTGGCATCGAGCGAAGCTCTTAACCCCGGTGGTAGCAGCACATCATATGATGTTATTGAAAAGTTTGTGGATGGGTGGTTCCCAGGCAGTGTATGGGGTTAATATAGGGTTAAAATTGCTGCAGTCCATTAAAGGATCAAAATATGGCCAAAGCAAATCAAGTCTGTGAGGACTGGCTTCAACGGCTTATGCAATACAAGGAGTAATGACTTCTACAGAAAATTAATGCTCCCTTGTTGCATCGCCTCATTTCGCAGATTTGGAGTCCTGAGAATGAATACCATTGAGGGAAATTGGTGTTTTTTTTATATCTGATCAATTGCTTCTTTTTTTAAACGAAATACTATCGCAATAAACATAATGTAACAACCTTTCTGAATGTCACTCACATTTTTCCTTCTCTTTCCAGCCAAATTTACATCTAATGTTACTTGTTTTTTCTCTTTTTTTTTTGTTTGACCGAGCATAAATTTACTTTTTGTACATAAATTCTTAATTTCCGTCCCTGGTAACAAATCTTCTACAAACTCTCCCACACACTGACATGTGGACAGTTTATCCAATAAACTTAATTTAAGACAGAAGCACCATCAAGTCATCCGCTTGAGTTTCTGCTGCTTCCCTCGTCTTCTGTACAATCAGAGCTCTCCGTCAAATTTGATTTCAGCCTAGACTTTATGATAATTTTACGATATGTTTACCAGGCTTTTGTGGTAACAGACTGTAATATAGCAGCAATGATCATTTCCACAGTGTACAGACTGCAGTTTGGCACTAACTGACAAATTGGTCCCAAAACTGCAACGAGAAAACCCACACTTTGAGCAATATATTGGCCCAATATTCAGGAATATGTTGGCCTCATTGTTCTTCGTAAGATCCAGTAACCTGGGTTGTGGCAAACCAATGAGGAAAACCTTAATTTGCCTTGATCTAGACCTCATTGAGTAGTTAATGGCTGCATCTGCTATTTGATAAATAACCTATAAGCTTATTAACTCATTTCCTGCAGACAGCATTTTTTCTGCCATGTTGAGGTGGAATCATTTCGGGAATTACATGTCTACATGCATTAGATTCCTTATGAAGAGAGCTTTCATTCAAGTAGCAATAAGCATCATTGGTATTTGCATTGCCTGGCAGGGTGGTGACCATCAAGGCAATGTCACAACCACCAACTTAAGGGTGTTTACACGACAGCAGACTTGAATGAGTTCACTCGTGCAACGATGAAAAACATTTGTTGGTTTTGCTGCGTGGTGTAAACTAGCTATACAACACGATTTGGAACTCTTATGAATGGTTTCATTAATGAGAGGCCCATGGGTCGCCTGCTCTGCTTTCATCATCTGTATTTGATGCTCAAGCATAATAGCAGCATAATGACCTTGGAAAAAATTCAAAATTCAAGATTCATTTATTCCAACAATACAATATACAATGTATGCATATGAAGATAATACATTCAGTTGAAACCATCTAGTTCTGGTATTGTTCAGGAGACTATCCTTAACTCATTCCACCCTGATAGAAGACCGAGTCAACAGCTTATCTTGGTACGCTCTGGGCGCAAACACGCCAAGGAAAGCTGTTCACCATGGGCACATAATTTGGAACAATTTTCCATGTAAGTTTCATCCAAAGTTTTGAAAAATAATCCCTAAATTAGTAAAATACAATTAGCAGACGACATTTAGATATTAGCAGGAAAAAGCGTCATTAGGGTAATAGCTGCTTTCAGTACAGCCACCTTTACAAGTGAACAAAAAACACTGACTTGTGGCCATAGAGGTTAAAATATTGTGTGCAAGTATATTGGAATGTTCCAGGGGTACATTAGAGTCATGTTTTACTTCATAGAAATGACAACCTTAGAGTTAGTAACCAGTATTACATTGACAAACTTGTTGGGTTCCAAATCAAATTTGTTATGAACAGTAACCTGTAAACATTCATATATTAAGTTTGTCTGCAAGTATAACAGTTTTCTAGTTGACACCTTTCATTATAATGGTTGATTATACTTTGTTTAACTATTCTCTTGTATGTATATAAACCTATTCTTGTTATCTCTCTCAACAAACTTGATGGGAGGACACCAAACTTAATCAAATCTGGAATTTTAAATCTTATACAGTTCCTAGTAATATTTTTGTTTGTTCTAGTAATTGGTATATGAGGTCTCAAGTTTGGTACATTTGTAATTTGATCTCCTGCACATGCATACTGGGAGCCGGAATGTTTCTTATGGTCAGGTCAACCCGATTTGCAAGATGGAAGTGAAAACTATGAAAGTAGTTAGGCAGTTGATTATTGTGAAATTTATAGTAAATTTTCAAGCATAAAAAATGAAATAAATCCTTAACTTTCAGTATTAATAGTTTTTGAAAATGTAATCCATATATGCATTATATTTGGTTTTATCTACTGCTTGAATAACTTGTTTCTGCAGTTTTTGCTCCAATTTATATGTACAAGAGGGGTTCATATAGGGAAATCCCTGTTCCCCAATTGTGAGATCAAATATGTTTAAAACAATTTGAGATTCTAAAAGACTTCTATAAATCAGAACCAGAATATTAGCAGGTATATAGTTTTTTCAGTTTTCTTAAAATTCCACTAATTCATGATATTTTGCTGCAAGTTTATTGATACACTGATTCCAGGTTACACCAATGTCAAATAGTACGCCCAAAAACTTAATTCATGTGACTACAGTTACAGGAGTTAATAGGTGAACATCACGTACATAGTATCAATTGAACTCCCTGCCTTGTACATATCTGCTACTGCTCTGGTGCCGGTAGTTTAAAGTGATGACCTGCACACTAATGTTCCTTGTTGATTACTTTCTTCAGTCTTTGTCAACATGTTCAGCAAACACATTAAACTATATACATTTCCATTCATGGCAAATACATTGGAAGTATTTTTTTTTCATGTTTAAATGCATACTTTTCATACATATGGCTACTTTAATTAAGAATGTATTTTTCTAAACAATTAATTTTAATTGGAATTAGCTCCTGCACTTGTAATGCTTAATCAATGTTAAATTGGTGCCAAACTAAAAAAAATACATGCAGATTTACTTGGAGCAAGTGGGGTCTTTATAATGCATAGCACTAATGATAAATCCATTAAAAATAGTTTGTTGACATATACAAATTAACTTTTTGCCAATTTATTTTTTTAAGCTGGTGTCTTTAACCAATTAGTGATAATGAAAAAAGCAAACATGTTTGAGATCACTTATTGATTCTTTCTTTTGCATCAAAATTATTGACTTAGCAATACATGTCAAAGACCCAATTTTGAGTATAATTTATGTTTTTGCAAAAGAATTGAATCAATCAATTACCCATATTTTGCCAGTAAATAGATTGTTCTCTACATTATTCTAAATCTTCTCCCCTTTCACAATATATGGATAGACAGACAGACACACAGACAGACAGACAGGTACGTAGATAGATAGATAGATAGATAGATAGATAGATAGATAGATAGATAGATAGATAGATAGATAGATAGATAGATAGATAGATAGATAGATAGATAGATAGATAGACACATGTATATGTAGATAACAGAAAAGTAATAACCTTCATTTAGCCTGCTAGATCACCACTTTCATTCTATCATCATGATTTTGTGATATTGATATATCAAAGGTCTAGGTAAATCTCAGTTCAAACTTTAAAGTACATTTATTGGTGCCTTTTTTGTCTGCTAGGCTTGCTCAATCCTCACATTTCCATAATCGTGAGATGCACAAAATATAAGATAATACTGTGTTCAGAAATTGTTTTCACATGCTACAAGTCTGATAACTCTAGTGATCCTGGAAGAAATAGGTTGAGCTACTCAAAATAATTTTGAAGATAAAGGAATTTAAATGTTTTATAACTATATGATGCTAGTTCCAACGAATGCCATATGTGGTGCCACCAGTCCTTTACATGCGATACTCTTGTCTATAAAAGGCAACTGTAATGCTGTAGAGAATCATAAATCTTGTGTATCACTGTGCTATTATATATCTTTGGGTGTGTATGGACACATGGACAACCGATCATTGTAAAACTGGTGAATAAAGATTATTAATAAAAAACAAACTGTACTGCTCTGTCCCATATGATGAATGTGATCACAACAAATTAAAGGATTAACTATCATAAGAAAATCACTCCATGAACATTATGGCTTCAACAACCTGGAAAAATTAGGTCAAAGTAATCTTTACTACCTGTAATCCAGACACCAGATATATTTGTCACAAATTTGGTTACATTAGCTTCATTCTCTCAATAGTCAGGAGAACACATATGTTTTAAAACATTTTTACATTTGGTTACATTTCGGAAGTAAAGCTGGTGCCACCAGCATCATTCTGGATTGACATTTTCACTCTCTCCACATTCCATGCAAATGTCATAAAGATCTTTCACAAACTCAAGACACCACCAGCTTTTCACATTTTGGTCCATATATTACACAATTCATTAGATGGTGTCACAAATATTGAATTTAACAAAGGTTTTCATAAATAGAATGTGTCCACAAAATTTCATGGGGTTAAATTAAAAATGTTAGACACTATCACACTTGCCAGCAGTTGTTTGACAACAGAATAAAGGATAAAAGTATGGACTGGACTTGAGAGATTTTATGAGCGTGGTGACCTCAGGTCAGCCAATCGTGACATGACACGAGTGATTGTATGAGCATGGTGACCTCAGGTCAGCCAATCACAACATGACACGAGTGATTGTATGAGCATGATGACCTCGGGTCAGCCAATCATAACATTACAACATGACAAGAGTGATTGTATGAGCATGGTGACCTCAGGTCAGCCAATCACAACATGACATGAGTGATTGTATGAGCATGGTGACCTCAGGTCAGCCAATCACAACATGACATGAGTGATTGTGTGAACATGGTGACCTCAGGTCAGCCAATCATAACATGACAACAGTGATTGTATGAGCATGGTGACCTCAAGTCAGCCAATCATAACATGATACAAGTGATTGCACAAGCACCTTGACTTCAGATCAGCTGACCCAAACATGACATGAGCCACTGGTGAGCACTGTAGCCTCAGGTCATCTGATCCAAACATGTCATGAACCGTGGTATGAGCACTGTGACCTGAGGTCAGCTGACCCAAATATGACACGGGGCATTGCATGAGTACTGTGACCTCAGGTCAGCTGATCATAATGTGGCACGAGTGATGGTATGAGCACTGTATGACCTCAAATCAGCAGATCATAATATGACACCAGTGATTGCATGAGTACTGTTTACCTCAGGTCAGCTGATCCAAATATGACATGAGTTACTGCATGACAACTGTGACCTAAGGTCAGCTGATCCAGACATGTTAACAATCTCTAAAATGTTCAGTCATGCATAAAGTATGTACAATAAATTGGAAACAATCATTCTGCCTGTAATATATCCCAATAACAGCATCAAAACAGTCTTCACTCTTTCAGTACCAAATTTCGGGTTGAGTCAACAGCTTTTCTTGGTGTGCATTGGGCAAATTGCACCAAATGCGCGTGAGAATTTCAAGCTGTTGACCTGGGATATTCTCTATGGAACTATAAGGATGCAGGTACTTGAATGAAAGATCTTTTTACGAGGAATACGAATCTGGTATCCTTATGATAATTCAGACTAGTTCGACTTAAGTAGATCGACTTGAGTCATGTTTGGCACTAAAAAAGTTATATACATGGTCAAACAGCACTGACGTCTTTGGTATCTGTGGTCACCTTAGTAGTGAATCTTCCTTTGAACTACATACAGTTGTGCTACCTCCAAAAAGCATACAGTGGGTTTTTTCTTCATGATTTACTAGGTTATATTTTCTTCGTTTATTGCTGACTGTATAATGCTGGTTTTGCTCATGATTGGCTGTACTTTTTTGGTCTGACTGGGTTAATATACATATACATACACATATACATGTGTGCATGTATTTAAAACACACTGCTTTTGCTCATATGATTTACTGGGTTCTATTGTTCATCACTTACGGGGTATATACTGGTTTTGCTCATCAATTTTGTTCTCACTCATGACTTACTGCCTTCTGTTGTTGATAATTTGATACTGATTTTGTGGGGCTTGTTTTTTTTGGGGGGTGGGGGGTCATGGTTTTCAGAGGTTATTTGCCCTGTTCTTTCATCTGTATGTAATAACAGCCTGTGATAAACACACAAGTTCTCTTTCCCAAATGATGTTTCACACAATTGAAAAACATTCTGTCCTTTCTGCATTCTCTTTCACTTTCAATTTTCCACATGGTTCACAACAACAAACGTTTTATACGTCTAAATCATGATCTCCCACTTGACAGCAATTATCTAAATGATTTGAATTGCCATCTGCGGGCACTTATCCATATAATTTACAAATAGTTTCTCACTTGTAATTGTGATCTTCTCTGAGCAATTTTGCACCTTATTTACAATGGAGTGATGAGGTTTCTGCTGTGCATACAATTTGATAATGGTATTAACTCACGGTACTCTAAATGAGGCACAGCGATAATGAAAAATGTTTGAAGCTACAGCAGAGGCTACGGGATTAATGGGCATCTTTGCATTTATTTTTTCTGTACCTTCATCAAGTTTACCCAAAATGCAGGGCCAATGATTTGCTGTTTCCAAAAAAAGGAATTCCGTTTCATCAGCTAAAATTTTTTCAAATTCCATTTCACTGCTATATATTATATTTAATTCATATAAGTAAAAATATCAAATTCCGTTTCAAGGATAAAAAAATGCAAAATTCCGATTTGATTTTGGAAAAAAAGAAAATCATTGGTCCTAAAAATGCACTGAGAGAATCTGATTTTCCATAGTTTAATGAGCCTCTGATCCCATACAGCTTAAAAAATAGAGGGCTGCATGAACATCCCATGCTTAGCTGACCCACATGTAAGCTTGTTCATAAAATCAAAGTTGTAACTAAATACACTTGTGTTGAGCTTTAGCTGTGTGCTTATGACATTTAGAAGTATTTATAAGATATGCCTAAAGAACAATTCATTAAAATGTGAATAAGCATTAGAATGCCCATTGAATTACATGGTAATCAAGGGGAAAGGTGCATTTACCAGTAAACACCCAAACTGAAAAAATTGTTCAAAATCAGGAATTCCACAGCAGTGAAACCTGTTGTAAAATTTTGTTTGACCATTTCACAAGGAACATATCCACCAAGTTTCAGCTTAATCTGAGTGTCAGTTCTGGAGAAGAAGTCAAAAATAGCAAAAACACAGAAAAATAATCATAAAAAAAAGCAAAAAATTGCAGCACCATCTCTTGAACAACTAAAGATGGTCGTCGCGGGCAACAACAAATATATGCTATGCATGCCGGTTCAGATCTGGAGGTTGCCTAACGATCTTTGATTAACTAATTAATTAATGATCATAGGAAGCTAGTTTTTGAACTTGACCTGCTTCATCATAAGGTGCATCACTAACCAAAATTTGGCACAGCTACATGCAATACTTTTTTAGTCATCACGGTAACGTCCTCTGGGGGTTGCCTAACGGATCTTTTGTTAATTAACTAATTAGTTAATGATCACACACTAGTAGATTTTAACGGCAGCGTTTGGACATTTTGGCGGCGGTGGGCGGTGGATGGTGGCGACCAGCGGCGGTCTGCAGCGACCAGCGGTGGTCTGCGGCGACAAGCGGCGGTCGGCGACAAGCGGCGGTCGGCGGCGATCGCCGCTGTCCGCCACAGACTGCCGCACTCATTCTCACCTGCTGTGGAGTCTCAACAGGAATGGGCGGCGGTGGGCGGCGATACTGCCTATCGCCGCCGACCGCCGCCCTGGGCCGCAGAACGCCGCTCATTGCCGCCTTCTGCCGCAGACAAACTCAAATCAGTCCAGGGAGCATCTGTTTCTTTCAGTTGTAAGCTAAGAGAACAAATATATGCACCTTTTTAACAAATGTGTGCACTTATGGACCCAGGCTGGGTGACAATAAAAGTCAATATGTATATACACACACACACACAATGTAGGACTATCTACTATATGCACACACACACACACTGTGTATGGGTGTGTATGTATATGTATATGAATATGTGTGTGTGTGTGTGTGTGTGTGTGTGTGTGTGTGTGTGTGTGTGTGTGTGTATGTGTCTGTATGTATAGATATTTCATAAATTATTAATCAAGACATCATTATCAGAATAAATATCTTTAATTATGACAACAGCATGCTGACTGCAAACAAAAGCTTACTGTCAGCCAAAAACACACAATAGTATACACATGCCAAACTACAATTGCAGAATTTGAATCTTAAACATACTATATTGACTTCTGACTGTGTGTGTGTATATATACATATTGACTTTTATTGTCACCCAGCCTGGGTCCATAAGTGCACACATTTGTTAAAAAGTTGCATATATTTGTTCTCTTAGCTTACAACTGAAAGAAACAGATGCTCCCTGGACTGATTTGAGTTTGTCTGCGGCAGAAGGCGGCAATGAGCGGCGTTCTGCGGCCCAGGGCGGCGGTCGGCGGCGATAGGCAGTATCGCCGCCCACCGCCGCCCATTCCTGTTGAGACTCCACAGCAGGTGAGAATGAGTGCGGCGGTCTGCGGCCACCAGCGGCGGACAGCGGCGATTGCCGCCGACCGCCGCTGGTCGCCGCAGACCGCCGCTGGTCGCCGCAGACCGCCGCTGGTCGCCGCCATCCACCGCTGGTCGCCACCATCCACCGCCCACCGCCGCCAAAATGTCCAAACGCCGCCGTTAAAATCTACTAGTGACAGGAAGCTAGTTTTTGGACTTGACCTGCTTCATCATAAGGTGCATCACTAACCAAAATTTGGTAGAGCTACACGCAATGCTTTTTTAGTTATCACGGTAGTGTCGTCCTGATGGACAGACGGAGAGACAGACAGCGGGCGAACGGTCACAAAACCAATATATTCCCCGGATCCTTCGGACACAGCGGATATAATTAAGAACTAGGGGTCTCTGGGAGTGGTCCTCTGTAATATCAAAGCAATTGGATGAGCAGTTTTGGAGATGATGATTTTAAAAAAAAATTGTCCGCCTAAAAAAGAAATAATTCATGAAAAATCCAAAAATCACTGGAGTGTGACTTTTTGAAAAAAATTGCTAGAGACCCACCCAAGGTACATTGCTACCAAGTTTGAAGCGAATCTGGTCGACGATTTCTGAGAAGAAGTAAAAATTGTGAATAAGCATTTGAATGCCCATTGATTATAGCTTGCATAGTAATCAATAGGAAAGCTGCATTTACCGATAAAAACCCGAATTAAAAAAATCGTTAAAAATCAGGGGTCCACAGCAGTGCCATCTAGTAAACACCTTTGTTTGACCCTTTCACAACAAACATCTCCACTAAGTTTCAGCTTAAAGTGAGTGATGGTTCTAGAGAAGTCGAAAATAGCGGAAAAAAAAACAAAAAAAACATTAAAAAATAGAAAAAAATTTAGCACAACCTGGTGAACAAATTAAGAACTAGGAGTCCCTAGGAATGTCCCTGTGTGATATCAAAGCAATTGGGTAAGTGGTTTCGGAGAAGAAGTTACTTTGAGATTTGCCCCCAAAAGAAAAAAAAAAATTAAAAATCCAATCACAGGCCCATAACCATTAAAGCAAAGTTGTTAGAGACCCACCAAAGGTACACTGCTACCAAGTTTGAAGTGAATCTGGCTGACAATTTTGGAGAAGAATTTGAATATGTAATTGTGGACGGATGAAGACCAGATGCAGGATGACTCAGACTTCTAAAAGCTCAGCCTGACTATCAAGTCAGCTGAGCTAAAAACAAAAAAAAAAAAAAAAAAAAGCATGGTTTAACATTGATAGTAATTTGTTTATCTTCATAAATGCAATTGTTTAAATCAACATAACAACATTGACCATTCTTAAATTTGGTAAAATTTCAGAAGCATTTTTTTGAAAATTAATAATAACACTAAAACAAATTTACAAAATCAATGAAAAATTGGACCCCCTCTCCCATGATCCTTGCATTTGAATCGTAAAAGCGATCAGACGTGTCAATCAGAGTTGACGATCACCTCACCATCTTTGTCACTATGGTACAGCAGACAGCGGTAGTCGTCACAGCAATACTCTCCCAATTAATTTTATCAGCAAATGCTGCAACAATTACTGCCGTCACCCGCCTTGTTAGATCAGACAGGCAGCATTTGCTCGCACAATGGCATCAATGACAGCATCTTAACAGTTGCTCTCGGTCTGCCACAGTAATGGGACAGATTGGTCCCTAACAACACCCATCTGCGGCAACCGCTACGGATGTGGCGACAAGGCAAAGACGGATCACTACGGAGCCTTCAGCAGACACCTCACCTCATTACAGAAACCAGTCTGCTGCACAGAAACACCCAAAATGTGGCCAATTAACAGTAACTAGCAGGCCTGACAGTTCCAGGAGGTATTAAACCTCACTATTTGCCAGATTAAGTATCATGCATTGAGATTTAATCAAGCCACTGCCACTCACATCAATCAGCCATTCTTTTATCCATCAGTATTGCATGTTGACGTGTCACTTTGAGGCAATGCTTTTTGTAAAGGGAATCATAAAGCTACGGTTGGGACTGGAGTCTTAACTGTAGCTTCTCTGCTCTTCAGACTTACATTATATGCAGGTTAAATGGTGTGCAATATGGAAACAGATTAAGACTGCTTTAAATTACATGACAAATTGTATGCCAGGGCCAGAACACCCATGATCTGTTCTCATAAATAGGTCAGAAGGACTTCATTCCAGAGAGGACCTTAACCTCCCTCAATGTGATCTATATTTTATCCCACTGGTCCTCGTGGTGTACAGGATATAAGCAGATAACTCTTCTGTCCATAACCCCCATATGAACCAAATATATGGCATAACGCTGGAATTTCCCAGTCAAAAGACAACATGCAATGCATGGATGAACCTCTGCCATGCGCAGTATTTTTCTTTCTCAACTCATACCATCCCAGTGATGGGCTTTTTTTACATTCTACTGGAATTGGAGTAGGAATTGTACATTTAAATTCTGAAAAGAAGGGGAAGTCGTAGAGACAGCTGGTGCTGATCCACTTGCTGGGCAAAGCAAAGACCACTGAGCAGTGCCTTGTGCGGGCACCAAATAAAACGGTGACTTTCTGTGACCTTCACATGTAGGTCAAGGTTGAACATGCAAATTATGTATCTACATATAGGCTCAGTAGAGGTATCTACATATACTTACAATGTACTTGTGTATTAAAATTTAACAACATAGCTCAAACAGTTGCTACATCATTATCCATGAAACATCTTATCTGAGACCACCATGCAAACATCTAGACCCATGTGTACTTACTGTGCCTGCAGGCGTCAGTTAGAATCATAGGCCCATGAAGCTCTCCATGAATTTCACTGGCACGCTGCTTACAGCGCCACACACTTGTCATGGACAGTATAAAAATTGAAAGGTATGAAGGCTTTCTCAGCCCTGCACATACATGTACATTGTGTTGTTCCAAGAAAAAGAAAATATATTTTCAAGCACTCTATATCAATTAACACAATACCACACTCAATCTTCTTACATGTATCTTGCTGCCTACAAAGCCATATCAATTCGCAGATTTGTTTTCCAGGCGGTGGTTTGCTAAATTGACTTTTGTACCATGCACCTCATGGCTCCTTGTGCTACCCTATAAGACGTGACCAAAACCATGGGGTTTTGTAACCTTTCAGGCAAGCACAGTGCATCACTGGCTCTCACAATCCTTTTGTTTCGGGCAAAACACGTCTAAGATGTGGAGGTCACTTCTCATTATACATGTACTGACAGAATGTGATTCTCCAAACAAATGAACATTCTTCTTTGTTGCTAGCTTAATTGTTATATATTTCATAAAATTTATCCACTTTTTATAATTTCATTGTATTGAAGTATTTGTACAACTGTTGTTATGATTAATTTGCACCTCAAAATGTTTAAATTTCGCCCCTTTCCCATAACTTAATTTACATAGTAACAAAGAAGATTATTTATTGGTCGGGAGAATCACATGCTGTCAGTACATGTATAATGAGAAGTGACCTTGTCACGTTAGACATATTTTGCCCGAAACAAAAAGAATTGTGAGAGCCAATGATACACTGCACTTGCCTGAAATTTTGCACAATATCGGGACTTTGGTCACGGCTTATAGGGTAACACATAGAGCATTGAGGTGCATGGTACAAAAGTTAATTTAGCAAACCACCACCTGGAAAACAAATCCGCAAATTGACATGGCTTTATAGGCAGACAGATAAGAAGATCAAGTGTGGTTTTGAGTCGATATAGAATGCTTGAAAATAAGTTTTCTTGTTGTTGGAACAGCAAAATGTACATGTATGTGCAGGGCCGAGAAAGCCTTTATACCTTTCTGTTCATACTGTCCACAACCAGTGAGTGGCGCTGCAAGCAGCACACCACTGACTCATGGGAAGCTTCATAAGCCTGTGGTTGGGATACCTACTTACTGTCATAACTTGCAATAATTAAAGTACATGTAGTCTAAGATTAATGGCCTAATAACTCCTTGCTACAGTTTTCTCCATTGTTCAGTTTTGGTTACAATGAACATAGAAGTATGAAACTGACAAAGTTTACCATTGTGACCTTGAAAAGGGTCAAGGTCACTCATATGCAATCCCATACCACTGCTGCTAACCCTCCAAGACTCCATGAATTCTAAACTCTAAAATATTAAAAAAAAAAGTTTAATTTTTGACAATTTTTAGCCACCTCCTTGAATTGCATCAATATTTTTCGTCTATATTCCACACTAGTTAATCAATCTATCTGAATTTTATTTCACATCTCCTGACTTTCAGTTTTGCTGCTTAGCAACACCCTCATCCTAGCACTCCATTTGAGGGACTTGAACACTGCCTTTGAATGTTGACAAAACACATTTTATGATTTATCATGTAAAAAAGAAGAAATATGTTCCTCATAACACTCATGTTGAAATTAATTATCATGATGTTTCTCGAAGATTAAGTTTTTGGGTATTTGGATGGATGAACAATTAAATTGGAAATATCACATTACTTACATTGCAAATAAAATTAGCAAATTTATTGGTATTCTGAAGAAATTGAGGCAATCTGTGAATAGTAATGTACTTCTTAGTTTATATTATGCTTTAGTTTATCCATAACATACACATTGTAATGTTACATGGGCAAGCATTTATAAAAGTAATCTGGACTGTCTGGTAACATAACATAAGAAAATATTACGTGTTCTGAGCTTCTCAGATTTCGATGCTCAAACCGATCCTAAATTTCAGAGATATGGAATCATGAAATTTGACACTATAAAAAAATTTCTGACATCCATTTTTATCTTTTATCCCCCCCCCCCCAGTGTAACATTCATGTAAGTTCAGTGGTGAAGGAGCAGGTGGAGGAAAATTAGGTTACAGACCACAGTTGTGATTGGCTGGTTGCGCATCTCAACGGAGATAGTCGGTAATTGTGAAAGTACTGTGTTTGCAGCATGCTGTAGCTTCTGTTTAAAATCCATCCATGTTTTTCTGACATTTTTATCTGTTAAATGCCGTTCACTGAATTTTAAAATACCAAAATGCTGATTTTTTAGACTGAAAAATGCTAATATGAAAAATAGAAGGATTTATAACTGTGGTCTGTGGCCAAAAACTTGGAAAAGCTGTTGCAAGACAACAAATGGAACACCAACCGACCAAAATTGCAATGTAAATCAAAATTTTTGCTGAGAAATTGACAACCTGATCTTAAGTGTTTGGTGGCTGCTGTACAAATACACTTTGCTCGTCCGACGCTCATGCCATGCGGGTGGCCAATCCACCATGCATGCACATGCACAAAGCCAGTCACGCACTTTACAACTGACTGGAGTTTTCAAAAGTTATGAAAAGCCATTTTGTTATCTTGAGTCTGAGGGTTGGACATTTTATCGTTCTACATGTATTTTATATCTAAATCAAGGTAGGCCAAGGGTTGGAAGTTCATCAGAAAAAAAGTTGAACAAAATCTTCAGAGGTTGCCAATTTTTCTACAGGCTTCCGGACGAATATGACCTACACAAGCGACAGACGTTGGGTGAAGTTGTAGTCAATACCTTTTGACATATCACTGTGATGTCATTATCTTTGTGGTGCCCTTTAATTGACTCCTAAGTGAAAAATGTCAACAGTGAAAAGAAAAATATATATGTCACATATCAGAGCATGGCATTTTCAATACATTTCTTGGTCCCCAGGTGCACTTATGATATATGCTGAATTTACAGTATGGTCAGTCATTGTTGAGATATTGCAAAAAGTTCATCCCCCTGGGTCCATCCAGATAGCCCTCAAATACTTTGAAATAATCATCAAAAATATAACAGTTACAATGACCTCACGATCCTCTCATCTGGCATTGTGTCCACAAAGGTGAAAATATGATGACCCCTGGTGACCTTGAAAAAAGGTCAAGGTCACTGAAAGCTCACATATCCACCAAGTTTCAGCTTCATCTGAGTTACGGTTCTGGAGAAGTCGAAAATAGCAAAGAGACATACGTTCAATGCAAAGCATTGACTGAAGGGTCAATCCATGTGATTAGACTGCCATTTACTCAAATTAGGTCTTGGTGACACCAAAATCTAATCAGTTCATCTTGCCAGGTAAGATAAGCATATTGCCAAATTTGAGCAAAATACGTCAAGGCATTCTGTATATATCAAGGTAACGAGAATGTACATATCTGGGCAGACGAATGGACAACCAGACAACATAAAGGGTTCCCCATGGGGTGGACCCTTAATTAAAAACACAAAAAAAATCATTAAAAAAAATATAGAAAAAAAATTCCATCACTGCCTGGTGGACAAATTAAGAATGAGGAGTCCCCAAGAATGTTTCTGTGTGATATCAAAGCATTTGGGTATGCGGTTTTGGACAAGATGATTTTTAAATATTTACCTAAAAAAGGACAAAAAATTGCATAAAAAATAAAAAAATCACTGGAGTGTGACCATTTCAACAAACTTGGTAGAGACCTACCCATAATACTGCGCCACCAGGTTTGAAATGAATCTGCCCTGCGTTTGGGAGAAGTTGAAAATGCGAATTGTGGACGCGGACTACCAACGGTGACAGATGACGGGCGACAGACGGACAACAGATGCCTAACTGCCACATAAGCTCAGCTGACTGACAAGTCAGATCAGCTAAAAATCATTAGTTTGACCAATTGTATAAAGTTGATAAAAAATAAATTGAGGTACATCCCCACCTCCTCAGAAGTGGATGCAGTCTACTCTTTCAAAGAAAGCTAAAACAAAAAAACAAAAACAAAAAATAACAATAATAACAAGAGGGCTGTGTGAACAGCCGATGCTCAGCTGACCTATGCTTGAACAGATATGGTACAGACACATCTACTGTACACTGCCAGCAAGTTTGAAGTGAATGTGGCAAACAGTTTCGGATATGAAGTCAAAAGTGTGAATATGCATTGGAATGACCAATGACTTGCATAGTAATCAATAAGAATGGTGTATTTTCCAATAAGCACCTGAAAATAGAAAAAGATTGCAGTGCCACCTGGTGAACAAATTCAGAGCTAGGAGTCCCTAGGAGTGTTTCTGTGTGATATCAAAGCAATTGGGTGAGCGATTTCGGAGAAGATTTTTTAAGATTTGCCCCCCAAAAAGCACAAAATAATTCAATAAAAATCCAAAAATCACTGAAGCATTACCAATTGAATACAATTGGTAGAAACCCACCCAAGGTACATTGCCACCAAGTTTGAAATGAATCTGGCTGACAGTTTTGGAGAAGAAGTCGAAAATGTGTGTTAGCATTAGAATGCTCATTGACTTACATAGTAATCAATAGGAAAGGTACATTTACCGATAAGTACCCGAATTGAAAAAATCATTAAAAATGAGGAATCCACAGCAGTGCCACCTAGTATACAAATTTGTTTGACCCTTTCACAAGAAAGCTATCCACCAAGTTTCAGCTCAATCTGAGTCACGGTTCTGGAGAAGAAGTCCAAAAAAATGAAAACACACAATCATAAAAATGTAGAAAAAGATTGCAGCCGCACCTATTGAACAAATTCAGAGCAAGGAGCCCCTAGCAGTATTTCTGTGTGATATCAAAGCAATTGGGTGAGCGGTTTCGGAGAAGAAGAATTTTTAAGATTTGCCAAAAAAAAAAAAAAAAAAAAAAAAATTTAAAAATTCATAAAAAAATAAAAAATCACTGGACCATTACCATTTGTACAAACTAGGTAGAGACCCACCCAAGGTACATTGCCACCAAGTTTGAAGTGAATCTGGCAGGCGGTTTCGGAGAAGAAGTCCAAAATGTAAATTAGCATTAGAATGCCCATTGACTTGCATAGTAATCAATAGGAAAGGTGCATTTACTGAAAAGTAGCCGAATGAAAAACAAGAGGGCTGTGTGAACAGCCCATGCTCAGCTGATCTTGACATTCATCACACTTGCAGATCTATGAACTTGGGAAAGGATCAAGGTCACCCATGTTCTGAGTAAGTCTGACCATTATAAAAGAATACTAACATGTGCAACATCAAGGTTCAAGTAGTTCTCAAGTTATAATGAAGAGTAAAATTCATGTATGTTGCACTGTGACCCCAGAAACGAGGTCAAAGTCATTCATGTACTGTCTGAGCATGACCTTCATACAAAAACATTAACATGTGCAGCATCACAGTACTAACTCAAAACAGATCTCAAGTTATCAAGTAAACAGTAAATTTTGTGTCAGTTGCCCTATGAATTAGCACTAGAATGCCCATTGACTTACATAGTAATCAACAGGAAAGCTGCATTGATCGATAAGTACCCGAATGGAAAATACTTAAAAATCAGGAATCTAAAGCAGTGCCACCTAGTAAACACTTTGTTTGACCCTTCCACAAGAACATATCCATCACATTTCACTTTAATCTGAGTGACGGTTCTGAGAACAAGTGAAAAATAACAAAACCATATAAAAAATTCATAAAAAATTAGAAAAAATTGCAGTGCCACCTGGTGAACAAATTGGGAACTATGCGGCCCTGGGAGTGTCTATGAACGATATCAAAACAACTGGGTGAGCAGTTTCAGAGGTGAAGAGTTTTTAAGGTTTGCCCCCCCCCCCAACAAAACAAAAAAAATCATTAAAATTCCAAAAATCAATAGAGCGTGACCATTTGAACAAACTTGGTAGAGATCCACCCTAGGCTCATCCCCACCAAGTTTGAAGTAAATCTGGCCAAAAGTATTTAAGTTATAACCATTACAGGAAATTCCCATGTTAAAACTTTCCTATTAAAACTTTTGTAAAGATTTTTGAAAAAAAAATCATAGAAAAACCAAAATTCATTGGAACATGACCATGGGAACAAACTTGGTAGACACCCACCCAAGGTACATCCCCACCAAGTTTGAAGTAAATCTGGATGACGGTTTTGGCGAAGAAGTCGAAAATGTGAATTAGCATTAGAATGCTCATTGACTTCCATAGTCATCAATAGGAAAGCTGCATTGACCGATAAGTACCCGAATTGAAAAAGTCGTTAAAAATCAGGAATCTGCAGCATTCCCACATAGTGAACAGCTTTGTTTAACCCTTCTACAAGGAACATATCCACCACATTTCAGCTTAATCTGAGTAACGGTTCTCCAGAAGAAGTCGAAAATAGCTAGAACACACAAAAATTAATAACAAATTAGTGAAAAATTGCAGCGCCACCTGGTCAACAAATTAAGAACTAAGTGTCCCTAGGTGTCTTTCCGTGTGATATCAGAGCGATTGAGTAAGCCCTTTCGGAGAAAAAGATTTTTTAAGATTTGTCCAAAAAAAGAACAAAAAAAATTCATTAAAAATCCAAAAATTACTGGAGCATGACCATTTGAACCAACCTGGTAGACACCCACCCAAGGTACATCCCCACCAAGTTTGAAGTTAATCTGGATGACGGTTTTGGCGAAGAAGTAAAAAATGCGAATTAGCATTAGAATGCTCATTGACTTCCATAGTAATCAATAGGATAGCTGCATTGACCGATAAGTACCCGATTCCCACATAGTGAACAACTTTGTTTGACCCTTGTACAAGGAACATATCCACCATGTTTCAGCTTAATCTGAGGGACAGTTCTGGAGAAGAAGTCGAAAATAGCTAAACCACACAAAAATTCATAAGAAAATAGAATAAAAATTGCAGTGCCACCTGCTGAACAAATTAAGAACTATGTGTCCCAGGGAGTGTTTCTGTGTGATATCAAAGTAATTGGCTGAGTGGTTTCAGAGAAGAAGATTTTTTAAGATTTGCCCCCAAAAGAACAAAAAAAATCATTAAAAATCCAAAAATCAATGGACCGTGACCATTTGAACAAACTTGGTAGACACCTACCCAAGGCACATCCTCACCAAGTTTGAAGTGGATCTGGCTGACGGTTTCGGAGAAGAAGTCGAAAATGTAAATTGTTGACGGACGACGGACGGACGGACGACGGACAGAGGACCATAAGATAAGCTCAGCTGACTGACAAGTCAGCTGAGCTAAAAATGCATGTACACTGGGTAGCCTGCAGTACTAGGAAAACAGTAGCCTGTGACAGGGACAACAAAAGGTGATCACCTGGCCTCGGGGCAAGAAAATGTTATGATCACAACAATGCCCAGCGTTTAGCTGCATGGCACAGGCTGACAAGGGGGCCTGTCTAAACAACCAGCCGGCCAGCCAGCCAGCCAGCCAGCCAGCCAGGGGCCAGCCAGCCAACTCAGTCATTCATTCTCTCATTCACGCACTCACTCACTGACTCACAGTCAGGATTTGAAGGAAAACTACAATCTGGCTTTTGTTTTCGTAATTTGCTAATCTGGAGACTGTATCTTAATTCTTATGTACAAAAAATGTCTGCACACCACAATAAACTTCATACAAATCTCTAGATCTAGTACGCCACTTACAGTATGATTTCAATGCCTATGCACTGAATATGACCTCCTCCAGGATATTAATCATTTTAATGTATGTATGTGGCTAAACCACACATACACACACACACACACACACACACACACACACACACACACACACACACACACACACGCCCTATATTGATTATAAAAACATCTTAAAGAGTAAATTCTCTGTGACAATTATATACATTTATCTGGATTTCGAATGCAGCACGTCTTCTTGTTAATTGCCCATCTCCCAATAAACTTAAGGAGAGATTGTGAGTCCCAAGAAACCATCAATTGCAATAATGGTGCTTCCATCTCCCTATGACATGATGATTGATAAGGCTCCTTTGGATTAATTCTCCTTTTCCATCCCCGGACAAATGCAGATGACTTTGGCTGTAAAATTATTTCATTAGACAGATCCAAATTGTTTCAATAGAATCACAATTCAGCTTACAATAAGATCTAACCTGGTTTAATTTCCTGTACTTGAAGCATTCTGGTTATTAATAGCTTAATTCAAGTTGGCATTAAGATTGACTAACCCCCCCATCTCCCAACCCACCCACCCGCACACACACACAAAAAAAAGACAAGCCGGGCTACGTGAACAGCCCATGCTCACTCAGCTGACCTAGATATTCATCACACTTGTGGCTCTTTTAACTTGGGATAGGTCAAGGTTACGCATGTACTGAGTAAGTATGACCTTTATGGAAGATCACTAACATGTGCAACATCAAGGTCCCAGTCAAAATAGTATTCAAGTTATAGTGATGAGTAAAATTCATGTACATATACATGTACATGTATGTTGCACTGTGATCCCAGAAATGAGGTCAAGGTCACTCATGTACTGTCTAAGCATGACCTTCATAGAGACACATTAACATGTGCAAAATCAAGATCCTTACTCAAAACAGATCTCAAGTTATCACGTGAACAGTAAATTTCATGCCAGTTGTCCTGTGACCTTGGGAATGAGGTTAAGGTCACTCATGTAATGTCTGAGAGTGGCCCTCAAAGACAATCATAACCATGTAAAACATGAAATTCCAGGCTGAAATAGCTCTTGTTATCATCTGAAGAGTTAAATACACTTAAGTGACCCTGTGACCTTGAGAATGGGGTCAAGGTCACCCATGTACTGTGTAACTCCCCCTGTCATGCCCTGAAGTGTTCCTATGCAATTGGCCAAGTGGTTTGGGAGAAGAAGATTTTTTAATATTTGGCCATAAAATGAACAAAAAATTTCATAAAAACTTCAAAATTAACAGGAGGTGACTATTTGAACAAACTTAGAACAGACCCACCCAAGGTATGTCTCCACCAAGCTTAAGAATCTGGTTAGTGGTTTTGGAGAAGTCAAAATCATAAATTTCTATTGCAATCCTAATTCACTTACATAGTAATCAATAGCACTACATGCATTAACCGATAAGTACATGAATTTAAAAATTCATTAAAAATCACAGATTCACAGTAACACCATCTTGGGAACAACTTTGGTTGGCCTTTGTACAAAGAACGCTTCCACCAAGTTTCAGCATAACCTGAGTGACCCTTTTGGAGAAGTTGAAAATAGTGAAAACACACTTTTTTGCATAAAAATATTTTAAAAATCACAGTGCCACCTGTTGAACACATTAAAGTCTTCAGGTCCCCAGAAGTCTCCCTCAGTAATTTCCAATCAATTTGCCAAGCAGTTTCAGAGGAAATTATTAAAGATTTGGATAAAGAAAAAATCCAGAAATCAGTGGAGCACGAACATTTGAACAAATCTGGTAGAGACCCACCCAAGGTACATCCCCACTAAGTTTGAAGTGAATCTGCTCTGTGGTTTTGGAGAAGAATTGGAAAACATGAATTACCATTGTAATCCCCATTCACTCACACAGTAATTAATAGGACCATATGCATTTTAAACCAATAAGTACTAAAACTAAAAAATTAATTACAAATCAGAGGTCTATAGCAATGCTGCCTTGTGAACAAGTTTGGCTGGCCCTTTTACAAGGAACATTTGTGGACACTGGACAGAGATGGACGAAGGACCATAAGATACGCTCCGCTACTGACAAGTCAGCTGAGCTAAAAAAAAAAAATCACTGCACCACGACCATTTGATCAAAGTTGGTAGAGACACATCCATGGTACGTTCTCACTACGTTTGAGGTGAATCTGGCCAGTAGTTTTGGAGATAAATAAAGTCGAAAATGTGAATTGTGGATGCCGACAAACAGACGACGGACGCACGTCAGATGGACAGACAATAGATGCCTAACCATCACACATAACCTTAGCTGACTGACAAGTCAGCTGAGCTAAAAAGCTGGTTTTAGTATGCTGCTGGTGCGCATCATAGAATTTATGTGATATCCCAGTAACATTGTCAGGGTTGATGGATGTACAGATGATGCAGGGAAAGGTAATAGCCTTTGGTACTTCATGTGTGTGCGGAGAGAGAGAGAGGAGAGAGAGAGAGAGAGAGAGAGAGAGAGAGAGAGAGAGAGAGAGAGAGAGAGAGACAGAGAGAGAGAGAGAGAGAGAGAGAGAGAGAGAGAGAGAGAGAGAGAGAGAGAGAGAGAGAGAGAGAGAGAGAGAGAGAGAGAGAGAGAGAGAGAGAGAGAGAGAAGACATCAACACCAAGCACACATGATGAAAAGTACACTGCATAGAGCACAAGCCACTGTGTACTTTCATACCATCATCCAAGACATTCTTTTTCCACATGGAGAAATCATTGCCACAGCCAACATCACAGGACAAAAGGCTGGGGCAGCATGTGTCCCAGGACATACACGCAGGTAACAAGTCACAGATGTATGCCTCCAACCAGTAGTCCCGACCTCTCCTGTATCCCCAGACACTCACATACTGCTTTATTATGGTACACAGCAGTGCTGCAAACTGCAAAAAATGGAGTCCATGGGTACCATACATTCATTATTTTGCCTAAATATGTAGATTCAAAAAACACTCCTGTACTATTCTGGCTGTTCTGGACCAGAGAACTACATAGTGCACAATGCACATACTTAGAGATTATCCCATGCCCAATTCAATATCCTTGCCTCTATACACGTAGATCCCCCATGAGGTTGTATCTTCCCAAGACATGATGGATCTAGAGAGGATACAGGCTTGAGGGGGATCCATACAGGCAAGGATTATACTGAATTGAGCATAGAATGATCTACATGTATGTACCCTGAATATCAGTATCCATCATGAGGTTCTACAAGAAACATTAAAATGAAAACAAAAAGCAAACAAATATTGTTGGCCAGAATGTTCAGCTGCCGATCCCCTCCAGTGTTCACTGCTGATCTGTGAAGGTCTTGGACCCGCAAACCAAACCTAACAGAGTTACATGTTAAACTGGCTACATTTGACGGCTTGTCTCTGAGTCTGACATTTAAAAGTTTTGTTGACACTGTACCTGTCATTTTGCTCAAAGGTTACTTCAATGACAGCAATATTATCAATAGAAAATGGGGTAAAAGCCAATTAACTTTTTTGCTCCTCATGAACTTGTTTATGCTGACCTCCATAGTTACAGTTTTAAAGCAAACCTTAATGAAATGATAGCCCAACAAGACTTCTGGTTCATCCTTCCCAAACCCACAGATAATCAGGCATATTTATTCCCTTTATATGAAAAGAAATGGACAATAGTTTCTCTGCTCCATTATTTTTAATAGCCTGTCACCTGAGGCCCTGTATTCATTGCATGACTAAAAGTTCTGACACACCTGCACCCACCGATTATTTGCTGGTCCAAGACCTGATGGCTGGTGAGTAGCAGTGTGGCTGGTTGTCAGGGTAACCAAAATAGCAGCATTCTCATTAGCTAGTGAAAAAATGAGGGATATCCTGACTTTCAGTGCTACTTTTCGAGGCTATATCTTCACGTGGGATATACTGACTGTTGCCAGGGTAACACTTCTCCAGCATTCTAATTGGGCAGTTTCAGTACCCTCTCTCAATTTGATATGGTTACATCTCTCTGAACACAATGCATGCTAAAGCACTAAAAATGCAGTATGAAGGTATTCTTATTGCTATATTTAGGATACATGCTTGTATTTTGACCATTCTAGTGCTAATCACAACAAAAGTTCTACTCCGATCTGAAATATTAATAGTATAGCTATTCAATATCCCCCCCCCCCAAAAAAAAATTCCTTTCATTCAATTACATGTGCCTCCAGTAGCAAAGTATTTAGCTCTCATATTCAGTCCAAAACATAGCACTGAAAGACAACATGCCTACTGTAACTGAGAATCAAATAACAGTTGCCAGTGATTCCCCATCAGCCTTAAGAGGTACGGTTATGAAAATACACTCAAAACTAGCAGGTTTTTTTTCTTCTTTATGCAAGGAAACACTGGCATAATGGGGAGCTGGTTACACAGTGCAACACAGAAAACCGGCTGAAATAGAGTATGTCATTACACACCATGACAATTTCATAACTGCTGATGAAGACTGAATTACACTTAATTATACCTCTGCCTTGTCTTTCTTCGAGCTAACAAGATTAAACTATTTACTGAATTACACACTATACAGTTGCTATAAATATACATCACAGGTTATTATCTTAAATGAATCCCCTCATAATGCTTTTAGCTGCTCTGAATTCCCACTTTTAACTCATTAAGCATGCCATTGCTAGATCCCGGGGCTTTGTGCTGCATTTTAAGTCTTGCAATGAAACAAACACTTATACACAGGGTTTGTAATTGTACATTGGCTGTCCTTTATTGATGGTATTATGGGTAGTAAGCAAAATCCACATTATTTCTCCAGTTGTTTTGTGCAATTTGGATCCCTAACAAGTTTAATGAATCATACATGTACACCTTTTTCTCAGCATCTTTAGACTGCAATGCACATGTAACAAAGTATTATGCTTTTTCTTTTGCATGCAATTTTTTCAGCTCTGCCCCCCCCCACACCCACACCCACACCCATGCACGCACACCTGCCCCCCTCCCTCCACACACACATACACACACTCACACACAAGGATCATGATGATCCTGTGTTTGCTGACTGGAATCTGGTGCTTCAGCCAGTATTTCACTGTTCGATACATATAAATTTTCATTTATTAAATTTAACAATTACAACCCTTAAAATCTTTATTTTTTCAATACTGACTGACAAGTCAGCTGAGCTAAACACGGGTGTGAATAGGCCATGGAATGCCTCTGTTTAATTCCACATTCTAGTCACCTAAATTAAGTTAAACAAATATAAACAGCGTTACTTGAGTGTTTTAATTTGAGTTGCAGTGTAAATCGAGTGCCATGAAGAAAAAGGTAAAAGACTGGCATTGGCATTGGCACTGGCACTGGCAATTGCTGTTGTTGATATGTCAACAATGGAATACAAACCACATCTCTCAACACCCTACACACTCACGAGGCAGGTGAAGAAAAAGAACAGTCATACAAAAATACTGTAGCAGATTGAATCACACAAGATTTCCATTGCAGATAATCTGGCTTCATTCTTGCACATAAAAAGAAAGACAAAGCTCTGCCATCATTGGTATGGTCACCCAGGACTGTGTTATTTGACAATGATGGCATTTGTCTTCTCAGCACACAGGTCCCTCCATGTTGTTGTTCTTAGCCAGTTCAGCAATAATGTCTGGTGGTAAGGTTGCTAATGACGATACCATGTTGCTTGGTAATTCTCAAAACATCCACGTTGTGTTCCCCATGGAGACATTACAGCTGACATTTTACCCTACTCCGTGTGAACAATAAAAAAAGAATCCCTTGATCGAAAGTGTGAGAAGCATGAATACCTAGATTTCCCAGGTGAGATTAGCTTTGAAGTCCATTATTGTGCTCATCATTTTTTTCCTAACCAACTCCAGTGACCTGTAATGGTATTAACTCTGTTTCTATTGGCTGGGTTATCCATCAGATCATTCCATAACATTTAAGCAACTGTAATCAAACACAACTTTTAAAAGAGGGTTTACAACATAAGGTACAACCTTAGCCTTGTGTTACCCCTCTTTTATGATTACCCACTTGTCTCAAAAGATCCGAGAAAAAAAAGTGACAAAAAGACCTAAAAAAGAAATTAGATCTGTGGATAAGAGAGAGTGGGTTTTAATCTGTGGCAAATGCCATCTCTCAACGCACTCCTCTCATGAGGCTTCACAAATACAAGCACCAAATGAGTCATTATTGTAGAGACATGACCTCTCTCTTCATTAACGTTTCCCTTCCACATTAAATTAATTTCATACTAAGGGCGTCACTATGGAGGTGAAAGAGCTTGCTCTCTGCCTAAATGACAGCACTTTAAGACACGTACATGCCCCCATCGACTGTATTCGCAAATTCCAGCCTTTCTGTCACCATCGAACAATGTGCATGTAAACTCTCACCGTGAGTATGACAATCTCAATCATGAAATCTATAAATTTCCGTGAACTTTGGCCTTGGACTGAATGTTTCATTTTCTCCCACATATTTCATATTCTATTATGTTTTGTAGACTTAGGAAGCCAAGCTATCATCCAGAAAAGTCAGCTTTTTTCAATAAAAAGTTTTCGGTTGGTCACTGGACATTTCAGTAACAGCATGTTTGAACTCATAATGGCACCCTGAACTCAATCTTGCACCACTCAAGAAGTAATACGGTGCAGAACTGTAGTTCACCCAATTAATTTTCACCATACCCTTACGCCAAAAAGTGCACTGGGTGATATTTTGCTTTACAAATAATGTTTCTTCACAGAATTGTGAGTTTGGGTAGAGGAGAACAGCCATAAATGTTTAATATCCTACCATAATCTACACTAAGATTTAGAGCAAAGCAGATCATCCAGTTTTGGAGGTAAATTTGTCATTAGGGCACAAACGAGCTTAAGGCCTGTGGTGTTGCAAAAAGTTGTATCTTTTTGGCTTCTGTTCATTATATAATGACCTGAGTGACATTAAATTGAAAAGTATGGGTATATGCATTAGTCCTTTTTGCTCCCTGTTGTGATACATGTACATGCAAGGTCAACAATAACATTGTTTTTGTTTTGGCCTGTCCAGCATCCCACAGCTGCAATATCTGTGTAGCTTTTATCCAGAAAAATATTTCACTGGGGATTGCCTTACATTTTGTCTGTGAAGGGGCATGGTCACAAGAAACTTGGTGAACACTGCATGTACTTACACATCAGCTTATTTGAAGCCTCATCAAAAATTAACTTCAGGGGTTTTTAATTATGAATCCTAACACACTGTAATTGGAAGTCGTATCTTCTAATCTGTGCCTGTAACATATGTATTGGTATCAAACAAAAATCCTTACCTAAACTCTGCTGAGTTGACTAACTCATTTTATCTTGAATGAATGACAAAATCGTTAAGCAAACACTGACAAAAAAATCGTAATATGTACATGGAGTGTTTTAAGCCACATAAGTAAAACATGTACATACATGTATGCTTTTTTAATTTCTGCCTTAAAAATATATCCATGTTTTTGTACATTCCGTTTCTCCGATTGGTGCATTTTTTTTTTCATATTGTTCCCTGAGAGGCCATCGATGATATAATTTCAAGGTGTTCCCAAATCTATCTTGCTGGTAAAATTGCCCACAAAAAGATTTCTGTACAGTCTTCCTGTTAGCTGACACTGACAGGTAACATGTATGAGTCTCTGGGGACAGAGTCAACAGCTATCCTCGGTATACTCTGGGTGCAATATTCTCATAGTGTGTCAGGAAAAGCTGTTGACTGATAGCCCCTCATGGTCTTGATGACAAAGTAACAAGCAAAGCTTATGACACGAAACCACTTACAATCATTTTTAATGACGAAAAACTGCACGTTGAACAGCATCAGGTCTTCTGAACATTCAACACATTCTCACTTTCAGTATGAGGCTGGGGTCACAACTTTAAGGGAAAAAGTTGACTGAAACATTTTCAACCTGCATCCCTTTTTGTTATACTCTCCTTACAAGCTTTATCAGTCAACACCATTTTCCCTGACCATACCAACAGACAAGATTATGGTTTGTCACCCAGGCAACCTTCTGCGCATGTAACAAATGCAATATACAATTCAACTTCTCCCAAGTAGCTGGATGACTTTTTTAGACACAGTACACGTGCAATATCTATGCCTTGGTTTCATTCTTGGATCACGTTCCGTTGCTGGGCACGGTGATCCTCAAACTTGTATGTGCCACTGATGTGTGTCAAAGATCTAATATCCAAAGCGTTAACAGCCATTCTGATCAAGAGAATTACATGTATGGCATGCCTTGGAAATTGTAGTACATTCTTTGTATTAATGGTTTCCATGGTAACCACACAACTGCTTGCACTGATGCAGAAAAGCAGCCCATTTCTGATCTTGCTCTGAACTAAACCTTAATAATGAAGGTTGAAGCTTAAATAAACATGTTGCTATGTAATTACAGGCCACAGTCCTCTTTCCTCCAACTTCTTTCTACAAAATTCACAATATATTTATGTACTGAATAAACTTCAGCACATAAAAATTGCTCCCCATTTAATTTACTAATTGACAGCATCTGTTGTCAAGATATTTTCAGATGCCTGGTGACATTTAATAAACTTTCTTGGACACTATGACTCATCACTCATGGACAGGTAAAAAAACCAAAGCAATTTTTGGGTAACTATATATCTATCAAAGTCATGGAGACAAAAATATAAATGGAAACACGCTAAAAGTATATATTTTGGGAATTATTGACAAATATTCTAAACATGAATGTAACTTCAACCTTGTCACCTAATGCTTATATGAACATTTAGCTTTGTGCAAACCTATCATAAGTCAGACCATATACATGTACAAATGTATGTAACTTCCTTCACCAGAACTGTGATTAGTTCAGTCTTTAACCATTTCCTGGTTAAACATTAGCCAAATCAACAACTTTCCTTCACACAATTTGCTGATACATGTAGGTGTCATCTATATTTCTCATTCAATACTTTTTCTTGTAATTATAAACTTAAGCACCAACTTTTGGACAGATGACAATTTACATATGGGCACTTTGGGTTATTAAAGTGGCAATTAATTAGTTAACCCTAATATTCCCATTCAAATTGCCCCAAAATGCCCAGATGTAAAAATTATCATATGCCTTAACATTTTTACTTAAATTTCTCATTACTACAAACAAATTTTAAAGCTAAGATTTGTATGTGAGACCATTCAAGACAACACACCCTAGGTCAACAGCTTTCCTTGGCATGATTAACCACACCAAGGAAGTTAAGCAATTGACTCAGTCATACATTGACCAGGAATGGGTTAACAACAATTTCACAGCTTTAAATACAGTGTGGAAGGTGTGCCTCAAGTTGTGTATCTCTACTGAGAGTTATCTTCTCAAAAATAATTTTCAGAAATGTGCCCATAAATCTCGTGTGTGCGTCAGAAGACCATTTGTAGATGAAAACTCTCGATAAGGTGATCAAAAACGGCAAGCTCCACTTAGTATACATTTGAAGGCCACTTGATCAATGTACAGCTATTGGGCCCCTGATCTGGTCACACAAGGTGTCGGTCTGTCTCTTTAAATTGCTCTGTCTAGCCGTAGCCTTTTAGTGTCCAAGGCAAGAGGACTCTCTCTATATACAGGCAGGTCTCAGTGCTACTGGCTGGAGTTATGATAGGATATGGGACATCTTTTCTAGTTGTTGGTGGCAATCATGGATGAAGCCAAAGGTACAATCCAATACATGTACATGTTGAAATGTGTGCAAAAAGCAAGTGCCAGTCATAATGTAGATGTAACTGAGCAAGCTAAGAGCCCGAACCACAAGGAAGTCGAATTATTGACCAAGCCCATGCCATCCCAGCATGTCTCATTTGCAATTCTCATTCTAATATTGTTTTTGGATTGATAACAACAAAAAACGCAGGTGCTTTCTGGCTGCTTTCGATGGAAAAGAACGGTAATGTGCTGATGCCAAGTCCAAGTGCCCTGGACCTATGACCATCTATGATGCCATGGCAATTTGTAGATAGTACACATGCAGATTTCTGACAGTGAATCCTGATACAGCCTGCAGCCCAGTTATGATGACTTTTCTGGTTCATTAAACAAGCAAATAGTGCTCACATAAAGCTCATAAATTGTGTAGAAACATTGGTCATTACTTGTATGTTAAGTGTAAAGTCAGAGAGAGTGACTATAGGACCTATAACCCTTCAGCAATTGCAAATACTATTCAACATCCAATTTTTTTCACAATTCTCTGGCCTGCAATCTTCCATCGGAAAGAGAAATGATCCTGGCTTTAGGAGCCGGCACATCATGGCCCTTCAAAACAATCAAAACTTTGACCATCCTCATCAGTTTGTTGGTCACAATGGCTTAACCCTTTCCTAGGACTACACCAATAGCTTTCCTTAACATGGGGTGGAGGTTCCAACCACCCATCATAATATGGAAACCACTATGGTCCTGAAGCAAGCCACCATGATGTAGGACTCATCTACCATTTTCATACAGAATGGTTTTCATTGCTGTATTTAAGAAAAATCGTTCAAGCACATGAAATGTGACACTGGGCACTTCAGAGCAGTTTTGAGTGGTTTAGGGTTACACGCCGCAGGTGTCAACACTTCACATCACGCAGATGCCAAAAGTGGTAAGCCTGCGCCCTCTTGATGACATCTCATCACCTCCACGTGCATCCAACGTCTACTTTAGCCCCTGACCACCAATTTCCTGCCTGGCCTGAGAAACCCATGAAGAGAGATTTAGCGGCCTGTTTGCTTCAAATTAATGCTAAGTTGGCATACTGGAGGAGGATGAAGGCCCATACTAATGTAGTGTTACCATTGGGAACAGTGGCCATTGCCCCAGGTCACTTAACTCTGACACTCCAGGTGGCCCCTGCACGTCCTCACTTCTAAAACCGACACATCGTTCAGCTCAGATGGAGACTTCTGTTTAAAGTTACATGCCCATGCCAAATGTGGTACTTTTAAAACTGAAACTTGATCCCGCATGGCAATGACGAAGTGGAGAAAGTGCAGTTTTCAAAACTTAATGGACAGATCCAAGCACCTACCTTACAGTGGCATCAAAATATATTCCCTTGCATTAATGTTTGCTTACACACTTTAAGGACAATGCGATCTCAAACAACTTGTATCTGATTTGCCTTGAATGCAACTATTTAGGTCCTGACATTATATACTTCAACAGTATATGGTGATACCTACGAAGTCATACTGCAGCGTTAACCAATCTGCTGAACAATGAGGCTCCTAAACCACTTTGAACTGATGTGGTACACACAGACACAGGTCAGTGGTCATTGCCTCACAGGCCACGTTCCTGTTGCCCTTGCACTGATTTCAGATTGAGTGGGCTTTGGACGTGAATAAAAGCTCTTTTCACATGGAATCTGAATTTGCCATCCCAACTTAAACTCAGATGAACACATGGGGAAGATACATCCAAAATATGGGATAAGCTTTAACTAACAGGTCAACCTGCATGGCCCTATGTTCCACGGCCAGACGTAGTCAGGCTGATGAGTGAAAACCCTGGGGCCCGTACATCTTGCCATTTGCTCCATGTCTGTCTCCAGCAGCAGGTCAATCATCCAAGGTAGCTTCATTAGATGGGTGAAGACAATCTGTACCATTTATTTTTCTCCCAGCTTAATAAACACTGAGAAGTGGCACAGGACTTCATTCTTCTTGTTACAAGAAAAGCCATACATTAGCCCTCTATGTCGAGATACAGTGAAACCTGTCTTAAAAGACCACCACTATAGGGATGGCCAAAGTATAGTCTCTCAAGCCAGGAAGTCTCCCATAGGAGGTATAAATAATTTGAAAACTAGAGTCAAGGTCTCATAAATTTAATCTCTAAAGGCAGATGGTCTCTCAATGAGGGGGTCTCTCAAGACAGGTATAACCACTGTAATTAACAGGAAGTATAAATTTCAGGATCCACAGAAAATCAAACACACCAGAGCATTTTAAATTTTTTTTGCCCCTGCATTATGTAATTCACTAGGTGGTGCCACCAATAATTAAAGGGACTTAGATTTCCATTCACAGAGTATGTCAAAAAAATTCAAGGGGTTACCTTAAGGTAATGTCCAACTGGGCAAAGTGACTTCACTTCTGGGCTGAATATCAGATATATGCATACCTAACAGGACAAACCCATCCAGTTAATTGCCCACAAGGTTTTGCAGAATCTGTCTGCACTAAAGATGGAACTCTACAAAGTTACTGTATAAAGACAAGCATTTTGGGTAAAAATATGTTTTTTGTGAACTACAGCACATTTCTTGAAAAATATTCACGATAAAATAGTCACATTTGTGCTATTGTGATCTTAATACATGTATCTCTAAAAAAGCATCAAGGATTTTATGAACTCCATCTGTTCTTTACAACAGTGATGGAAAAACTGCAAAATGGCTGCTTTTGTCAAAATTGATAAAGCTGGTGGACTCTTCAATTTTGACACATATTTAAAAAAGAACTGTTCATTTCTCAGAAAATCCCTTATATGATTTTGTTCTGAAGAGTTTTTAGAGTAAGTCAGTTTTAATTTGATCAAAATCAGATACATGTAATTAGTTTCAAAGAAATATCTACATGAACTGGACATTTTGGTGCAAATACCTATCATCTGTAATCAAGATTCACAGCTTAACCTAGTCCATTGACCACCATGTTAGCCTTGAAAGTATTTTCTTGGTTTCTTCAGATTGTATTCAGACCAGAAATACCAAATATGGACAACTGATAGACAACACATATGTCTACCAAAACGTCCCAAAAATCACAAAATGAATAAACTTATCCAAAATTGTTTGGACATTCCCTTAAAAATTGTAGACACTGTTGTGTTGACAAGCACTTATTTACAGATGGAGATGGACAGACAAACATGAGTGATCCCATATCCTCTGCAACCAATGAAAAGCAGATCTAAAAACCAAGGATGAATTACCATAATCATTGCAGAAAGTTTTCTTCCTGTGAGTCTAATGCAATTGCCTACCTTACTGTGTTTTCTTCTGTAACAGTCTGATTTCCACAAAACTACCACCCTAAAACTCGGAACATCATAAGGCACTCCCAAAGGTGTGTCTACCCTAAAAGCTGCATCCCGAAACTTACAGGGCAAAAACAAACACCTTTGGGGTGAGTATATAAAAACACAACTGTTTCTATTCAGGTTCACAAATCTTGGTTTCAGTGACTCTATCATGCAGTGGAAACTAATTCAAGGATATTTAAGAGCAGTGGCTGCACCCTTTAACACATAAAGACTGCCCAGAAAGATAAAACGGTGTTGCAGCTGACAAGGATGCCAGTCCTGTTTTACATGTAGGTACATGTGGGAGCTGGGGGTTTCTCTGGTCCAGCACGTCCTGCCTTTGATCTATGGACGTGCCTGCCTGCTATTGGCATGTATGATACATGATTTTCCTCCAGGAATAATGCAGCCACGACTAAAGCATTTGCATGCCCCGTTGTGACTCACAACTTGCCCAGCCAATCACGTAACTCTGCTTTGCTTCATTTGCATATCTGCAATGCACAATGACCATTCCCACACCTGCCCCTTTATGAAATAGAACTTTCTGTTCGTGCATTCATCCTGAACCATCAACCAAACTTACTGATGTTCTGGTGGTGCTTTGCTGTATACAGTTAACAAAAGGTACTTTGCTGTATACAATTTTCAAAAGGTACTTTGCTGAGTTTTCCAGAAGCCCACAGGGTTTTGGAAAAAAGGCCTACTTCAAGATATAGTCTCAGCAAAGATACAAGGGGTCAAAGTGCACTGTCACCAATAGCCGTTGACTCCATCTCCAGCTTTGCATTACCAGGGTTCTCTTGGGCTTCATTTTCAAAACAGCCATCAGAGGTACTGACAATTTATGACTATATTGTTTACTATCTCAATGTATATGGTCTCATTTTGACGTCTTGGAAACTATTGTAGTAAAAGTACTTGACCCAGTGTGTAGGGGATGAGTTATGGCTTCACTTGATACGCTATATGAGCTATAAAGCAAAAGATGACAAAACTGTACAAACACCAAGGTCACATGACACTTCATTTTATAACCTAATACCACAATCCACAACTTGAACATTTATTGTATACATTGTTTCTACATCAATCTCCTTTTGGCTTAGTTTTGAAAGCACTTGGAACTGAAGACATAAACTGCACAGTAAATATTTGAATGTCATACATGGCTTCACTTTACACTGCAGCAGGGGCCATTGAAAACCAACCTGCCAACTCCATGCTACCAAAGGCATATGCAGTGATTAGGGACACCCCCAGCCCCCATCTTTTTTCAGAAAAATAATTCTTGATTTTCACTGATAATGTATATTTTCATCCTGAGTTCTAGTCCATTGCCTGTTTTTCAGCCACATTAAGTATTTTACTTTTCCTAAGGGCAATGTGCACTTATTAGAATGTGTACGCTACATATGTGATCCATACATTGATTTTCTTTATCTCCTCTGTTGCCTTAAAATCTTACATTTCACTTTCAAATTGTTGTATGGGCAAATCACAGCTTACTTTAACCAACTCTGGATGGGTTTGTACAGTCAATATCGAACTACGCTCAATAGAGCTCAAGGTCATTCGTGGCTTGAATATTTACCTATCAAATGATTCAACTAGCTATCTTCTTCACATGTTTATGGATTTCTGTTTTTACAAACAATGTTCACCTTGACTGGGGGGCTGGGGTCACAAGGAGTTAATCTATAGCCTGTGCATAATGCAAAAGAGTGGCTGCAGACAGATGGCACAGTCCATGAGCTGAGTGGTCTAGACACAGGTGACCTAAACAGCTGAGTGGGCGGACATGTTGTGCCTTAGCACCACAGCCAGCCAACTTCCCCAAAGTAAACCAAAGTAGCTGGCACTTTTTTTTTCTGTGCACTTTATTTTTCTCCTGCCTCATCTGGACCATATACCATGTAGTTGAAAATGAATATAGGTGAAAATGGACACTACGTTGGGTGAAAATTGACCATACAAAAATATTATGCATCCACAGACGTATAATTTTGGTCATCATGTTTCAGCACCAGTTCAGGCAAATGAAAATGGACGAGAACAAGCTCAGACTGATTATTTTCGAGAGATGTCATTTGTCTCCTGTCATCATGCCAAATGACCGTCACCTTTCATCTCTCTTATGCCCCATTTCACTGGTCACACTGTGTATGCCATAAGAAATACATGTGAAACACAGACTATTTTTATTCCAGGGAACTTGCCAGTTATGAGGCAACAGCTTCTCCATTTGTGGTTGGTCAACACTTTCCTCCCTGAAGTAAGACTGAGTTGAAAACTTGAGTCACCAGCTTTTATTGACATGAAATGGGTGTCTAGTACCCAACCCATACACAGGAAAGTTGTTGACCTGTGGCACATTATCTTGAGAGGTCTCGTCTACAATTCTCATTCAAACTCCAACTCATAGTTATAATGGAGGTAGAGTGTGTTTATGTTCCAGATTCATAAATATCACTTAAAGGATGTAAGCCTACTTTCTTCTTTTGCTTAAACTCAGTTCACTGACCTTTATTGTTCCCCGCCACCAAAGGTGGCATAGGGGGACTTAGAATTCATAGGGATAGCAGAAGTGATAAAATTTGGATCTTGAGTGGTTGGGTCTATACATTTTGGAAACACTACAGTCTGTAGTTAATGAACAATATTTCAAAGGTTGAGAGGACCAGTTTAAAACCACCAGTTGCCTTTTATGGGTGACTGCCTGTCCCAAGTCAGGAGAGAAATTTGTTTCTTCACATTGGTATTGGAAGATGGATGTTGATGCTTTGGTAACTCTTAAATCTCTTTGCTGTCATTGTTGGGTTTGAGATCTATGAATGTGGGTCATGTTTTTCTGTATTATTTCATTACTATTACAATTAGTCAAAAACATTAAAGCAGATCACGCTTGACCACCAGCTGGTTTGAGCTGGTTTAAGTGGTACAGGCTAAAGTTGTCCTTAGTGGCAGGAGAGCACCAAATTGTCTGACTGGAACAAGGAGACTTAAGAAACTGGTCACATCAATAACTGCAATGGGACAAATTGAGCTATGTTTTCTGAAGACACAAGAAGCCATTTATTGAACACATATCACTACTGAGTCTCTCGTAAGCATGGTACACCATATATTTACTGTAAATTCACTTTATTTTCTGTATTTTTATTTTCACTCATTTATATTTTAGTTGATGGTACAAAACTGTGAAAATAAAGGCACAATCAAAGAATATTTTAATAACAGTTTTATAGGAACTGTATTGCGAAATTACAAATTCCATTCAATGTCTGAAATGCAAATTTAAACATCTGAAAAATTAAAAAACAATCAGAGATTGTTAGATCTATATGCCCCCCACCTTCCAACCTGTCTCAGACCTTATGTAGGTTTAAAATGATGTGCACTAAGAAAGGTCTATGTAAAAAACTTTTCAACTTACAGTGTGAAAACCAAATTTACTAAAATGGATCTGTGGCAAGTTGGGAATTGGGTCATGGTCACCCATTTTCGATTTCATCCAGGACCTTATTCAGAGCTACATGTATAAGCATGTACAATATGAAAGCCCTATGCATAAAAACTGTTCAAATTATTGTGTGAAAGCCAAATTCACTCAAGTGGCTATGTGACCTTGGGAACTGGGTCAAGGTCACCCATCTTTGAACTGATCTGAGACCTTGCGCAGGATTATAATCACCTGCAACTTGACCAAGTTATCACGTGAAAACCACTCACTAAATGGCTCTGTGACCTTGGCAATTGGGTCAAGGTCACCCATCTTCACACTCATCTGAGACCATATTAAGGAATATAAGCATGTGCAATATAAAAGCCCTGTGCAAAAATTTTTTCAAGTTATCGTGTCAAAACCAAATTCACTAAAATGGCTCTGTGACCTTGGAAACTGGGTCTAAGTCATCCATCTTTGAACTCATCTGAGACCTTATGCAGTACTAAAAGCATGTGCAGTATGCAACCCCGAAACACAGAACTTTTCAAGTTATCGTGTGAAAACCAAATAAACAAAAATGGCTCTGCGACCTTGGAAATTGGGTCAACGTCACCCAATTTTAAACAGGCCTGAGACCTTATTCAGGACTATAAGCATGATGCAATATCTAAACTCAATGCAAAAAACTTCAAGTTCTCGTGTTAAAACCAAATTCACTAAAATGGCTCTGTGACCTTGGGAATTCGGTCAAGGTCTCCCATCTTCAAACTTGTAAGAAACCTTATGTATGACTGTAATCACCTGCAATTTGACAGGCCTGTCAAAAACTTTTCAAGTTATTGCGCGAAAACCAAATTCACTAAAATGGCTCTGTGACCTTGGAAATTGGGTCAAGGTCACCCATCTTCAAACTAGTTTGAGACCTTATTCAGGACTATACACATGTGCAATATAAAACCCTTTCGCAAAAGAAACTTCATGAGTTACCACGTGAAAACTGTCAGTCTGGACACACAAATACACAGACGGACACACATATGGACCAAGTAATCACTATATGCCCCCTCTTTCTTCGGGAGGGGGGGGCATAATAAGTACATGTACCTTGCAGCAGTTTGACACTGAGCAGAGAATCAATAGTACCAAGAAAGTAAATTGGCAGACACAAAATATAGAATGTATCTCATGTTGGCAAGAATATTTTACGGTTATTTTGGTCCAGAGGATACAAGCACACTGATAGAAGTTCTATTTGATAATCACTTTAAATCACCCACTATACAGACCAGCCACAAACTCAGGTCCACTCACGGGGACCCCATCCATCGACAATTACAGCTCCTAAGTTGTCATCATCAGATCCAAATGATCATAGACAGTTTAACTGAATCCATGTACACAGTGACTGGCAAAGAGAAACGGGATTAATCCTCAAATGTCTATTAAGTGCATCAACCATATTTCCTATTTTCCCCATGGGTCCGCTGCAAAGTACAGTCATCTGTATGTTGTTTAGGATGCTGGCTGGGGTTTCTTTCTTAGTTTACCTCGATTAACCTTTTCCTGCTCAAAATGTTCCCAACTTGCTGGATAGGCTAAAGTCATCTGCTCTGCCATTTTGATTATATTCGATTTGGTCTGTCAGAATTCTGTTTGAAGTTAGTAAGAAATATTCTACACAATCATCCGCCCCAGGTCAATTAACAGCTTTTCTTGATATGCTCTAGGCTACAGCACAGACCAAGGAAAGCTGTTGATGCCATCTGAATTTGACCAGGAGGGTATTAACCCTTTCCCCTTTGAATTAAGACTGGGCATGTGATCTTGATTGGTCTCATCTACAATTTTCAGTCCAACTATTTTTCAATACTGTTGAAACGAGTTGAAAACACTGAAGCAGACGACATATGACGACCAGCCGGTGCTACCGAATATTTGGGGCCCCCGAATGGATGGGCCACAGGACCCAAATATTTGCTGTGCAGATGGGCCTCAAACCCAAATATTCTGGCCCCCAGGGGCCCAAACATTCTGGAATAATTAGGCCCATTCTAAATATTTGGGTTTCCATTTCATATTAATTTTTGTTACACTTCATAAGACATTTTAAGTACAGCAGTGATATTGATGATGTGAATAGTGCAAAATAGTAAAACTGGTCATGTTACAGTTGACTATGTGTAAAAGGTGCTGGTAAGAGTGTTTTGTCAGCTCAGTGTGAGAACAGGCCCTGGGAACAATGTAAAAACATAGTCCTGAATCATGTGAATGGCATTATCATTGATGCAGGATTGAGACCAGATGACTCGATCCTATTAAGGTGAAAATTGATTGCAACCATTTATTATTACTTGTACATGTACTATGATCGGTCTCTGCAAAAGTTGTATTTTGTAGGATTTTGAATTTATGAGTAGTTTTGTTTTATACAGTCTAAGAAACATCTGATATAAGCAGTCAAACCATTCTGTGCATTAATTTCAACCAACATGATTTCTTTATATTATAATAAAGTTTACTTTCTTTTCGAAAATGGGAAATTTAACTTTAAATTGACTCATATAGGTTCAGGCTCTGAGTAAAAAAGTTATAATTGGAGCACAAATTTTCATGAATATATAAGCTAACCCAAATTACATGTACCTCTGTAAAATATTTATAAATGATTTTCAATTTCCAGGAGTACATAGGGCCTGGAAGGGGGGGGGGGGGCTTTGGTTCCAGAATATTTGGGCCTATTTGTATGTGAATGCCTTGCATGGGATATAAATGGGGTGGGGCCCTTTGGTTCCAGATTATGTGGGGCCCTTATTTGTATATTAATAGTGCCTTGATGCGGGTGTAATTAGGGAAGTGACCTTTTAGTTCCAGAATATTTAAAAGAATTCAAGTGCATTTCAGTTGTTATAATTGTGGCAGCTTTGAACTCTGATATTTGGGCCTCTTACATGTATCCAAGTTATGGGGTGGGGTGGGGGTTGGGGGAGGGGGGGGGGGACTTTCGGTTCCAGAATGTTTGGGACCCCTAATTTATATTTACATACATGTATATACAAAAATATTTATAGTGGAATACCTGATTTTCAATCTTGTCATACAATATTTGTATATGTGAGCTTGAAAGTGATCACTCTCCTCGATTAAGATGCACTCAACAGTCCATATCAGCAGACCACACACATCAGGGATGTGTTTGGCATGCTGGTATACTGGCCAGTATTTGCTTTTTTGATAAAAGAACATTCACAAACACTTTGTCTACATAACCCAAGGCTAACATCGTAACTGATCGCATGGGCCCATTTGAGTCAGAGTCTTACATTTTATATACATCCAACTGCAATTAGCAAACAATGTTTAACATGCATTAAGCTCTGGGGCATCTGAATGCTGTAAAAGATGAACCAGAGAAATATTAGCAGGCAACAATAAAAAATTATTTCAAAAATATCAAAAGCAGATATAAAATGTATCAACTTTTTTTATCAATGACATATATAGGCGGGCCAGTTGTACGGGGGGGGGGGGGGGGCAGAATGGCTTGACTGCTTATATCAAATGTTTCTTAGACTGTATAAAACAAAACTACTGACGCCAAACAAATGGCCATCAGGGGGCCCATGGGGGGCATATATGCTTATATATTACGGGGGAAAGGGTTAAAGCACAAACATAGTTGTTTACATCTTTGTGTATATGTATATGTATGTATATATATATATTGGGCAAGAAAGGGACAACACACAGACCATTTGCATGGTTTTATATATATATATATATATATATATATATATATATATATATATATATACAGTAAAACCTCCCTATACCGAACACCCTTGGGACTGGAAATAAGTGTTCAGCTTAGTGAGGTTTTTGGTATAGGGAGGTTTGCTTACATTGGACGTATATATTTGGGACAGAGAAAAAAGTGTTCAGTATAGAGAGGTGTTCGGTATATGGAGGTGTTCAGTTAGAGAGGTTTTACTATATACATATATATATATATATATATATATATATATATATATATTATATATATATATATATATATATATATATATATAAAACCATGCAAATATGGTCTGGGTGTTGTCCCTTTATTGTCCAACATCCATTTTCTTTTCTTTCTTTTTTTCATCAATTTTAATCTGCTCTCATGTTGATTGGTCAGCACAACTAACAATCTTGTGTACTTATACCTAACAGGTCCCTGGATCTCAAATTATTCTACTGGCTAAAAACAAATGTCTGCCCATGACTGTGGCACCTTTCAACTTTTCCCTTAAGTACCAGTATGGTCCACCATGGCTTTGATGTAGCCCTCTTGAATGTGCCTAATGCACATGGATGCTCTGCGCTGTGTCCTTTACCAATTAGTCCCAATTGCTCAGTCCTGAAAGATCCAGGCATGTTCATTTACTTGGTCATCAAGTACTGCTGGAGGGGATCAGCTTCACGTGCTTTCTGCAACAATTTTATGGGTGATATTTAATGGACGCCAAGACCATTCTCTTCTCTCTGCTTCACCCTCTATGCCTCCACAATGTTGATCTCTACCTGAGAAGACTCCGTCTTGGCTCGGTGTATGTTAACCCTGTGTACCTACTGTAAACACCCTGCCTTGTTTCTTGGCCTAATGGTACATTACCCTGTATATATCTACCCGAGAAGACTCTGCCTTGATTCTTGGCCAAATGGTATATCACCCTGTATATATCTACCTGAGAAGACTCTGCCTTGATTCTTGGCCTAATGGTATTATTACCCTGTATATATCTATCTGAGAAGACTCTGCCTTGATTCTTGGCCTAATGGTATATTACCCTGTATATATCTATCTGAGAAGACTCTGCCTTGATTCTTGGCCTAATGGTATATTACCCTGCATATATCTACCTGAAAAGACTCTGCCTTGATTTTTGGCCTAATGGTATATCACCCTGTATATATCTACCTGAGAAGACTCTGCCTTGATTTTTGGCCTAATGGTATATCACCCTGTATATATCTACCTGAAAAGACTCTGCCTTGATTCTTGGCCTAATGGTATTATTACCCTGTATATATCTACCTGAAAAGACTCTGCCTTGATTCTTGGCCTAATGGTATATTACCCTGTATATATCTATCTGAGAAGACTCTGCCTTGATTTTTGGCCAAATGGTATATTACCCTGCATATATCTACCTGAAAAGACTCTGCCTTGATTCTTGGCCTAATGGTATATTACCCTGTATATATCTATCTGAGAAGACTCTGCCTTGATTCTTGGCCTAATGGTATATTACCCTGCATATATCTACCTGAAAAGACTCTGCCTTGATTCTTGGCCTAATGGTATATTACCCTGCATATAGCTACCTGAAAAGACTCTGCCTTGATTCTTGGCCTTATGGTATATTACCCTGCATATAGCTACCTGAAAAGACTCTGCCTTGATTCTTGGCCTAATGGTATATTACCCTGTATATATCTATCTGAGAAGACTCTGCCTTGATTCTTGGCCTAATGGTATATTACCCTGCATATATTTACCTGAAAAGACTCTGCCTTGATTCTTGGCCTAATGGTATATTACCCTGCATATAGCTACCTGAAAAGACTCTGCCTTGATTCTTGGCCTAATGGTATATTACCCTGCATATAGCTACCTGAAAAGACTCTGGCCTTGATTCTTGGCCTAATGGTATATTACCCTGCATATAGCTACCTGAAAAGACTCTGCCTTGATTCTTGGCCTAATGGTATATTACCCTGTATATATCTATCTGAGAAGACTCTGCCTTGATTCCTTGGCTCGGTGTATGTTAACTCGACTGGATATCTACATGTACCTGAAAACACCCTGCATTGATTCTTGGCCCAATGGTATATTACCCTGTATATATCTACCTGAGAAGACTCTGCCTTGATTCCTTGACTCGGTGTATGTTAACTCTGGATATTTACATGTACCTGAAAACACTCTGCCTTGATTCTAAGCCTACAGGTACATTACCCTAGCTATATATCTATCTGACAAGACCCTGCCTTGATTCTTTGGCTGAGGGTACTTTAACCCTACTGGTCTGTCTGAGAATACCCGGCTATGGTTCTTTAGCTGGGGGTACATGTATATTAACCCTATTGGAACACCCAGCTTTCATTCTTCGGCTCAGTAAATGAAGGGCTTGAGGCGGATGTATCCACATGCAATTTTCATCCATTATACATTACCATTAAGCACCTGATTACACAAATACCAGCCTTTTTTACATTTTTTTTAAAATTTTCAATTCTTGTTTAAAGAACAACCTGCCATCAGTGAATAGTTTTCCTGGGCACAATCCAGAGTATACAAATGAAAGCTTTTGACTCTGTGTTCTAATTAGGGTTAAAGTACTCTGGGGTTGCTATGACTGCATGAAGACTGTGTGAACATTATTATCTTCACTTGTTAGTTTGTTAGTTGACCTTCTAAACATATTTTATGTAAGTTGACTTTCTAAACATATTTCATGCAAGCAAGTTATGATTTAAAAAAAAAAAAAAGCAAAATAAAGACACGTATCACCCTGAGGTTCTTCTGTTATTTTGAACCAGTAAGATTATTTATCACCTCATTTTCTCTTGGCCACTCAAGCACCAAGCAGCTTGTACCCTCACCAGAAAGTGTCAGATGAGTATCATGAACTATCTAAATTCTACAGATGGGACTATCATTCCCTTGATAACTTTTCCATTGCATGTTGTTGTCTTATGCATGGCTTGCTAGCCAGGAGACTGAGAGTTGAACTTTTCCTGGCTACAATAAGATGCGGAGTCAACACTGACCTTAACATGTGCCATTATAGAATTATGGACTTTTCAGTGGATAGACATGCTGTGATATCGACCAGAAAAATCAATGTTGACTGAGGCGAAGCCGAAGTCGACATTGGTTTTTCTGCATCCACTGAAAAGTCCATAATTATTTCATTAAATAATAACATGTTTTTCCATATTTACTGTTAAAAACTGATGCATTTTCAAATAGTGATTACAATAAACATATAACAAAAATGCAGTGGACATTGACTAGAAAGACCAATGTCAACCTCCTCCTCTACCATTTTCCTTGGACAGTGGCATGCGATGGTGATGCCTGCACATGCACAAAGTTAATGTCAACTGGCCAGCAGACATCACATAATAGCAATGCTTCATATGATGGGAATTATCCAATCATAAACTGTTTATTCTTAGATTATTTAATAAAATAAGCTACTGACCAGGGGTATGGTCTCGCAGCAGGTCTTATCATCCACAATTCTCACTCAAAATTGGGTCTATCCATGATGAATTTCAATAAAGATGATAAAACAGAGCATATTTTATGGCAAGGTTTGTCAATCTTCATGAATATAATGACATGAAGTGACAGCGGAGACTCTTTATAAGCACTAAGATGGTCCCAAATGTGACCAAACTTGTTACAAGGCAATAATTGGTCTTTACCTTTGAAAACACAAACCCATTTATATCCAATGATCTTATTGTTCCACCCATCCAGACTGACAGTGACAGGACTGGTGTCTAAATGAAAGCATATGCACTCTTCCCCTCAATGACCACACCATAGCGACATTTAATTGCGTCATTTACTGTGGGGAGCAGTGATGGAAGAAAGCAGAGTTATGCTTCAGGTTTGGAGCTTCTGGTGTTTGACTGTATCCCTGACAATTTGCTTTTAATTGCCACTCAAACGGGGTTTTTTTTGAGCGAGAAAATACTCTTGTGGCAGAAACTAACAATAAACATACCTTCAACGCAAGTGTTACTGAAGAGTTGGCCATTTGCTCAAATTAGGTCATGGTGACACCAAAATCTAATCAGTTCATCTTGCCAGGTAAGGTGTGCATATTGCCAAATTTGAGCAAAATACATGGAGGCATTCTGTACATATCGTGCTTACGAAAGTGTGAACATCCGGACGGACAGACGGAGGGACAACCAAAAAACAGAAAGCATACATCCTAAGGGGCAGACCTTTAAAAAATGTGGGTTGTATGCAGAAGTTGTAACCCAGTGAGAGTAGTCCAAAAATGTTCAAGAATTCATCCCTAAAGCAACCACGGGGAGAATAACAGTTGGGGTATAACCATACAGAAACCTGGGCACAGTGATGCATTTTTGACATGCCAGAAATACAGAGGAAAGATAGGAAACCTTACCCCCAGCAACTTTGAGTAGAACATTCAAAGACACCTGTGTGACAGTGATACTTACGTTTAATCAAGTCTGTCGATCCAACCTTCAACAATTTTTTATCTGAACTGAATGTGAAAATGAAAATTTCGCCAAGCAAAGAAATAGGGGTTTATGTCAACAGGACAGGTCCAGGGCAGGAAATAAAAATTATAATGGCAGGTAGGCACGTTTTCATTTGAAACAGCTCCTGGACCCTCTGATGTAGTGTACTTTTACAATCCTAGAGCATCTTAATTAATAAAAGAAATGCTAATCAAACAATTAACCCTTCAAAGAAATGGTAATCAAACAATTAACCCTTCAAAGAAATGGTAATCAAACAATTAACCCTTCAAAGAAATGGTAATCAAACAATTAGTCCTTCAAAGAAATGGTAATCAAACAATTAACCTTCAACAGAATGGTAACCCAACAATCTACCCTTCAAAGGAATGGAAATAAAGCAAAAATCCCTTCAAATGAATGGTAATCAATTAACCATTCAAAGGAATAATAATCAAACAGTTAACCATTCAAATGAATGGTAATCAAACAAATAACCCTTCTGTCTGTGACCCCACAGGGAACTCACTGTCCCAGTTCACACTAAGAGCCCCAAAAAGTACTGAATTTTACCTTTCTGTACTGACTTGGCAGTTCTTCCTCTCAATTGTACTGACTTATACTGAACCTTCAATGGTAAGTAGAAGCAAGTACTTTCCCTTGTACTGGAATGTACTGAAATGTACTGAGTTGGTACAAGTAAGAACTTTTCAGACATAATGAGAGCTTACCTGGGGCCCCTTGTTTCTGTCAGTACAAATCCAGAACAAGTAAGAACAAGCAGAGACATACTTCAAAGGCTTGGCTCAAAGCAAGGCTCAAGCAATTGACAAGGGCGGCTCAAAATACCCTGTCCTGCAGTAAGAATGCATTCAGCAGTTGTTGGAGTGAAATCAGCACAAAGCAAGAACATTGAATTTACTTGTGTAAAAACTGGTTTCTTTCTTCCTTCCTTCCTGCCTTTCTATCTTTCTTTCCTAAATTCTTCCTTTCTTTTCTGTCTTTCTCAGTTGATGGATGGATGGATGGATTGATTGATTGATTACCACACACTTGGGACCATACATAAGAAAAGTCATTACAGGCCTAACCACCATAACAAATGCATTTAAATGTCCAACTTTTTTTATACAAAGAAAACTTTCTTCGGCTACTTGCTGTGATTAATATCATTGGTTTTAACAGAACCTGTGGGTCAGATATCTTCCATGACTGGTTAATTTAATAATGACTAAAGTATCTCCTAGTCAAACAGAGATACTTTGTACAAATGCTATCTAGAAGTTCAGTAAACATTATCATTCTAAACTGTAACTTCCAGTTGTTCACCTCCCACAGATAATTCGTGCTGACAAGATGTAATTGCCAGTTCTCCCACTGAAGATTCTAGACAATGTACATTGTTTAACAGGTACGCATGAAAAAATGTAGCGCTTAAAAGGCTTTTAGGAATATAAAATTAAGGTTATTACAAGCCAATCATCACACAGATGGGTATGAAGCTGAAGTCCAAAAGTATCAAGTTACCAAAAACTATTACCATGGTAACAGATGTAGGCACCTGAGGGAAGGGTGGGCGAGGAAGGGAGAACTACCCTATAACTGAGTTTTTGAAAATGGAGACTCAAGTGTTAACGTCAGACAGCTTCCCAGTAAATGATTGGCTGCAAACTGACATTGTGCCCCCCCCCCCTCCCCGCAAAGGCTCCTGCTTCTTATTGGCATCTGCAATAAAATTATGGAAGTCATCCATACAAGTTTAGCACCTGTGCACTGACAGCCCAAGTCCCCACCCAGTCACTGGCCAATCCCCTGACCTACTTTTGGAGATGGTACAATGAATAAATTGTTATGGCACACATCATTGTACATGTACCAAGGCGGGTAGAGCTACCCTCCTTAATTGTAGCAATAGGGACCCAGTTTTACTGCATGAAATATATTTCAGGCCTGATACAAATTTCTTTGGTAAGTTTCATGACACATTGGCAACACAAAAATTGAACAAAGTTGGTCGGGATTCAACTGACGTGTGGCCCCACCATGATTGAAGAGAATCCAGAATGATGTTTGGAGCAGTGAAAAAGAGAATAGTTGATGGATGTCAACCAACCAACAAAAGGTGCTCATTATAACCCTAGCTGAGTGACAATTCAGCTGAGCTATAAAAAAAAAAGAGTCCTTGCATAAATTTGATGTGCGACATGCCATGCACTGTTGGAAAGAAACTCAAATCAATCTATTCACAATGAGGTTTTTCTTTAAAAAAAGATGCTCATATTCACTGACAACTCAGTAGTTTCTCTCTATATATACTTTCACTTTGATGTTTATCTGCATCAAACACAAGAATGAACATTTACTAATCAGTGGGGTATAAACAAACTGAGGTATCAGTCTATCTACAAATTGCACGAGAAGCTGGCCACAAAGCTACATCACAAGTAAATAATATGCCCCTTTGTTAACAAGACAATTGCATACAGTTCAGATTGCTTATTGACTGGCCTTTCATTCAACTTTGATGTAGTATTTCTTGATTAAAGTTTGAGGCTTTCCAATTGCCTGGCAACAAAACAGGCCTCACATGGAATATGCTTGGCCCTTTGGAGCGAAATCTCTGTCCTTGGGAGTCTGACTAGATACAACTCTCATCAGACTACAATTTCATCACAATATACTGGAAAACACTAAGGTCACATTCTTTGTATTTTAATTGGGTTTTATTTTCTATTCTTCTTTTATTATACATTTAAGTTAGTTCCCTGGTTAAATGTCCCTTGGTTGAAAGTCTGTAATCTTCTTCAAGGTGTCAAAGAAACAACTATAAAACTTTACACACAGTGATTTCATTTTACATGTATTAATTTGGAGGACATGAGTAAGTGACTAGGAATTCAAATTTTGTGAAAAAAAAAAGAAAAAAAAAACAAACAAAAAAACCAGAACACAACCAAAACAAAAACAAAACAAAAAAAAGCAAGCAAAAACACACACTAGAGGGCTGTGTGAACAACCCGTGCTCAGCTGACCGAAGCTTGTCCCACAAAATCAAGGTTGCAACTGAATATATCTGTGTTGAGCTTTACCCGAGAGCATATGACATTTAGCAGTAGTTTTAAGATGGACGACTAAGCCTCCTTAAAGCTCAGCCTGACTAGCAAGTCAGCTGAGGTAAAATTGCAGGCCCCACCTGGTGAACAAATTAAGAACTAGGAGTCTCTAGAAGTGTTCCTGTGTGATATGAAAGCAAGGGGGGAGAGCTGTTTTGGAGAAGATTTTTTAAGATTTGCCCCTCCCCTCCCCCCCCCCCCCAAAATCATAAAAAAATACAAAAATCACTGAAGCATGACCATTTCAACAAATTTGATAGAGACCCACAAAAGGTACATTGCCACAAGTTTGAAGTCAAGCTGGATGACAGTTTCAGAGAAAAAGTCGAAATTGTGAATTAACATTAGAATCTCCATTGACTTGCATACTAATCAATAGAAAAAGTGCATTTACTGGTATGTACCTGAATTGAAAAAAAAATAAAAATGTTAAAAATCAGGAATCCCCAGCAGTGCCACCTAGTGAACAACTTTGTTTGACCCTTTCACAAGGACCATATCCACCAAGTTTAAGCTTAATCTGAGTGACGGTTCTGGAAAAGTAAAACATAGCGAAAACAAACAAAATAGAAAAAAGAATTCCAGTACCACCTGGTGAACAAATTAGGGACTAGAAGTCTCTAGGAGTGTTTCTGTGTGATATGGAAGCAATTGGGTTAGCACTTTGGTAGAATATTTTTACAGATTTGCCCCAAAAAGAAAAAAAAATCAGAGAAAATCCAAAAACACTGAAGCATGACCATTTGAACATACTTGATAGAGAGTCACCTAAGGTATATGTACATTGCCACCAAGTTTGGAGTCAATCTGGATGACAGTTTTGGAGAAAAAGTTGAACATGTGAATTAGCATTAGAATGCCCATTGATTTACATAGTAATCAATAGGAGAGGTACATTTACCGATAACAACAAGAAATGAACAAATCTTTAAAAATCAGGAATCCATAGCAGTGCCACCTAGCTATAGTGAACAAATTTGACCCTTTCACAAGGAACATATCCACAAGGTTTCACCTTAATCTGAATGATTGCTCTGGAGAAGTCAACAACAGGAGAAGTTATACATAGCAAAAACACACATCACATAAAAAATTGCAGCGCCATTTGGTGAACAAATAAGAACTAGGAGTCCCTAGGAGTGTTCATTTGTGATATCAAAGCAATTGGGTGTGCAGTTTTGGAGAAAAAAGTTTTTGAGATTTGTGCCAAAAAATCCTTTAAAAATCCCAAAATCACTAGAGTGAGACCACTTGAACAAATTTGGTAGATACCCACCCAAGATACATTGCCACCGAGTTTCAAGTGAATCTGGTTGACAGTTTTGGAGAAGAAGTTGAAAATGTAATTGTGAACGGACGGACGACAGACGACTAACGACTCAGCCTCCTAAAAGCTAAGCCTGACTAGCAAGTCAGCTGAGCTAAAAACCTGTACATTTTAATTGAAATTAGCTCCTGTACTTGTAAGTGTAAATCAATTGTGAGCTAAATGAAAGACTTGTCTATATACTATAATTATTTTGTTTCTGATCATTTGTATTGAAAAATTATCATTGATACATGTCTGGAAGAATATCCATCCTTTAGAACATAGGGCAGGTCTTTCAAAATGCATCAAAACCATATACCAATTTAGCACTATTTGTACAGGAGTAATTCAAATTAAAATTAACCTTTTCGTGGAATTCTAAGGTGATTAAATTTTGGCATATTTTCATTAGTACTTCATATAAATGACATGAATTTACAGTATTTTCAATTTTCTACCCTTTTTTCAGGGAATATACCGTTTTACAGGTGTTTTCAAGGTGCTGCAAAAAGTGAACAACTGAACTTTCTATTGGCAGACCTTCCATTCAGATTCTCAGGATCACCACCTACAGATCAAAATATTTATCTTCACCACTGTTGTCAATGTGGATTTTTTTAATTGAACTTCGAAAAAAAATAGCACTTTCATAAATACAGCGCCTCATTCATGTGGAATGGGTAAATACTTTGGTGTGGCCACTTGAGGACATATCTCCCATCAATGCTGCATCTACTTACTGCCACTTTTGCCATTTTAACTTTTTTCTTTCTAAAACTTACTTTTTTTATCCTTTTTAAATGCAGCTTGCAGCTTTTCCTAACAGAAAAATGTATGCAGATTTGACATCATGTACTGTTAGGAAGCTAGTACAACCTTTGATGATTCTCTTATATCATAGTAAGCTGCTTCACTGAATAAATTTGATTTCTGAGTGCAGACAAAAGACGTTGACATTTACAAATAGCAAAGGGAATACAGCTAGCGTATAGTGTGTTATATCATTTTCATGTTATGGGTTAAAGCATACAAATTATCAGCACATAGATGTCCTAAGTATTTTAATGGAAAAAGACTGTTCAGGAGGAAATGGCTGATATCTTATAACAAACAAGATGGGTATGTGTTGCAAGTACCTCCCATTTGAGAGCATCCATACTTGTGCACTTTCATAACCAATCTAGTCTCTACATGTAATGAGCCGATGCCCATGATTGGTACCTGCATAACAGTATTTTCTCAAAGGTGGGCTAATTTGACCTGAGTCAAGCTCCCAGCTTGCATACCCAAAGACTGATGACTTGCAGATGCTTTAGCAAGCTGTCGGATAAACATACAAATTGTGAGCAGCATTTATGGCCAGAATGAAATGATTCTGTGTGACACGGGGCATGAACCACTGGCTGCATATGGCGTGTACTATCTGCCAAGCAAAATCACTAATTCCCATCGACAAGCAAACAAATGATCGTTTGACTATATTTATCCTGTAATCTTTTCTTGATTGTCCATTGGTACGATAATTAAAGAAAGGCACAAAAAATATTACATTTGAATCATGAAAGCACAGTTTCACCCTCTCAAATTCAATTTGAATGTATTCAACTCATTTCACCCTAATGATGCTTTTTCCCCGCTAATATCTAAATGTCGGCTACTAATTGTATTTTACTAATTTGGGGATTATTTTTCAAAATTTTGGATGAAACTTGCATGGGAGATCATTCCAAATTATATGCCCATGGTCAACAGCTTTCCTTGGTGCGCTCTGGGCACACTGTGCCCTGAGCGCTCCAAGGAAAGCTGTTGACTCAAGCTTCTATCAGGGTGGAATGAGTTAACGTAAATGCACATGAATATGGAGCATCAACACAGGTATACACATCCCAGGGATGTCCAAGGTGTTTTCAGTTACAACAAAAAAATAATAATAATAATAATAATAATAATAAGCTCATATTTTTAAGTACTTATTAGGAATTATGCTCTCGTTTTTAACATTTGAGAAGGAAAAGTCACAGTTTATTTTGTTTCGCACTTATAATTTCTGAAGTCTGCTATGCAGCAGGTGTCCATCTGTTTACTGCTTTAGATCACCCACCACTGGAATGTACTATAGGGGATGATAAACTATGACAAGTTTCCCTTTATTTACTTCTGAAACATGCTTTTATTACATATAACTAACACAAACATTTTTTCCATTTGAAGAAACACTTTGGACCTTGTTATATGCAAAAAATAATTGTCTCAGCTATTATAAGCATCAAAAAAACAAATTTCAACATTGGCTGTACCAAGCGAGATACAAGACTATATTTTCTGTGATGCTTGCTGAGCCAGAGGCTGGATGTAAGTTTGGGTGAAGTTTGGCACATACAAATCTACCTATGATTGCAGCACTATCCACACAAAAGTAGTCACCATATTCTGGCACAGAACTGAACCGTGTTCTTTTTCAGACTGTTCCTGATTTAAGTCGGATTATTAGCCGACAGACTTTCAGTTGCAAGTTTTCAGTGATGCCTGTCCACATACATAAAACCCATCCAATACCATTTGCTGCACTAATCTGATTACATGCAATTCAACTGTTCTGTGATCCCTTTTGTATGACCTCTGAACTACAGCATGTAAAAAAGTGTCTAATATATCTGGCACAGCTCCAGATCTTGGCACGCCAATGTAATCGGATCCTCACTTTTCCATCTTCGTCCATATCGTGTTGCCAAAGAAATTTGTATCCCTGTCATACTTCCCAACCAATCGATACAAGAATGGCATATCAGCACTCCAAAAATAGCTCCTGTGCTTGGGACACCATCCTTATGTTGTCTATTTCAGGAAATACGCGTCTATATATAGCTGAGCCATGCTAAATATACCCGGCCCCATTATCTGTGGCTAACCTCCTTGGACATGATGTAACTTACCATAGGTTCACCAAGTAAGGCTTAGGGGCATCAAAAGCTTTTTTGGTTTATTGGGACTGTCTGATTCACAATTCAATGAAACAGTTCTTTTGAAATCCCACATCACCTGGCTGTTCTTACATCGCTCATCTCGCATGTCTCCACGGCAGCCCCTCAGGAACCTTTATTGTGCACTCTCCGTTGCCTCCGGGGGCACGTCTTTTGTCCTTGTTCATGCATTCTTCGGATGTTTTGATCTTAACTGTCATCAGACCTCAAATAACTCAGTTAGTTGGATAACACGCAAATATAACCGCACAGGAAGCCCCTGTTAATTGAAAAATACACACCTACCTGGTCTAACAAGCCTTCTTTATGTCTTCCCATACTAACACAGATGGTTATGGAGCAAACAGAAAAACTTATTTCTGAAGTCTGAAAATAATTGTGAGTTGTGACAGATGACAGAAACCCTAAGGTCATTTCATACAGTTAGGTACACATCTCTAACAGGAAATGTGGCACAATTGTTTTTTGTTTTTGTTTTTTTTTTGTCAAACCACAACTCATGAAGACACAATGTGACATTCTCCATTTGATGGAGTCAGTATTCTTGCAGGGATGTGCACGACCAGTCTCTCTTTTTTTTAAATGAACACATCTCATTTTCAAGGTAACGTGTTGTGGGTTTTTAATACTGAACACAGTACAATTCATCACATTTTGAGGAATCTAATCAGATGTAGAAGTGCCATCTTTTATATGTTTCAGCTTTAACCCCTGCCCGCTTAAACCGGCCAAAACTGGCTGGTGGTCAAATGTCATCCACTCCATGTTTTTCCAACAGTGATGGAAAACAATTTGAGTATTATAGATGAGACCTATCAATATCACATGCCCCAGCTCAACATTTTTCCTTGGCATGGGTTACTGCCCAACCCATGCCAAGAAAAGCTGTTCACTCAGTCTCACAAAAGGGGGAAAGAGTCAATGCTTCATTTTACTTTAATACTTCACATTTGTGGCCATCAAAATGCTCTATGCTGATGCTTGTGTGACTTGTCCCTTATTCTGAACAAGAAAAAGTACAAAGAAATCAAATTCACTAATGAAACTTATCTTTTGAACTAAAAGCATTTTGAGTTGTAAATTTTTATAAATCTGAATCAGACTTTTAATAGGGAGTTCAGTCACGTGACCAAAACTGTTGACAAATGCATTTTCTCGCTTTCGAACACTGCCTTACCGTGTTCCGTCGCTTGATAAACAAAAACCTTTCCACCGATTTACGTGAAACTTTGCTCGATTGTTGGAAAATATCTCATCAATAATCCGTGAAAGTTTGAATGCAATGCGTGGAGAACTTTGGAAGATACGGGAGCGTAGCCGCGGGCTATCGATGCGCTCGGTGGACACACGCATCATGGCCTGCATATTTGGTAAACCGGAAGTAGGGTCAAGTGTCCTTTGACCCGTTTTATGGAGGAAATGACGCAAGGTGAGTTTTTTATTGTTACGCAATCGGCCTCTGGTGTGTGTCTGCTAGCTTTTGGTGGGTGTCACATATCAGAGGTCCAAAAATTAAGCATTTTGTGAATTAATTGAAAACTTCGGAACATCGGCGTGACCGTAAAATTGTAGATTGACAACTTGTGACACTTAGCAAAACAAAATTTAGTCCTTAAATTATAAGATTCAACAGTTTTTCTGTGGGGTAGTCGTGAACCGGCTCCCATAATTTAGATTGAAATTGGCTTGTTTGCCGCTCATTTTGAACGGCCGTCAACATCCGGGTACTTTTGGTTTGCTCTGCCGTCGCGGTAAACGTGTGTGTGAAGCAACGCGTGACAGTATAGTGGCACTAGGCCTAAATTGCACAAAAAAACGAACATAAACACTGTGTTCTCTAAAAGGTGTTTTCAATTTTCAACTTCCCTTGCTGGTTTTTACTGATATATACCTGCTTTTTGGACTGTTTTGTGAAAATAATGGCTACAAATGGTGAAGTTTATGAGCATCTGCAAAGTATGCAGGATGCTACCACAGAGTCCGTAGTTTCCAAATTTGCAGAGAAGTACCCTGCATTCCAGCGGGTTGTAGCTAGTAAGGACTCTCCAAATTATAGACAAAGCTGCCTCTCCTTGTACAAAAAAATGCAAAGAGTTCAAAAAAGGTCAAAGATTTGAAAAGAAGAGGCAACCAAGAAGCAAAGGATAAATTCTGGGGAGATCTTTTTGCAGTGCCAGAATGCCAGCGCCCAAGCCCCAGTTCTAACGCTGTCACTAGGCCTAATTCCGAGTCACATGTTGAGGTTACTAGGCCTACATATAATTCACAAGATTCAGTAACTACAGATGTTCCTGCAGCAAGTAGGCCTAGTGCGCGGGAAAGACACTTGCAGTTTGCTTTGGACAAAACAAAAGAAACAAACAAAACTCTCAAAAGGAAAATTCAAGATCTCACAGAGGAGAAAAAAGTAGCAGAAAACAAATTACAAAAATTGGATGCTGAAAAAAACATTGCACTTTCACAAGTTGATTCAATGAGTGCAAGGTTGCAAAATCTCAAATTTGATTCCAAAAAGCTTTCAGACTATGAACAATTAAAAAGTGAACTCAAAGAAAAAGAGGAAAAAGTGCATGCAGTTCAGGCTGAAATGGAAAAATTGAAAATTGGGAAACGAAAATTGAAAAACAAAGAAAGGAGACTGAAAAGAAAAGAGAAACGTGCAGGCCTACAACAGGGCAATAGTCCTACATCTTCAAAACATTTGGATGGCGTATCAGTCACTGGAAGCGAAAAAAAACCACATGCATCAGATGTAGGCCTACAATTAGCTCACTTAAAAGCTGAAAAAACGAAAATTCTGAAACAAGTTTGGTATCAAAAATGTAAACGCAGGCAAGATTATCAGATTGAGGAAGTGGAGAAACTGAAATTGCGCATTGTAAGTTTAGAGAAAGAAATTGAAAGGCTAGTGCAAATCAATGAGTTACTTGAAAGACACGAGGTAGAAACCATTCGTGATGGCATGTTCACTAATGAAGTAAGAGAAGTGATCATGCAACTTTTGGCAAAGCAGGTCAGCATGCATTCAGTCAATGAGGTGATAAAGATTGTACTTGAAAAGTTAGCAAACATGAAAGTTGGGAAGTTGCCTTCAATGGGTTTGATTCAAAATATAATGCTTGAAGCACAACAACTCGCAAAAGGCCAAGTCCGTGAGGAATTACTAAAAAACTTTGATCCTCTTTCAGAGACAGGTGCAACTTTACATAGTGATGGTACTTCAAAATTCCATAGGCACTTTCAAAATTTTCAGTTCACAACAAAGGAAGGAAAGACCCTTTCTGCAGGGTTAACAGAGATGGCAGGGGGAGATGCCTCAAAAGTAATGGAAGCTTTCAATGAATGTGTTGACAGTTTGGCGAGCACACTTGAAACAAGTAATACTGAAGAATTAGATATCCTTATTGCGAAACTAGTAGCTTCCGTGAAAAACACAATGTCGGATCAAGGGTCTGTTAACCATCCCTTTAACAAACAGCTAAAGAAAATGCGAGATGACATGTTTCCGAAACTGGAGAATGACTGGGAAAATTTGCCTGATGAAAAAAAACAAAAATTATTATCAATGGGTAACTTTTTCTGCAAAATGCCCATGTTGGTTAATTTTGCAATTGAATGCGACAAAACTTTGTCAGCTTTTGAAAAAATAGCAGACAATCATCAAAATTCAACAGTCATTTTGAGTACAAACGAGTCGGCATCTGCGCGTTTAGTGCGAACTGCTTGCAAGGCCTTTCATTCGCATGGAAGTGAGGAATCCGGCGTAGCATCACACTTTTTGGCTTACCTTCATGGGAAAGATTCCAAATGTCACCTCGAATCGTTCAGAGGTAATCGATTTAACATTCTTTTCTATAATGCGGCTGCTGTTTATTTTCACCGAAACCACATCAAAGATTTTCTTGACAGATGGCCTACACCTAACAGACTTCTTCAAGCCGTGAATGAAGATATTAACAATAAAGTACACATTGCCGGTATTCGCGCATTGGGCATCATAGACAAGATAGTAACAGGCCCTTTTTGGCGGATGCTTGAAAAAGCAGGGTCCATCCTAAACGTCAACCCATATTTGATGGAAATGAAAACTAAATTTGAACGCTGGAGTAATGATGCATCTTCTCTGCTGACAGGAGAGTGTCTATTCAATGAAAATGACATTCCAATTCACCGTGACGAATTGTACAATTCTCTTTTTGCGGATACACAGGATGATGAGCTGGATGAACTCACAATACAGGCCCTCGAATTACAAATGCACGGCCTGCTGTTAATTCTAGAGCGTCAGGCACAAGATCAGCTCACAGATGGTCAATACGCGACTCCCGATGACTCGTTGAAAAAACAATCCGAGATGGTACCTGTGTCAAATGTAGTTTCTGAAAGAGATTTTGGATATTTGGATTTTCTAATGCGAGCAAAACCTGCAGGGTCAATTCCGTTGTACGAAACATTGACCTTGTGGGCAAATAACAAAACTAGTGCATGGCTCAATACGAAGTCAAAGGAAGAAAAGGAAAAATTGTTTGAAGCAGCACGGGCAAATGTACCAGCATTTCGAGAAAAATACAAAAAGAGATGTCAACTGATAAAAGCGCAAAAACTTGAAGCTTTGGTAACAAAACAAGCAGCAAAAGAAATGGCAGAATCGAGACAAAATGAACGTAAGGTAGCTGCAACCAACCGCATTGCATCAATTGGTAAAGTCTGGACTTCAGTTGAAGAAATTGATTTGGAAGCCGCAAAACTAAATAAAGATCAAGTGCATGACGCACTTTTGGCTCAAATAAATTTCCGCAGGCAAGTTTTGAAGTCCAAAGGTCCCAAAGAGTTATTCTTTCAATCTAAAACTGTTAACAAAAAACGGGTCACTTTTCCAGATGAGACATTAATGGAAAATCTGAAAGAAATTGTAAAACTGAATCCTATTTCATCTGAGGTCTCACAGACAGTAAATGAAGATTCCGAAGTTACACCTACAGAAAAAAGACGCGTTGATGTTGACATAGAAAAACGGAAGAGATTTGTTCAGTTAAAAGAAGCTAGAATAAAGAGAGCAATAAATAACAGCCAGGCCAAATTAACTTGTTATATGGAAAATCCTCAGCTACTAGTTGGTTGTCAAATTAAACACAGATTTTTCGATGATACAGAGGGATGTTTGAAGTGGTATGATGGAGTCGTTGAAAGCATCGCAACACATCATGAAAATCCGTTAAAAATTAAATTTTGGGTGGACTACAATGAAGATGAAATGTGCGACTTTGAATTGCTTTTAGATCTGAAGAAAGGTGACCTCATAATTAAAGAGAATAACTCATAAGGCCGAATACACTAGTCCTAGATCTCCCTGCCTATTCTTAGACCTGTAGAAACCATATTACACACGTCTTTAACCTAATTAAATTAATCCTAAAAACCTCATGCCTGGTCTCCTTGGTGTGGAGTATAAACTACCTATGGGTTGGTAGTGGTGCCGGGTACCAACCGCCAAGGATATCAGACATGAAAATACACTTCATCCACAACATGCTTAACAAAAGCCATATTACATACATGTCTTTAACCTAACTAAAATTAATCCTAAAAACCTCATGCCTGGTCTCCTTGGTGTGGAGTATAAACTACCTATGGGTTGGTAGTGGTGCCGGGTACCAACCGCCAAGGATATCAGACATGAAAATACACTTCATCCACAACATGCTTAACAAAAGCCATATTACATACATGTCTTTAACCTAACTAAAATTAATCCTAAAAACCTCATGCCTGGTCTCCTTGGTGTGGAGTATAAACTACCTATGGGTTGGTAGTGGTGCCGGGTACCAACCGCCAAGGATATCAGACATGAAAATAAACTTCATCCACAACATGCTCAACAAAAGCTTAGTGACAGACTTCAATGTTTTCCTTGTCAGAGCTAGCCACAGGAAACCTCATGTTGATGTAAAAGTACTGAAATTCATATTTAAAGTAGCCAATGTAAATGTGCACAAAATGCATTTTGGAATCACCTCTTATATGATAAACCCCATGTGTAGTGCTCTCATGAAATGAATTCAAAACTGTGATACCATTGAAAATTGTATATATTGTAAATATATGTAATTTATTGATGAATGTAAATATGTAAATAAGTTATTGGTTATGTTTCATGAAGCTTTACAAGTTCAGTTATTTCATTCATCCATTCATTGTTATTCATATGCATGTATCACAGAAGCACACAGGCAGGCACCACTGCAAAATAAATTTTATTTCTTTTTCAGACAATATGGCATACAAATATAGGCAGCTGAAGGTTGGGGGGTGTCTGCCTCCATACCTATGTGAGGGTAGTGTGTTTGGGAGGTGCCGGGTGCGGCGTTGTCGCTTTGAGCACCTGGGTCCTGATGTGCCTTTGTATGATTCACATTGCCATCTTGATATCTTGCAGGATAGGTTCGGCACCTCCATGTCAGATCTGTCTCTGCCCCAGCAGTTTCGGGGTTGCGTGGCCAATTTTTGTCACCCGTGGCACTACCACCTGGCTCCGGGTATCCTGCAGGATCCACGCACGTGGGGGTCTGTTGGTTTGCATCCTAAATTTGCAGATTCTGTTTCCAGCAGCCTTCTTCGTGAGATAGAAGATCTGTTAGATCATCCCAGGGTTGTAGCTGTCGGGGAGGCGGGCCTGGACAACTATCGTGAGTCAAACCCTTCAGGCACTTGCCAGAAGTATGTGTTTGCTGCTCAATGTCGTTTGGCCCAACAGAGGCAGCTACCTATTGTTGTGCATTGTCGGGAGGCTGAGGAAGATTGTTTGACTTTTATGTCAGATAATCTCCACAGCACCCATGCCATCCACCTTCATTGCTTTACAGGTGGATGGGGCAGTGCACAGCAATTCCTCGAGCACTTCACGAACCTATACATTGGGGTGGCAGGCAAGCTGACACCACCAGTGAGGGAATTGATAGAACACATTCCTCTTGATAGGTTGCTCCTTGAGACAGACGCCCCCTTCCTCATGCCTAGATCAGCCCCCACTGACTGTGCATTCACTCATCCCGGCATGGTATTGCACCAGGCAAAAGCAGTTGCAGACATAAAAGGGTTGTCTGTCGGGAGTGTGTGCAGTCAGACAAGCGTTAATGTTGTAAACTTATATAATTTGAAGTAGGCCTAACAAGGCATGAGGGTAAAGGTGTTGGTGTTTGTTAGTGATAGAACAATGCAAGTTCATGTACCAACATAAGGGCTTCATATTTGGTAAATGCTGGGAGTTCAAAATTTACAATTCAAAACAAAAATTCTTTTTTAGATATTTATCAGGCATGGCAGGGTTAGAGTCATGACCTGTACAAAATTGCCCTTACTGGTATAGAACTGAAGCTGGTACATGTATGCAAACTGTGTGTGACTACTGGCCTGTGTTTTGGAGCATATATACATGTATGGAGTTTTAGGTAAAATTTGATATTAAAATCATTTCATATATTTTGCAGGAAATTGAACCAGTGCATAAATCCATATGTATGTATATGTAGTTATGATACTGTACTCTTGGAAGACTGAAATATGAAACATTGTCACTTTTTGTGTTACCATTTATGTTTGGTAACTCTGAAGTCTACACAGTGGTGTGTAAGGTGTGGGTCTGTACATGTCAGTAAAAATGTTTGGCAAATGTCATAGGTATTACAATGTCATTGTCAAGGGTTTAGAGTTCAAACTTTTTTTCTCTTTATGCACATCCTAACAATATCATAGCACATGATCAAGGGTTAAGTTCCTGCAGTTGGTATGATAAGGTTAGAATATGAACTTGTTTTAACTTTTTGTGGGATGAGTAATGCCACATTGATCTCAGTTCCACACTGCAGTAATGTATAACTGGTCAATCTGATGGCTGGACTCCTCTTAAATTTTTGGTAGTTGACCGGTTATGTTTGTCACATTGAAAAGGTTAAACTGGCATATTTTGTCATATTGGCTTGTGTCTTGGACTGATGGGCAGTTATCAATTACACTCAGCTTGGCAAATGTTTCTGTAGTAATTGAGGGTGACCTATCAATGTTCATGATTTGATTATTTTGTATCCTAGATGAGTTTCCATATGATTTGACTTATTGATTAAACATACTCTCTAGGTCAAATTGTTGTCTGTATGAGTTATGTGACCATTGTATGATGAGATTGATTTCTGTATGTGTGAGATTTGAGGGCAAATGTTTTCCTTTCTGACTGAGTAGGCCTAGTTTTAAACATTTTCATGCGCATAAAAATACATGTAGCATGGTCACAATGACTTTCTAACATCTTTTAAATTTTGAAAAAGCAAAGAGATAAGGTTCACTTGGACCAGGGGCCATTTGCACAAAGGAAGTGTAACAATTCGATGGTGTGAGTCATTGTATGCATGCAGCCAAACACAAATTAACAACAACTTGCACCCTGGTTTAGCTGCAACAGAGACCAACCACCTATATGTATACAGCCCCTAACAATACACTGAACATTAACATGTGACTGTAGAAGTACATAAAGTTGGGGGGAAAAAAGCTATTCAAATTGAATATTTGCAGGTATGCCCGAGCAGGCATTGGTACTGTTAGAGAAATACACCATGTCCTGCTCAAAACTATCTGTTTGTTTCTATTAAAAAAGAAAAAAAAAAAAGAGAACAGTGCTACACAAGTATGGGCTCAGAGTTACTGGTGTTGGTGTTGCGCAAAAATATTGCTGAGTCATGTAGGAGCATTACTTCTAAAACATAGTCATATATTGTACATGTATTTGTATCATTGACTTGATAGTGAGTGTGTACAGGTGATGGTTGAGGCACTTGCAAGCTGTACTGTATGAAGCCTTCATCTGTTGCATTCTGAAAGCAGAATAGTATTATTAGAGTAGAGTCATTATAATGTACAACCCACAGGCCAGTTGTCACTCACAGCATCATTGCTTCCTCATAGCATGTGGTGTAATACTGTACCAGTACAAGCTCCAAGCATGTCTGCAGATGCCAAACTAATACTTTTTTTTTACTTTTTCAGCTGTATTATTTTTTTAAATAATAATAATGATAATAATAATAATTCATGATGATGCATGGTAATGGTGATACTACTAATAATAACAAAGCATAGAAGCATGTGCAAGAAATGAGCATGAAGCATGGCTATCTGCACTGATGAGTCCTGATAGGATGAAACATGCTCTTAGCATAAAGTTTGTTATTGTGGGGGGGGGGGGGGGTTGAAAGAACTTGTGGTTACATCAAGTGGTATCCAATTGTTTGCTTTGTTGTGTACATATGCGTATATAACCTTTTCTATATTTTCAGAATGCAAGGGACATCATTCCAGCCTGTAAAGGGAAAACTCATCTGTTTTAAATATAAGCAGCCGGAGTGTGTCCAGTAGGTGCAGACCCCACTTACCTTTACGGTGACTCAGCTATGTGGTATACAATGTCATTTTCATGTATGTTGGTGGTTTAAATAAACTTGTTAAAAGTTCAAGGAAGTTGTTCTTTCAGATTGCTCCAAAAAAATCCCTTGATCATAGAAACATTTCTGAACTACTGGGGTCTGAAAAATTTGCAGGAAATGAAATGTCAATGCTTTAATCCTATTGGATCCTATCCAACTATTAGGTACCAGTGACAGATTGTGTACATTGTTGTTATTTATACTGATTAAAGACAGATACCCCAGCTGCTGAAATGTTTTTTTGTGGTCAAACACCTTGAGGTTATCATCTTCAGGCCAGTTCATTTGCATATAGTCCAGTTACCTGGGGACAACGGAACGAGAGTACATGGCTTCTCGTGCGTAGAAAAGTGTGAAAAACAGGTATTCTGGCTAATTTATAATGTATGATAATTATATGCACATATGTGCATTTTGATTATATCCCTTTTTTTTTTAATTGTTGAAGGTTTAAAATAAAGTCTTGATGATAATTGAAGGGTAATATGAATGCACATACAGGCCTGAGCTTGAAAATATACCCGAAAGAGGCATTTCAAAGGGCAAAAATGTACAAAATCATGAATAATTCAATACATTATGCAAATTATATGATAATGAGCACATAATTGCTAAAATTCACCTTTCCTGAGTTGACTGGTATCAGGCTTCAAGGTGTTTTATATATTAGGCAAAATAATCAGAGTTTATCCCATGTAACAGCTATATTTGGTTGTCTTTATCTCCGAAATTATTTTTTTTTGCATAAATTATGCTAATTAGGTGACTACATTATGCAAATTACTTGGTCTTTCACTTAATTTGACCTTAGATATAGTTGGACTTCTAGAGGTCAACAAGTGTGCCAAATTTCAGGTCAAAAGGTCAAGTAGTTTTTTAGTGCCGTCAGTTTTAGTGTTTTTCAGAGTTTGAAAAGTGTCCAAAATGGTACCATTTGCACTTAGTGACCCCTCATTGGAACACATGTTAAATCTCAGACACCTCGATCAAAAAATGACCCTATTTTCTCAACTTCAAAAGCTTGTAACTCGGGAACGTTTTGACCAATCTGAAAAATGAAAACAGTTCTGGATTTCTCAGACTTAGGGCTTTCTTTTGAATACATTTATGACATAGTAGGTGTCAAAATAAAAAATGGCCTGAACACCCTACTTTTAAGTGAAATAGCAATTTTCTTGGTTCAGTTTTGTTGCTCTCTTCTGCTCAGACTGGCTGGCACGGACAGGTCATTTTACATTCTGCTTCCTATTTCTGCTGTTATTTCACTGTGTTCTACCTTGACACATCTTTTCTACCACAGATATGCTCACAATTTTAGACTCTATATGAAGGGAAAATCTCATCTGGTTTAAACTGGTGCAAACATTTTTCAACCAATCAGAAGGCATGACAGTGTAAACCGATGGTCTACCCCAAAGTGTTTCTGTGATAAAACATTTGATCCCAAAACAAACCAAATTTACATTGCAGTTTGTTTAATGTGTTATGGAATCATTTTTGTAACTTAAGTTGAGGGTGCCATGGGACATTGACTCCTTGATGCAATCACTGGTCTAAACTAGAACAGTCATCACCTACAAGACCAGATACCCCTGCTCGGCCACTGTGACCTTGACCTACACAGTTCAAGGTCAATGTTGTTTGATGACACAACCTCAAGTGATAAACAACCGTAATGTACAGTTGGAGGAAGATCTATGAAATAATAAAGGAGTTATGGCTCAGACAAGGTTTTTCCTCCGATGGCACAGCAGGCGACATGGTGAATCCAGTATACCCATCCTTGCTGGGGGGGGGGGGGGGGGGAGGGATAATAAACCTATAATCCCTTTACTACATGTAAAACAGGCCAATGTCAATTATTACTTGAACTGTTGCTTACAATTCTCCTCTAGACATTGTAATATCTGTAAGTTTTTTCTGAAAATTTAATTAAATCTTATTTTACTTTTATACTGTATTATACCATTATAATTGGGAAAAAAAATCCCACTAAGGTTATTTGGAGATGCTGTGGGAATTGAGCTTGGACTTAAACTGATCTTGTGCATTATGAGCCATACTAGTACATCCATTTTACCATAAAAAACACACATGGTAACCAAGCATGTGTGAAGCGGCTGACAACTTTCATGAATGAAATCACCATATGCTGTATGTACTATGGACACACTATGTACAGCAGTCTGTCAAATCCTTATTATGGACTCATAATATGCACATGATGACCGCAACCTCATGCAGATCACCACCACTCTAATGGCTGCCAGTGCTACAGAACCCCCTGGACACCATAACTCATTCCTTCAAATCCTGCTCAAATAACAATATTACAGGTATGTGCTTCATATCACAGTAAACAGTGCTGTCAGGCCAAAGTTATACACACCAACAATCAGTCTTTTTTTTTGGGGGGGGGGGGGGCAGGGCGAGGGAATAAAGCAACTGGTAATTGATCATGTTTAGCGCCTAATCCCTTCTCAGAAGCAGGACTTTAAGGTGATGATAGGTGAGTTACATTATTGTCACAACTGTCACTGCTCGCCATGTATTGCATTCTCAACTGGAAGTTGCTGATTTTGCAAAACTAGATATCTCCTGATGAAATATTCTGTCTCTGAAGGAGATAAATGGTAAACATCAGTGCACAGAAACAAATTTCATTAAGTATTAAACAATCTGACTATGCCAATTACATGTAGATCAAGCCGACCCAGATACAATCAAAACTAGGTCTCACCCAGATACATAATTCTGACAAATTTCACAATTTTTTCTTCAGTTCATCACTAGTTAAGGCACACAAATGGATTTCAAATAAGTGACCCTATGAACTCGAGAAGGTCAAGGTCATCCAGATACAATCTTAACCTAGGTCTGACCCAGATACATAATTCTACCAAGTCCTCTCTCTCTCTCTCTCTCTCTCTCTCTCTCTCTCTCTCTCTCTCTCTCTCTCTCTCTCTCTCTCAGCAAATTTGTCTGACACTTTCTCAGACACTATTATACATAGAAACTACAAACTTGGCATGATTGTACCTCCATACAAGGAGTTTGACCGTTTTATACACAGGAATGAAGAATGTTTAAATTATGCAAATAAGGGGCATATAAGATTTTAAATCTTGAATACCGTCACAAGTATAATAGACAGAGATGTCATTCCAATTTCTACTAGGCAGTCATTGATCATTGCGCCTCTAATGAATTTAAAACAAAAGTTGTAGCCATCTAAATTATGCTAATTAGCAGCATTTGAAATTTTAAAACTTGAATACCTTCAAAACTATTATAGAGATGTCATTTCAACTTTTACTAGGGGGTTGTTGACCATTGCGCATGTAATGAATCTAAAACAAAAGTTGTAGCAATTTAAATTATGCAAATTAGCAGTATTCAAAATTTTAAATATTGAATTTCTTCAGCACTATAATAGATAGAGGTGTCATTCCAACTTCTACTTGGGTGTTGTTGACCATTGCCCACCTAATGAATTAAAAATAAAAGTTGTAGCATTTTAAATTATGCTAAATAGCACCATCAGAAATTTTAAATCTTGAATAACTTCAAAGCTATAATAGATAGAGATGCCATTCCAACTTCTATTCCTGTGTTATGGAATAGTTGTACATTGCTATAATAGATAGAGATGCCATTCCAACTTCTATTCCTGTGTTATGGAATAGTTGTACATTGCTATAATAGATAGAGATGCCATTCCAACTTCTATTCCTGTGTTATGGAATAGTTGTACATTGCCATACAATATGCTTTGAAAACATACACACTGATTTGCTATGCAGCAAATCATTTTTCTAGTTAAGTACATGTACTTCAGCAGATATCACATGGAAACTGATATAACATAAGTGACTCCGCAACCTTGAGCTTCAGATCATGGTTACTGATATACAATCCTGATGCAAGTCCAACATAGATACCTATTCCTATAAAGTTTGACAAAGTTGTGTTGACTTTTTCAAGACTTTTCACATGGAAACAACGAGTTTTGAAGAAGAACAAGAAGAGCAAAAGGAAGAAGAGGAAGAAACAGAACTAAAATAACTAGGTCTCCCCAGTTCCACTGGAGACATCAGTAGTGACTCGAATATATCATCAACTGAATACACAACCTCTTCCTCTTTCTTCCAATTTTAAAATTGCTTTTTTTTCACTTTGTTTATGCAAATTAATTTGATTATACACCTCACAAAAGTTTTTGGACCCAAATCACAACCGAATTAAGTTAACTAGTCAACTACAAAGTGATTTATTTTATTTTTTTACAAAGTGATTTAGTTGCACAGAAAGCATTTGGAATAAAAAATTTCAGTAAGAGCCTTAGAGAATAAAATATAATGTCCCTGGAACTCAATTTCCTTGGCATACCTAAAAGGCTCTTTACTGTCCAGCGCATGCTTTACTGGTGACTTACTACAGTCTGGTACAGCTGGGTAAGGGTTACTACTTTGAGCATTGAGTTGTCCCAAACTCAATCAATGATGTGCCTCTAATACGCATTTTTCATCATTTGAACATGAACAAGTCAATAACTTTCCTAGCTGCAGGTTGTGGGCAGTACATGTAAGTACTGCACTCATGTACAATAAAGTTGCTGACTTGTGGCCTACTATTTGGATAATATCTATAATTCTCATTCAAAAACATTTGTATAAATGAAAGGAGTTGACATTTAATACTTTTTAGGTCATGTTAAGCCCGAAAAGGTTAGGAGTTGTGACAGATAGGGTTAACAATTGTGACAGAGAAGGTTAACACTTGTGACAGAGCAGGTTAACACTTGTAACAGTGGGGGTTAAGAGTTGTGACACAGAGGGTTACAAATTATGACAGTGGAGGTTAAGAATTGTGACAGAGAAGCAAGGCTGTCCAACTTAAGCATTGTAGCAAAATTTTGCTATAAAGCTCTTCAAAATTGCTGCAGATTTTCCCAAAAATAAGTGTTTCCTTTGTAAAGAAGGGGCAAAAATGCTACAAGGAAAGAAAATTTTGCTACAGATATTTTCAGGTGGACAGCACTGAGAAGGTTACGTGTTGTGACATTAGAGGGTTAAATGTTGTGATAGACAGGTTTTGAGTTATGACAGAGAGCATTACAAGTTGTGACAGGAGGTTAAGAGTTGTGACACGGGAGGTTAAAAGTTGTGACAGAGAAGGTTAAGAGTTGTGACAGAGACGGTTAAGAGTGGCGACATTCTTTTCCCCCCTTTTGTATTCAGATTTAAATTCCATGGTACACATAAATAAATATGTACATCAACATCTTTATTAATAGAAATCAAGCAATTTTCAGCAAAATGTGCACCAAAACTTATTAAAGTGGTGTGAGTGTCCATTTCAAAGCAAAGACAGCTCAGTGAGCAATCAAATAAATGTACTACATAACTACATGTATGCACTGGAGCAACGTAACTGTAACATTTGCAATCAAAGGCTCTTTTCCCATTGGTGTGACTGATTACACATACATGTATGAACATTATAGTTTATATAAAGCTCAGTTTTCTGATCTTTATGACAAGACAAGGCAATTTTGGAGCGCACCTGATCTTGCTAAGCAACTGTTGCATGATTCCAACATACAAGTTCTATCAGGACAATATCCTTTGAGAATAGACACCTTTTGCTGAAATATTAGTTTCCCTGCCTCTACATGTACATGTATGTCAAGTCACTCCTTACAAAGTTGATCCCGCAAACAAAAAACAAAAACAAAACAAAAACAAAAAAAACCCACGCCATTTACTTTTTTGCACATGGAAATGGGCTTAATAATGCAGGTGTGTTGCTGACAAGAGATGTTTTATGTGAGGAGACCTTGTGACTGGTTGATAGGTCCTTGCTCTGATCCACATACCAATGGCCTGTCAGCTCATAGAGCAAATAGTCATGAAAGACCTGACAATTAATAATTAAGACAGCTAAGCTTTTAACCCTTTCCCACACCAAAATGCCAAATGCAGCGAAATATCAAGTGTTCAAGTGACTTGCCTGAAAAGATTTTGTGAATAAATAACACACTGGGATTCGCTCATATGTCCCACCAGGCCAGAAAGCCCCAGGTCAACAACAAGCCCAAGGTCAACAAGCCCAAGGTTAACAACAAGCCAAAGGTCAACAACAAGCCAAAGGTCAACAACAAGCCAAAGGTCAACAACAAGCCCAAGGTCAACAACAAGCCCGAGGTCAACAACAAGCCAGAGGTCAACAACAAGCCAAAGGTCAACAACAAGCCCAAGCTAAGGTCAACAAGCCCGAGGTCAACAGCTTTTCATGAGTAAATGTTGTTGACTATTAATTTTACAAGGAAATTAAGGGCCAAATCATCAAGCCAAGTCAGATATACCAATCTGCTTCCTGTGTCACATGACAGTTTCAACCAATGAATGACACAGATTTTGTTTATCTGTTAGGTGTCTCCACCAGCAGCAGCCAGCAGCCACAAGTAACTTGTTTCGGCGTTAGTGGGTGCGTTTCGGCGTTTCAGTAATAACTAGAACAGACTGATTTTCCAACAGAAAATCAAATGTCTCCCGGTGGAACACTTACGTCTCTGGATAAGCTACAGGTGATAACAAATTACAAATGACTAAGTTTGCTTGAACATTACAATCCTATTTTAGCTCTCACCGAGATACATTGCTCTAGCAATTTTCATCAAGTTCTTCAAGACTTATTGCAGAGAAACCAATTTCACATAAATGACCTGTGACCTTGAAAATTAGGTCAAGATCACCCAAATACAATCCCAACCTTGGTCTTACCTTGATACATAATCCTACCACGTTTCATCAAATTCCATCCTGTTCTCCATGACTTATCGAACGGAAACCAATTTCACATAAATGACCCTGTGCCCTTGAAAATTTGCTCAAGGTCATCCAAATACAATCCCAACCTAGGTCTTGCCAAGATACATAATCCTACCAAGTTGCATCAAATTCCATCAAGTTCTTCAAGACTTATCCCACAGAAACCAATTTCACATAAGTGACCCTGTGACCTTCAAAATTACGTCAAGGTCATCCAAATACAATCCCAACCTAGGTCTTGCCAAGATACATAATCCTACCAAGTTGCATCAAATTCCATCAAGTTCTTCATGACTTACCACACGGAAACCAATTTCACATAAGTGACCCTGTGACCTTGAGAACTCAATCAAGGTCACCCAAATACAATCCCAACCTAGGTCTTGCCTAGATACACAATCCTACCAAGTTTCATCAAATTCGATCCTGTTCTCCATGACTTATCGAACGGAAACCAATTTCACATAAGTGACCCTGTGACCTTGAGAATTTGCTCAAGGTCATCCAAATACAATCCCAACCTAGGTCTTGCCAAGATACATAATCCTACCAAGTTTCATCAAATTCCATCAAGTTCTTCATTACTTATCAAATGGAAACCAATTTCACATAAGTGACCCTGTGCCCTTGAGAATTAGCTCAAGGTCATCCAAATACAATCCCAACCTAGGTCTTGCCAAGATACACAATCCTACCAAGTTTCATCAAATTCCATCCTGTTCTCCATGACTTATTGAACGGAAACCAATTCTACATAAGTGACCCTGTGACCTTGAGAATTCACTCAAGGTCATCCAAATACAATCCCAACCTAGGTCTTGCCAAGATACACAATCCTACCAAGTTGCATCAAATTCCATTAAGTTCTTCATGAATTATCGAACGGAAACCAATTTCACATAAGTGACCCTGTGACCTTGAAAATTAGGTCAAGGTCACCCAAATACAATCCCAACCTAGATCTTGCCTAGATACATAATCCTACCAAGTTTCATCAAATTCTGTCAAGTCCTTCAAGACTTATCACATGGAAACCAAGTGTTGAAGAAGAAGAAGAAGAAGAAGAAGAAGAAGAAGAAGAAGAAGAAGAAGAAGAAGAAGAAGAAGAAGAAGAAGAAGAAGAAGAAGAAGAAGAAGAAGAAGCAGCAGCAGCAGCAGCAGCAGCAGCAGCAGCAGCAGCAGCAGCAGCAGCAGCAGCAGCAGAAGAAGAAGAAGAAGAAGAAGAAGAAGAAGCGAGCACTAAAACAATATGTCCCCCGGCTTCCACCGGGAGACATAATAAATTCCATGTATTATATTCACAGGGATTCACATCTATGCTAGCACAAAGCTATGCATTGCTGACTTGTGCGGTACAAACAATAAAGAATTGCTGTGCTGTGTTTAAATAAAATTGAAAACAGGGTTGTTTGTTTGTCTTTACTTTGCCACCAAGATTGGAGTGACCAAAATATATATATACATATATATAATATATATATATATATATATATATATATATATATATATATATATATATATATATTATATATATATATATATATATATATATATATATATATATATATATATCAACGATCATGAGCAAAGTCATTCAATACACACACACCTCAATGGATAAATCATCATCATAATATTATAGATAATTATGTTGTATTGCCCATGGAGTATAAAAAATAAAAGTACATTAATGATTAGTACAAGTACAGACACAAATTTCCATGGATCCTTCTTATCCCAGTTCAACTGAATTCAAATTTTACATGTATCCCATTGAGTTTGCTAGTTGAGAGACTACAGAGCGTTTGCCAGCGGTAGCCAGCGTTAGTCGGCGCTTCACAGCATTTTGCCGGCGTTTGAAAGGGTGGTCAAACACTGGCAAACGCCGTCCAACACTGGCAAACACCGACAAACGCCGGCAAACGCGGAGCCCCAAAAGGCTTAATTGGATTTTGGCGTTTGCCAGTGTTAGTTGGCGTTTGCAACGCCGGCAAATGCTGTGTTACGCCGGGAAACCACCCTGAAACGCCGAAACAAGTTACTAGTGAGCTGTATACCAGGGGATGTTACCTACAGTGCCCCCTAGAGTGCACAGGTGACATGTTCATTTGTGTGGATACTACCAATGACAATCTTTCCACTAAACAACTTTGCTGACATTTTGACCACACTGGGCAAAATGAACGTTACCAGTAAAAGAATTTCCAGATGAATTTGTCCACAGAAGAGAGAATACAGGACGTTATTTTGAAGGCTTTGGGCCATTTCTGGTGTACTTTAAGAAAGCACTGCAATAAAAATGTGAAATTCCACGAAGAATGCTGAAAATTAAAATCCTGGATTGCATGGAGGTGTGAGTTAAGTCAGGTAAACTTTCTTATGATTGTAAAAGTAATTTGGGATTTTGCATCAGTGCACCCAGACAACAGAAGCTATAATATTAATATTTGTACACAAAATAAGTACAGATCTTGGGGCCAGCCTAATCCCTTATATCATGTAGATGTAATTTTCTAGCTGAAGAGTCTCTGTTTGTTGTGTGACTTGGTTTGTATTCTAAACCACTCAGCTTATTAATTTTTCCTATTAGTTACATGTTCTTTTCCGTCGAATGGCATCTACCTTCGTGCACGTTATCCAAACGCTGTAATGTAGACTAATTCCTCCCATTGATTACAGGTTATTTTCTGATGAAACATCATGCTTTCCTGTCATTCAACTTTCTTTCCCACAAAAAGCGTATTTGCCTTTGAAAGTTCATGACAGCTGCTATAATTATTTACAAAATAATCAATATATTTTGCACACAAAATACAAGAGAATGATGTGGAACAGATACCTCCACAGAAAAGGCCACAGATATACAAAGCGATCTGCTGAAGTGCTCACTATTTTACACAGTGGTGACATTATTGCAAACTCACTGCAAAGTGGTCCTCAGTTCTCCAATATCAAAGTATACATGTAAATGTTTACTTTTACAGCTACTAACTCATTCCATATTATGGTCACAGGCCTTGGTCAGTGGTTCTGGCACTGCCTGGCAAGTCATGGGGCAGCTGCAGCATGACTTGCCAGGCAGAGTGCCAGAACCACCGACTTAAGACAACAGGCATGCTGGTACTTACCAAAAGCTCTTTTCATGAAGAATTTAAATACACAATTGTCGTCTTAAATTTAGGTAAATATACGGAAAAATCAGGGACTGGTATGGAATGAGTTAATGATGATGGGTGTAAATTCACACGTCTCTCTTCTTGCTTTCCAATATCCACCCACTTGTCTTTTGTGAATTGTATATCAATAGCTATTGCTCATTTCATTCCAGATTGATAGTCCATGATATTTTTACATGGACCCAAATTTAAAACAGATACTGCACGTTTCTTTAACAACGCTTTCAGCCAAGTACCCACATGGCTATGGTAAAATTGCTGGGTGATCACCCCTTTCCCACTCAAATCAGCCAAAAGTGCCCAGTCGTAAATGATGGGTTTTTTTATATGGTTGACTGACTTAATGTTTTTATTTAAATTTCTCATCACAAGAAGTCGCTAGAAAACACTTTTGCTCAGGTTTCTATGCAAGATCACTCATGGTAGCATGCCCCAGGTCAACAGCTTTTTGGTGTGGGTCCGGTGTACTGCACCAAGTCTGTGCCAAGGAAAGTTATTGACTCAGTCATAGTCTGGCCAGGAATAGGTTAATATCATTTTTATGGCACTGAATTGTAATTGAACATTTCAAACCAAAAAGAAGTACATCATCATACTTTCAAGTCCCTGTTATTTGATGTGTTTACAGTTGTTATGTACTGGGTATTTTGTGGTCAGAGTAACCTTAACTCATTCCATACCAGTCCCTGATTTTTCCGCATATTTACCTCGATTTAAAACGACAATTGCATGTTTAAATTTTTCATGAAAAGAGCTTTTGTTCAAGTACCAACATACCTATAGTCTTAAGTCAGTGGTTCTGGCACTGCCTGGCAAGTCATGCTGCAGCTGCCGCAAATCCTGTATGACCTTTCATCCATTGGTTAAGATTGCTTGGAAGCAGACTCATGCGAGGTCTTGGGAAGATCCTTCAAGTGTGTAGGTTCAATGGCTGCAGCTTTATTTGTTCTCAAGATTTAGTGTTTTCAAAGATTTTCTGTGCTGACCCTAAGACTTTGAAAAATAGGTGAAGATCACCAGACAGTGACGTCATCCAAGGTCTAGATAAGGTGCTTCAGACATATAAGCTTGATGGTTGTATTTCACTTTGGTAAACAGTCATTGTATTGACAAGGTAAGCAACTGCATGCAAAGGCATGCTGGACATGAAGACTACAATTCTATGTTGGCTTGAGGAGTCAAGGGGTTAAAGACTACAAAGAGATCCTCCCCCTTCAGTCAGGCACTAATCAGGAAGTTGATCATCATCACCTTGACCAGCCGGCACTCACTGTTCCCTAATTTACAGATGATGGTCACCATGGCAACCAGTGGCACTAATGACCAATCAAGGACCCAGTCCATTTTACAAAGCTGAACACTGCCAATGCAGATCAAGACACAGCAGGTGGTGTTAAATGAGGAATTCATGCATATAGGTCTGTTTGGCAGGAAACTTAAATCCTGTACGTTCATAAAACATTTTGAATCAGTGTCTCCCGAGTTGAAATTTTAAAGATAGAATTGCGCTACTCCTCAGCTTTGGTCAGCAAACCCCTATTGCATGCACTACTGGTCATGTGACTGCACACCATCTGCTTCACAGAAATATTTTAAATAATGTAAACATTAAAATATTTCTAGCAGATTTTTATGTCTAATATCTCCGTACTTTTGGCCAGATTGTGTGGAAATAGGTTGACAAGTCTGCCGCCAAGCTCTTAGCTGTGAACTGTAATTCCACCACATGCCACTCCAGATCACTTAACTGCAATTTCCAAGAATTTCCAACCTTGTTCACTGGACATTATCCAATTACCGACAAGGACACTTTAAAAGGGGGGGACATATCTCACACTTACAGTGGCACAACAGAGCCTCAATATGAACCTTGAGGTATGGATCTAACACATAGTTTTGAAATTGTACCCACTTAAAGCAGATCGTGTTGCCCATAGTCAGGTGCTCATCAGATACATGTAAGTTTTTGCAACATGGAAGAGGCCTGGATAGGGAGTGGCCGGCGCAGTACTGGTGTATTTGTCTCCTAGAAACAAGGAGAGTGAAGAGATGTACTGCGGGCTTTAATATCCCACCTAAGTGCAGCACCACATATGTTAGCAACGACGTGCTTCGTAGTGTAATGCAAACTGATTATAGTATTGTATTACAAGGACATAACCTGCTCTATCATTTTCTATGTGGTCCAGATGTAACAGAATTTCATCTGAATCCAGGTGGGTTATCCAGTGGATAACATGAGAAATAAAAAAAAGAATATTTTTCATTGATCGACAAGTTGTATACGCCCTTCCCGTGTTATCTACCTGACAAACCACTCCTTGTTCTTTTAATAGTTAGAGCCATAATTCATTTCAAACACTTTCGTTGCAGGGTTCCTCATTTATTTGCAACAGATACACCTCTTCCATTTAACCCTGTCCCGCAAATATTAAGACTGAGTCAACAACTTTCTTTGACAAGGGTATGTGTGATTCAACCCCAGCCACAGAATGTTGTTGACCATGACTTGCTGTTCTGCTACATTCTATCTGCAACTGTCATCAAAACAGTTTCAATAAACAAGAAATTTCAGTTAAAACAATGCAGCACACAGTGCTTGATGGCTGGAATGTCCCAGTCTACCAGTGCGAGCAAAGAATGAAGGTGTACAAATATCTGGCAAGACAGCTACCTGATCCAAGATCAAACAACCCATGCAGGGGTTCACCTCGAAAAGTCTAAAGACATGCAGTGAAGACATAAAGCATTTAAGACCATGACCCATGAACCTCCCTCAGCATTCCTTGGCCCACAGGAGGCTTTCTCTGGCAGCACATAGGCTGATGGGAGTTTTTTTTTTTTTTTTTGCTCCCTGCAGAAAAAACAAGGAGACGCTATGAGGGAAACTTGTCAAAAAGTGTAAGGCACTTTATAGTCTTGTTACGTCATTATTACGCTACTGCACAGAGTTCATGTGAGTTCAGTGTTGCCAGCCTTTCACCTGTGCTGTTAGCTGAAAAAAACTGTGCTCAACTTTGCATAATGTATCTTCTGTTTTTGGCTAAAATAGCTTGCTGTATTACAATGCATTTAACTTTGGAAAGTAAATACGTTTGATGAAGTAGAGGAAGAACGGAATGTGGTCGCTCCTCCAGTTTATCACCGCTCATGAAGTTCATTTTAATACATTTACAATGGGGAAAAATTTTCCTTAACAAATAATGCCTTGTGCACCTATATATACTTAAGCAAACTTTACATACTTTTTTCCTCTCTCTACAGGACAATGTGGTTTGGTTCTCTGCATGAATCCCATGCCTTCTTTTCTAAATTTCACAGAAGGATGACAATTCTGGAGCCAAGAGCTTCCTTACCTGCTGGTATTTCTGGCTATTCTGAATACCTATCCTATACAGATGAGAGAGAGAGAGAGAGAGAGAGAGAGAGAGAGAGAGAGAGAGAGAGAGAGAGAGAGAGAGAGAGAGAGAGAGAGAGAGAGAGAGAGAGAGTGAGAGAGAGAGAGAGAGAGAGAGAGAGAGAGAGAGAGAGAGAGAGAGAAGAGAGAGAGAGAGAGAGAGAGAGAGAGAGAGAGAGAGAGAGAGAAGAGAGAGAGAGAGAGAGAGAGAGAGAGAGACATTATCCTTGAAAGCTTTAATAAAAAAATCACTTGAAATTATAAAGGGTGATCACAGGTCACATGAAATATCCCCATCCATCATCATCACTCCATTGCTTAAACTTAATGGACACCCATCTCCCTGCCCCTCCCTCCTAAAAAATGAAGAAAGAGCAGAGAACTGCTATAACACTGACAGAAAACCAGTGACTACAGGCAATTGATCTTTTGGAGATATTTCTGGAATATACACAATTTCTGCGAACTGAAAATGTATGAAAAGTAACGAAACAGGGAGCAGTTAAAAACCTCTGCTGCTGATTGGTGCAGGTAAGTAAGCCTTGACAATATCTCCAAACTCAGCAACTCTTTGGCTTATTAGCTATATTCACGTTCTGTGCCATTAATCCACGTCAATAAATTGAACAGAGACAAACTCCACAAAGGAGCACAGATACCACATTTTCTAGGACCCTCTACAATGGGTCACGTTCGTGTTCATGAAGTTATCAATAGACAGGATTGGCCGTGAGCAGTATCGGACGGGATACTGATACGTGCCAGGGCGAATAGCTGGACAGCTTCTAAAGCATTGATCTTGCAGGGAAGTATGTAATTACGTGTTTGCAGACACTGCCCCTGGCCGTTTCCACAACTTTATTTTTTTGCGTGTGTGTGTGTATGTGATATTGATATCATCCTGGTGTTTGTTACATATATTATACATGTGCCTCATATTGACTTCCATCACATGGCATCAGGAACAATATGTGCACCAATCATGTAGGAAAATACTTTGTTACACAACTATTTGACTGTTAAAAAAAAAAAAATCCAGTTCAAGTAAGTGGTTTGGATACATCAGGCATTGTGTCCTGATATAAGACCTGTATGGCTGACTACTTTATGACACATTCAGCATTTTTGTTTTGAAGTTAGTTTCCACCTAAGTTACACTGAAAAGATACTCCACTTGACAATTTGCGTGATGAACAATCGTTAAAAGATAAAAGTTGAATTTACATTTCTCTGGCTGGTACCAGCATTCAAACTTCCAACAACAAAAAAAATCAACACAACTACGTGAATATAGAGAAGATGTGATGAACAAATGTAAATGATCTTGTATTAACCCTTTGAAGTGCAAAGGGCACTAAGTAAATTAAATTGAAATGAATGCAAATTATAGATCTACATTTGGAACATTTAAATGTATCAACTGTTAAATCATCATTATACATACATACATACATATATATATATATATATATATATATATATATATATATATATATATATACATGTATATATATATATATCCAATATTTCAGAACTTTTTGGCAGAATGGGGCAGTAATTTAGAGGGAAAGAGCACTTAAAAGGGACTACAGTA